>JAVIAB010000008.1:61739758-61992258 GCA_032433765.1 Megaustenia siamemsis
AAAGTTGAAGGAATAGACCTGGAGGCAGTTCAGAACTACAACTACCTTGGACATACTATAACCAGTGATGGAGGAAGTAAAGGTGAAATAAAGACAAGATTAGGGATGGCAAAAAGTAATTTTAATGCCATGAAAAAATATACTAACATCAAAACAAATAACGTCAGGGCTAAAATTGAGAACAGCAAAATGTTATATCTTCTCAAAATTCCTGCCAGCCACGGCCTATAGGTTGTATGGTCCCAGGGTTAAATTCCCGCCACGGCCTATAATGAATTTACGGTCCCAGGGTTAAATTCCCGCCACGGCCTATAATGAATTTACGGTCCCAGGTTAAATTCCCGCCACGGCCTATAATGAATTTACAGTCCTAGGGTTAAATTCCCGCCACGGCCTATAATGAATTTACGGTCCCAGGGTTAAATTCTCGCCACGACCTATAATGAATTTACGGTCCCAGGGTTAAATTCTCGCCACGGTCTATAATGAATTTACGGTCCCAGGGTTAAATTCCCGCCACGGCCTATAATGAATTTACGGTCCCAGGGTTAAATTCCCGCCACGGCCTATAATGAATTTACAGTCCTAGGGTTAAATTCCCGCCACGGCCTATAATGAATTTACGGTCCCAGGGTTAAATTCTCGCCACGACCTATAATGAATTTACGGTCCCAGGGTTAAATTCTCGCCACGGTCTATAATGAATTTACGGTCCCAGGGTTAAATTCCCGCCATGGCCTATGGATTGTATGGTCCCAGGGTTCAATTCTCGCGACGACCTATAATGGATTGTATGGTCCCAGGGTTCAATTCTCGCTACCGCCTATAATGGATTGTATGGTCCGAGGGTTCAATTCTCGCTACGGCCTATAATGGATTGTATGGTCCCAGGGTTCAATTCTCGTTACGGCCTATAATGGATTGTATGGTCCCAGGGTTCGATTCTCGCTACGGCCTATAATAGATTGCATGGTCCCAGGGTTCAATTCTCGCTACCGCCTATAATGGATTGTATGATCCCAGGGTTCAATTCTCGCTACGGCTTATAATGGATTGTATGGTCCCAGGGTTCAATTCTCGCTACGGCTTATAATGGATTGTATGGTCCCCGGATTAAATTCCCGCTACGGCCTATAATGGATTGTATGGTCCCAGGGTTCAATTCTCGCCACGGCCTATGGATTGTATGGTCCCAGGGTTCAATTCTCGTCACGGCCTATGGATTGTATGATCCCAGGGTTCGATTCACGCCACAATCGATGGCTGTACCTCTCTTCGAATCTTTGGTTTCTGGTCCCTCGGTAGTGGGATCCATAGTCTAGCTCTCTCGGATAGCAGCCAAAAGCAGGAGGTCGAGTTTATGCTCTGCATACTTTAAAGATGTCAATTTGGCCAATAACAGCTGCCTCTCCGGGAGAAAAAAATTGTTATAGTAAAATTGACCCGTGTCAGAACCGGATGTGTCTTGCCGAAATGCGCAGATGTCTTTAATTGTCGTAAACAAGCGACACAACGCATTCACGCCTACTTTACGTGTGAACGATATGAAGAATATGAGAAATGGGTAAGAGTAACATAGTGTTGACAGGCATTATAGAAATGGTGATAACAAGCATGATATAAATGGTGATAAGCAAGATAGAAATGGTGATAACAAGCATTATAGAAATGGTGATAACAAGCATGATATAATGGTGATAAGCAAGATAGAAATGGTGATAACAAGCATTATAGAAATGGTGATAACAAGCATGATATAAATGGTGATAAGCAAGATAGAAATGGTGATAACAAGCATTATAGAAATGGTGATAACAAGCATGATATAATGGTGATAACAAGCATGATAGAAATGACGATAACAAGAATGATAGAAATGGTGATAACAAGCCTGATAGTCATAATGATAATAGGCGTGATAGAAATGGTGATAAAATACACAATAATTAAGATAACAGGCATGATAGAAAGTAATGATAACAGGCATTTTAGAAATGTCGATAACAGGCATGATATAAATGATATAATATGTCTGTGGTGAACTGGGATAGATCATGTGCTGCGAAGAGATGCAGTAATAATGAAAGGAGCTGTCAGGCCTTGAACTTTGGAAGGAAGGCAAGACTAAGGACAACATGGCTGAGGGCAGCGAATGAAGAGGTGAGCAGTTTGAGCCAGACTTGAGTACTTTGCTTGTTTGCGTTCACCCATGACTATAGGAGAATGTAGACATCTTTGTCATCCTCCGTAAAAAGTCGTTGAGTGAGCGTGTACGTGTTGTGTTGTGGTTTACTGTAGGTATGTGACATTTGCCTCTTTCGACCCAACACATCCGACATCAGCACGGGATTATTTTAAGTGCCAAGTTGACTTCTTCTCGATCCCTACTCACTTGATTATACTAAACTGTTTAGTCTGTTTCTAGGGGCACAGCGAAGCGGCGGAGTAGGGCATGGATAGTTCTGGTTCACCGATCCTGGCGCAAACCATCAGCTATGAGTCGCTGACAACTTTTATCCCTGATACTGTCGAGCACTTTGCCTCCAGGAAACATGCGTGAAGGATGGCCACAGACCGTGAATTAATGTAGAACTTTGTTGTTGCCCCACACGGAATGTCGTTCACAGCTTCTTTCATTGTTCCGTGGTTTTCATTGTTCCGTGGTTTTCATTGTTCCGTGGTTTTCATTGTTCCGTGGTTTTCATTGTTCCGTGGTTTTCATTGTTCCGTGGTTTTCATTGTTCCGTGGTTTTCATTGTTCCGTGGTTTTCATTGTTCCGTGGTTTTCATTGTTCCGTGGTTTTCATTGTTCCGTGGTTTTCATTGTTCCGTGGTTTTCATTGTTCCGTGGTTAAGCAAGTGAAGAGACTTCCAGAGAGTCGTTCTTTGTGTACACTGAATTCTGACGCAATTTTTATAGATTTTTATAATGTCCAATAATAATAATAAATTCTCAGAGATTACAATCGCAGATATCAAACTGGAAACCGCTAACAGTCGCGATTATCTCGGTCACTCATCCCTAACAACGGAGAATGCTTGCATGAGAGAGTATGAAGACACAAGCAACGGCTAATGTGGGAAAAACAATTATCAGTGTTCAGTTGACGCTGCTCAGATTTTGTATATTCAAATAAAAGAGGAGATTTAAAAGCAAAAATCTTTTATCTAAATTAAAATGCTGGAAGAAAAATCTCCTAAATATCAGCAAGAGATAACATAACAAATGGAAGCATTTGATACAGACTACAAGTAAGAAAAACTGGTTAGTAAGCTCAATTAAACATCAGAATCTGAAATATTTTACGACCCTTAAATTTTTAAAAATTTTTTAAATATTTTATAAAGTAAACACATTTCTTCTTTTTTATCCCTTCCCTCCCAACCCCCTCCCACCCTCCCTTCCTTCCTTCCTTCCTTCCTCCTTATTTTTCTTCTTCCTTATTTTCTTTTTCCTCTTCTTCTTTCTCTTTTTTCTCTTTCTCTTCTTTCTTTTTTTTTCTTTCTTCTCTTTCCTCTGTCTCTTCTTCTTCTTCCTTCATCTTCTACCTCTTTCTCTTTTTCTTCTCCTTCTTCTTCTTCTTCTTTTTCTTCCTCTTTCTCTTGTTCTTTTACTTCCTTCACCCTTCTTCTACTTTCTTCTTCTTCCTCCTCTTTCTCGTCTAGAACATCAACATAACTATAGACAGCAGAAAGCTAAAACAAGTAGAGGAATTCAAATACCTGGGAAGTTTAGTGACAAACGACAATTCACAAAGAGCAGAGATAGACTCAAGATGCAACAAAGCTTGTCAAATCATTGGACAGCTATCACCACTTTTGTCCAACAAGGAAATAACTCTGGAGGCAAAACAGGCACTCAATAGTTCAATCTTCATCCCAACGTTGTGCTACCAATGCCAGTCCTGGACCCTAGATGCAAGAACAATAAGAAAATAACATCTACAGAGATGAAATGTGTCAGACAAATGACAGGAAACAGTCTGAGAGATAGATCAGAAATGAAGAACTGAGAAAAAAGCTAGGAAAAGCCCCCGTCATAGAATATATAAGGAAGCAACAGATAAAATGGTTTAGCCACGTGACAAGGCAGAAAGAACAAAATACAACACAACGAGCCCTCAGTAAACATTGCTAGAATACCAGACTTAAGAGTCGACCACGAAAAAGATGGATCGATGTAATATTAGAAGCACTAGGAAACATAACAGCAGCAGAGGCGAACAGAAGAGCAAAAGATCGCAAATTATATCTCCCCTCGACGCTGAAAGGCCAACTTGAAGGAAAGAAGAAGTCTGCTGTGTTTTTTGACGTGACCATAGTTATTTTAATTTCTCTGTAGGATGGTGTTTGTAATCCAATTCTTTGTAACGTTTAACTCTTTTAGCACGTCTTCATTGCTCTTTTTTTCATTATGGAAGGTATTTTAATGATTTTTCTGTAGCATTTTGTTCCGAATGAATCGATTTGCTATGTGCGAGATTGTACACAAAAAATGGCGACTAAAACGTAATGAAAGAACCAAAACTGACAGCTCATATACTGCTGCACGAAATGGCATAACTCTGAAGATCAATAAGAGTCTAAGTTTTGGTGGATACAGAAAGATGCAACCTAGAATAGTTCTAAAGAGCTTGACTTCATGTAGTCCTGTAAAAAAGGCGAAAAATAGGAGTTCTCGTGTGCACTCACGCACGTTAAAGAACTTTTGGCAGTCGAAAAAAAAGCAAAAATGATCGTTGCCAGGCAAACATTTGTGAAGTAAATCTACCCATGCCGAAGGCGGATGTGTCGGGCATAAAGGCGCAAATATCGCGGGTTCGTGGTAAACTAGCGACACAACGCTGACGCAGCCACTGAACGGGTGAACGTATAAGAAGACAACGAAGATAAAGTAACAGCAAGGAAGACTCTTGCCTTCTTCACCTCAAAATGCTGGGGTCGAGAACAGTGAATATTAAATCTTCACTCCCCCACGACACTAACATAAACCACAAGCAGCGGCGGATATGCAGAGGAGGCCACGAATTCTCTATTTGATCTGGATACGTAACACAATCACATTCCTGCTCAATGAGTTACATGTCAGTGTACAGCCTGTGTTAACTCATCTGTTCTGTGTACATTAACGCACTTTTTTGCACGATTTTCGACGTTCAGGACAGCCGCACTTGGTTGCGATTTCATTTTGTGATATGATAGGATAGTTTTATTTATTTTTGTCGTTTTCTTTAACACATTTCGATTGTTTTTGTTTTGGTTGTTTCGTTATCAGTTATATGAATGTATCACACTCATACGCATAGTTTCCTTTTGGTTGCTCCTTCCATTTTGCATAGCCTTCTCTACTACACATATTTGGGTTCTTTGGTCTACTTACTATGCCATGCTTTTTATAGTTCTTCTCCTCTAGTCCCTTATGAGACACTTCGGTGTTCTCCTCTATAACTTTTTTTCTGTGCTCCTTACCCCTCATTTATTTTTATTGTACCCCACTCTCAAACATCTCACTCTTAGCGTCTTTTTACACCTGTCAGACTACTATTCGATTCTTTCTCCTTTGTGTTTGCACACTGACCCCTGTGTTAACTCATCTGGTTCTGTGTACATTAACGCACTTTTTTTCACGATTTTCGACGTTCAGGACAGCCGCACTTGGTTGCGATTTCATTTTGGATATGATGGGATAGTTTTATTTATTTTTGTCGTTTTCTTTAACACATTTCGATTGTTTTTGTTTTGGTTGTTTCGTTATCAGTTTTGTGTGTGTGTTTTTTTTTTTATTGTTCCTGATGAAGGCCTATTGAGCCGAAACGTTGTTTAGTCTGTGTCGTCCACTTGTCACGTAAAGCTTCTTACATACCATTTTTTTATTTTTAATTTTTCTTTACAGCCAGACACCTTATTCAATAGTATAGCCATGATATAGTTCAAATAACTCTAGCCCTTACTAATAAATAGATTTTAATTTCTGTGAAGTTCAAACCTACTACAACTGTACAACATCGATCGACCTTGCAATGTGCGTGAGATATAGGTGGACCGTTTCAGCAATTACCTCCCCATTTCCATGGCAACACAAGAACGACAAATCAGACGACGTTCTATCATTTTATGAAAACATTAGAAATAGTGTCGATTGGGAGGAGAATTTATGAAGTACCAACTGTAAGAATCACCGAGCTTCTGTTTTTATTTACAAAAAAACCTGAACAAAACTATAAGAGAATTTCATTAACAGCATAATCGTGTTTTTTTCCATAACTTGTAATGCAAATAACTAAGATATTATGATGCGTTATAATTATGTAAATTAGGGAAATAATATAAAGGACTAATTTATATAGCGCAAATGACAGTAATGTTTATGTTTCAAATTATCAGATTAAAGGTTAACTTAAAAGTTCGACTCATGTCTGGCCTCCTTAAGCTTCAAACTCACCGTCCGCAGCTGGCCACAGAACATACTTTACCCATATAACATTATATGTTTTTGTGTGTGTGCATTTCCCAGAATCTGTATACATCATCACTTGCCAACATTGTCTCAAAATATATATCGGCGAAACAGGTACACGCCTGTAAAAAATAGAATATGTGAACACTTATATAACATCAAACATGATTCTGACACTCCTATCTCCTCCCATTTTAGATAGCCAGGACATAATACATCTGATGACTTCCGTGTTACTGACATCATCTCTTGTACCTCTGATGACTTCCGTGTTACTGGCATCATCTCTTGTTCCTCTAATGACTTCCATTTTACTGGCATCATCTCTTATTCCTCTGATGACCTCCGTGTTACTGACATCATCTCTTGTTCCTCTGATGACCTCCGTGTTACTGGCATCATCTCTTGTTCCTCTGATGACCTCCGGGTTATTGGCATCATCTCTTGTTCCTCTGATGACCTCCGTGTTACTGGCATCATCGCTTGTTCCTCTGATGACCTCCGTGTTACTGGCATCATCGCTTGTGCCTATGATGACCTCCGTGTTACTGGCATCATCGCTTGTGCCTATGATGACCTCCGTGTTACTGGCATCATCGCTTGTGCCTATGATGACCTCCGTGTTATTGGCATCATCTCTTGTTCCTCTGATGACTTCCGTGTTACTGACATCATATCTTGTTCCTCTGATGACTTCCGTGTTACTGACATCATATCTTGTTCCTCTGATGACTTCCGTGTTACTGACATCATCTCTTGTTCCTCTGATAACTTTCGTGTTATTGGCATCATCTCAAGTTCCTCTAATGACCTCCGGGTTATTGGCATCATCTCTTGTTCCTCTGATGACTTCCGTGTTACTGACATCATCTCTTGTTCCTCTGATGACTTCCGTGTTACTGACATCATCTCTTGTTCCTCTGATAACTTCCGTGTTATTGGTATCATCTCTTGTTCCTCTGATGTCTTCCGTGTTACTGACATCATCTCTTGTTCCTCTGATGACTTCCGTGTTACTGACATCATCTCTTGTTCCTCTGATGACTTCCGTGTTACTGACATCATCTCTTGTTCCTCTGATAACTTCCGTGTTATTGGTATCATCTCTTGTTCCTCTGATGTCTTCCGTGTTACTGACATCATCTCTTGTTCCTCTGATGTCTTCCGTGTTACTGACATCATCTCTTGTTCCTCTGATGTCTTCCGTGTTACTGACATCATCTCTTGTTCCTCTGATGTCTTCCGTGTTACTGACATCATCTCTTGTTCCTCTGATGACTTCCGTGTTACTGGCATCATCTCTTGTTCCTCTGATGTCTTCCGTGTTACTGACATCATCTCTTGTTCCTCTGATGACTTCCGTGTTACTGACATCATCTCTTGTTCCTCTGATGACTTCCATGTTACTGACATCATCTCTTGTTCCTCTGATAACTTCCGTGTTATTGGTATCATCTCTTGTTCCTCTGATGTCTTCCGTGTTACTGACATCATCTCTTGTTCCTCTGATGTCTTCCGTGTTACTGACATCATCTCTTGTTCCTCTGATGTCTTCCGTGTTACTGACATCATCTCTTGTTCCTCTGATGTCTTCCGTGTTACTGACATCATCTCTTGTTCCTCTGATGACTTCCGTGTTACTGGCATCATCTCTTGTTCCTCTGATGTCTTCCGTGTTACTGACATCATCTCTTGTTCCTCTGATGACCTCCGTGTTACTGGCATCATCTCTTGTTCCTCTGATGACTTCCGTGTTACTGGCATCATATCTTGTTCCTCTGATGTCTTCCGTGTTACTGACATCATCTCTTGTTCCTCTGATGACTTCCGTGTTACTGACATCATCTCTTGTTCCTCTGATGTCTTCCGTGTTACTGACATCATCTCTTGTTCCTCTGATGACTTCCGTGTTACTGACATCATCTCTTGTTCCTCTGATGTCTTCCGTGTTACTGACATCATCTCTTGTTCCTCTAATGATTTCCGTGTTACTGACATCATCTCTTGTTCCTCTGATGACTTCCGTGTTACTGGCATCATCTCTTGTTCCTCTGATGTCTTCCGTGTTACTGACATCATCTCTTGTTCCTCTGATGACTTCCGTGTTACTGACATCATCTCTTGTTCCTCTGATGACTTCCGTGTTACTGACATCATCTCTTGTTCCTCTGATGACTTCCGTGTTACTGACATCATCTCTTGTTCCTCTGATGACTTCCGTGTTACTGGCATCATCTCTTGTTCCTCTGATGACTTCCGTGTTACTGGCATCATCTCTTGTTCCTCTGATGTCTTCCGTGTTACTGACATCATCTCTTGTTCCTCTGATAACTTCCGTCTTCATAGCCCGCTTTGGTACTCTCCAACCGAAGGATTAAACTCTTTTCACTCTTTTCTTTAATCACTGGTGTTCTCTCCATGCCTTTCCTGAGTCTTATCCTTATTCCTTCCTGCGTTATCTTTATTACCTCTCTCGCTCTTCTTCCAATTTGCCACCCCTATCCTTTCTTTCTTCTACTCTTCTTCCCGTTTTCTTTGTACCCTTATGGGAAACCTATTATTTTCTAAATTTTTCCAATCTTTCATTCTTTGGTTCCTTTGGTCTAATTAAATCCTACCTGTCCTATTGTCTATTAATCTTTTAACCAAACTTCATGAAAATCCTGGCCATTGTATTTTTTCGCAATTTTTTTAGAGCTGTATATTTGTGAATTGAAACTCGGAATTGTATGCTTAATGTGTATAGTTTATTTGTTATAAACGCTTTTGCCGAAACAATGTAGCTTGTCTTGTCTTTATGTTAGTTTAGCAGCTCAATACCATTTTATGTTTACTTTCTTTGTTTTCTGCAGCTATACACGCGGTCCCACATAGTTTTTTAAAAATATTTATTATATTTGATATCTGTGCTTATCTCAATATATGTTATGAGCAGAGCTTTTTAATCCGGACCGATACGGAATGCGCACCGGTGAACCTTTGATGACTTACCAGTCTGAGATAACATAAGTAAGTTGTTGAAAAATAGAATTGCTGTCAAATTACATTCCGATGTTGTTATCATTGGCAACGATAATGCAGATGTAGGTAATCTGTAATATCAGAGCTTTAAATTCTTAGTAAATTGGGAAGTTCTTGCATTATGGAATGGGATGAGATGGGAAGAGATGGGATAAGATGGGATGAGATAAGATGAATGGGATGAGATAGGATGAATGGGATGAGATAGGATGAATGAGATGAGATGGGATGAGATAGGATGAATGGGATGAGATAGGATGAATGGGATGAGATAGGATGAATGGGATGAGATAGGATGAATGGGATGAAATGGGATGAGATGGGATGAGATAGGATGAATGGGATGAGATAGGATGAAATAGGATGAATGGGATGAGATGGGATGAGATAGGATGAATGGGATGAGATAGGATAAAATAGGATGAATGGGATGAGATAGGATGAGATGGGATGAGATGGGTTGAGATAGGATGAGATAGGATGAGATAGGATGAATGGGACGAGATGGGAGGAGATAGGATGAGATGGGGTGAGATAGGATGAGATGGGATGAGATAGGATGAATGGGGCGAGATGGGATGAGATAGGATGAGATGGGATGAAATAGGATGAATGGGACGAGATGGGATGAGATAGGATGAGATGGGATGAGATAGGATGAGATGGATGAGATAGGATGAGATAGGATGAGATAGGATGGTAGAGTGAAAAAGCACTAGACATTGAACATCGTTTATGTTTATTTAAGTCGCACAAAAAAGATGTCCCAAACGACTTGATTGTTTCTTATCTTCAAGTTTAACCGGTCTGATTTGACGTCTCGCTGGTAATTAAGGAAAGGACAGACCACTGACGTCTATTACAGCCTGCTTAGTCGTATCATGACGTCACTGGCAGCCATTCCTGTTAGGGGAGTACAACTTTATATTTGCCGGGGAGACGAGTCTAACTCGTGAAATGGGAGAGAGAGCACGTCAACTGAACAATTTTCTTCAATCGTGCTTGTCCTGCACGAGGAATGAGCGAGTTGTCGAAAAGCCTTTAAGAGTTATGGCGGTGGATGAAAAGCTAGCAGAGGGGTTTCCAATGTTTGAGGTCGAAGGACGCAGGCAAGGTCAATATGACATTGAAAATATATAAAAATCTTGAACCCCTGCTTCATGTTCAGAGAAACTGCGTCAAATATTTTACGATGACGTCACAAAGAATACGTTAAAATAGTATTTTATAATAGTATTCGGAGGTGAAGGCGCGCCTCCCAGCACCAGAGCTGGAAGTTGTCAGCGACCCACAGCTGATGGCTTGCGCCAGGATCGGTGAACCAAAAATCATCCAGACCCTGCTCCACCTCTCGGCGGTGCCTCCAGTAATAGACTAACCTGTCTAATCTGGCCAAGCGAGCAGGGATCGATGATGGAAGGCAACCCGGTACTCAAAAATGTCGCGCTGAAGTCGGATGTGTTGGGCCGAAATGCGCAAATATAATAGTTATACTGCAAACCACAACACAACGCAGACACACCCACTTAACGTCCTTTAAGGACGGATGACGAAGAGGAATTCTACAGTCTACGAATACTCTAGAATACTTTAGTCATCTGGCGAACGCAAGCAAGCAAATAGTGTTTTAAAAATGAGTAATTTTATCTTTACCTTTTTTTTTTAAAATACCTGACCTGTATGTGTAGTAGTAGCTCAGTGGTTAGAGTCTGTAAAGGGGGGGGGGGCATGAAGTTCGATTCAAGCCTGTCGTCTTCAGTCAAACCAATCGTGAAAATGAATACCTGACTCACCAAGTTGGGAAAGATAATAACAACACTGGCCCCCTCACTTTCAAAATGTATGACCTAGTAGGGTGAATTATATCACTTTTTATTTATTTTTTGAGGGTTCATGTGAGTGTGCGCGCTTTCTATTTGATGTTAATCACTTTTCTTCTTTTGATTCATTGCATTTTGTTATAATTTCCTTATTTCATCACTCATCATTGTTGTTGCACTATTGAACGCGTCAAAAAATGGCGGTTTGTTTACGCCGATCTGTCGTCAAGGACGCGTAAGTCATTTAATTTGTAGAAAGCTCACAGTGTTTCCGCGTGCTGCTGAGCAAGTTACTGGAGCTGGCCAGTTTATATCGTGGAACGGGTTCTGGGCCGTGCGACTGAGCTAGTGCACGTGAGTCTAGGCCATCCAAAGCAACAACGTTCAGCGACGTTCATCTTTAAAGACGACGGTAAGAAGTGTAAGTTTTCAGATGCAGCCCAAACTACATCATCGAAGAAGGAAAACACGACGGGGCAAGAGGGGTGGCACTAAACTGTCAAAGTGTGAGAGGCTAGGCCTAAAGTATGTGCGCGTTACTTATTGGAATTGTGGGTCCGTTAATCAACGACGGCCCATTCTTGATAAGCTACTGTGCGGCGCCGATATAATCGTTTTGCAAGAAACTCTTCTTGGTGACAGGACAGTAAGTACTCCTGGCTTTCATTGCTTTTACAATAGACGACACCTTGGGCAGGCCATCCTTGTGCGCAACAATATGGTGGCAGCTGAGGTTGATATGTCTGCGTGGAACAATGCAGAATTGCAGGTACATGCGGTTAGGGTGCAGACCCCAGTTCATTTCGTGGTTGTAAATGTGTATGCCTGTAATGGGAAGGTGAACACACAACAATGGCAGAATCTCTTCGAGTTCGATGAAGAGAATGTCATTTTCTGCGGAGACTTTAATGCTAGAGGAAACCAGTGGGGGTAACGTCATAACCAACAAGCAGGGAGAAGACCTAGAGAACGCACTGGTATCGGCCGATTTAGTGTGCTTGAATGATGGAAGGGCAACAAGAATGGCCACTCGGACAGGTGACTCTGATAGTGTCATAGACCTGGCACTGGTGTCTTCCACCTTCGCACCCGTTTGCAGGTGGAGTGCACTGGGGTTCCACGGAAGTGATCACTATCCATGTGTCCTCCTAATTGAGAAAGGCGGAAATAAACGCCAGAGAAGAAAGCTCCACACATTCAACTACGAGAAAACAGACCAGGACGTCATTAGCAAAATCAGACATAGGAAACAGAGCGCCCCTCGTAGGAGGCAGGAGAGATGGACGCAGCCACCCTGGTGGAACGTAGTTGTCGAGGAAGCTTGGCGGAGCAAGAGACAAACGGTCAAGACATGGCAGAAAGCCAGAAGGTATGGTAGAACACAACCTGAGCTCTTGAAGCGTCTGAAAGTAGAGGTCGACCAAAAAATGATGCACTTTAAACTATGCGCTAAGCAGGCTAAGGATGCCAAATGGGATGACTTCTGTAAAAAAGTGTGCTCAGAAAAATCGCTAGCCACATTCTGGCGCCTTCATCAGTGCATGAATGGCACACCATGACACAGAGGTATACCAGACTTTCAGAGCACAGACCAGATATGCCACAAATCTGATGAGAGCAAAGGGAAGGCCCTGCTTGCCCGCTACATTGAGCAGACGGACCAAAGAAATGAGGCTGTAAGAATGAGGATACGGGGATCTTTGTCAAATTTGTGTGAGGATGTAGGGCTGGAAGAAGATCTCACAATCACAACCGATACCATTCGCGCGAAAATTAAAAGGTCACACAACACTGCTCCTGGTCCAGATGGTGTTCGGTATGATGACATAGGTGATTTAGCTGATGACGACTTGACAACACTGGCCAATGAGTTTAATGCCAGTATTCGGAGTGGCCAGATTAAGGAGGAGTGGCTACACAGCTACTTACTACCGCTACCGAAGCCAAACAAGGACCATTCTCAGATCAGTGCCTACAGAATCATCACAATGCAGAACACTGCGGGCAAGTTGCTGGAGAAAATAGTTGCCCGTGTCCTCACGTGTCGCCTTGAACAGAAACGCGTATTCCCATCCACACTCGGAGGTTATAGATATAACAAAGAGACATGGCTAAATGCGGCAGTATTTGCCTATGACGTCTTCGAAGGCTTCCACAGACGAGAGGAGACATGTGCTGCTGCTATAGATCTGGAGGATGCATACAACAGGGTACCATTTGAATATCTCATGCATATGCTTCTCAAACTGGCGGTGAACCCCTTCCTCATAAGATGGATCGCCGCGGCACTGTTTCAGAGGAAGGTGATACTCAGATGTGGAAGTTGTCTTCCGAGCCAACATCCATTTGTCCTGGGCTGCCACAAGGCTCACCATTGTCACCAGTTCTTATTAATGTGTACACAATAACGATCACGGCCCAACAGCTGGATGGGAGGGGAAGAACTATGACTTTTGCTGATGATATTCTGGTATATCGACAGGGAAGAGACAGACGGGGAATCGCCTCCACAATGCAAGACGAACTCGATCGCATTTCTTCCTGGTGTGGGGTTTCAGGTGCCTTGGTTAATCCTAATAAAGCATCATTTTCATGGTTCTCCCTTAACAATCATATCGTTAATACGACCACACCGGTAGTACGAATGGGAGCTGATGAGGTGACCATGGACAAGTTGATGACATACCTCGGAGTTAAGTTTGATCGCAGCCTGTGTTTTCGGGACCACGTTGACCATGTGATAACAAAATCCCGCAAAGGATTAGCCGCCTTGAAGGTCATGGCAGCTGCCAACATCGAGCAGAGGCTACTTACTCTTCTGTTCCAGGGATTAGTCCTCGCACCAATCGAGTATGCCTGGCCATTCTTACTGTCAGTACGACTCAAATTGATAGGCTGGAGAAATACAAAATGAAGCCATGTGCATTATCCTGGGATGTACGAGGGACACTCCCTGTGTGGCAATGAGGTATCTTCTTGACTTTCCAACCATGGATGACAGAATCAAGATCTGGAGAGCACGAGCATACCTGAAGATTAGTACAGATACAGAGCATCCATTGCACCACGTGCTCAACACAGAGAAAGGTACCAGGCTAAAAAGAGGCAAATCATGGGTGGGCCGAGCAGAAGATGTCATCAAACAGGTATGTGGGCTTACCAATCTCAGCGTTGGTGAGGAGTGGATACCGGTGCCTATGTCATTCAAGGGGACTTTCTCATGTATTGTCACACTCGACAGGAAAGTAGGGAACAGAACCCAGTCGTGGTTAATGCTGAGGTCAACGGTCTCATCTGCGATAACACCGATGAGAAAGATGCAGTCATCTATACAGACGGATCTGTAAGACGACACGAAAAAAGTGCATGGGCATTTACAGCACGTTCGGCAGGCAGAATAGCCAAGGAAGACAGTGGTGCATACGCCATGACCATGAGTAGCATGACAATGGAGGTGATGGCAGTGACCAAGGCATTCAAATGGTTAGAGTCACAAGACTACATCCACGCATGTATACTGAGTGATTCGATGAGCATGATAAAAAAAGTGGAGGCGGGCTTTGTACGCATGCAATGGGGAGAGTCGTTGCAGAAATCCAAAATACGTAAGGTCACCTTTGTCTATGTCCCTGGACATGCGGGAGTACGGGGAAATGAGAGAGCGGACAGGTTGGCTAGCTGCGCTGTCGTTGAGGACGGGCAACCGATGGATCGGGCGGACGTCATCAATGCCCTTCGAGATGTTGGAAGAGCACAGGACTTCGACAAACACAGATCAACGTCGCTTCTTCGGATGATGGAAATGGGAGTTAAGATGGGCACAGCCAGAAATGAGAAACTTGGTGGCCGTGTAAGAAGACTTATCAACCAACATAGAACTGGAGTCGTCAGTCGCTGGACACTGAGGGAATTGCTGAGGAGGGGATCTGAGCACCTATGGACATGTTCGGAGTGCAATGATGATGACCCGCAAATAACTCAATAACTCAATATCACTTCACTTCCCTACGTCTTTACATTATATAGGACACTTCACCTTCTCAGTTTTTCTCGTAGTCTTTGACTGACATTTTAATCAGTGACATGTCTTTTTGGTTAACAATACAACATATACATCCTTCCCTAGTTTGTAGTCATCTTTATTTTTTACGGTACCCCAAGTCTGGTACAAATTGTACATTTCCAGCTTCACTATCGTCACGCGATTTTCTTTTGGGAATAATTTTACAACCAAGTACAAATTATTAGGAAAATTTTAAGGAGTATTGATACAGTTTAGGAGCCGCGATAGCTCAGTGGTTAGTGAACTGGACTACAAAGGACAAGAGGTAGGGTTCGATTCCAACCGACGGTTTCCGGGCTCACCCAGCCTTAAACGAGTACCGGTGTTTTTCTGGGAAAGTAAAGCGGCACGGGCGTAATACCGACCACATTACCCCAAAAATCATGTGCTGAAGGTCTGTAAAATTTATGGTCACTAACACCATATTCCCTATACTATCCTTGACGTGACGGGGGCAGTTTACTCGGATTCAGCGCCATCGCTTGAAGAACTTGTCGCAGGCGATGACCATGACAACGGCATGGAAGTGTTTCTAATATGTTGTGTAACTATGTATTTTTGAGAACACAACATTTCAATCAAAGCAGCAACAATCAAGACGACTATTTTGTTGGTTGCTTGAACGGGCGGGCAGCAAAAATGGGAATAATATCCTGACTTCATTGATGCAAGTCCTTTTGCAGTGATGTCAAGTCGGCGTAGCTAGTGCACCCGCTTTCTGTCCAGAGGGGTCCTGGTTCAAATCCTAAAAGCGGCGGATTATTTTTCGGACCGACAAGGCTTCTGTGTTCACTTAGGCTCTCAAAAATTGGATTATAGATTTTCTTTGGAAGTAAGGCGACCTGGCGTGATACAGACCACTTAGCCCACCCCTCTTCCACAATATGTCGTGGTCATGGAAAAATATGTTCAATAATACCATATTCCCCATAAAGAATACCAAAACAGAGGAAGGAAGCTTTACTTTACTTCTAATTAAAGGTCAAGTACGAGACATGAACCGGCGTCTTAGCACGCGAGTTTTCACCCATATGTGCTCGGCCGCCTATACAGAAGTGTTCGGAGACTTCTAGATAGTGTCGCTTCAAGCATAGAAACTCTCGATGCGAGACATTTCTCACCTTCCGAGACTAATACCCTGGAACCATTTCTGCCAGCGGCTGGGTCGACCGCGGGGGTATTTTTTTGTTTCCGACCATAAGTACAATTTAAACTGCTTCCAGCGGGAGTCGAACACGGGTTGTCCGAACGTCGGTAGTCCAGTCGGGTGGTTTTCCCGATTAGGTTATACTTATAACTATTACTATCAGAATTAGTATATAGAAATACTTGCCTAAAACTTCAATGTTAAGTCAGTCCTATTATATGGTTGTGAAACATGGAAAAAAATACAGATGACAATCACAAAGATACAGACCTTCAGTAATTAATACTTGCACAGAATAAAAGGATGAAAACGGCAGGACAAAATCACTAAAGTAGAACTGTGAGAAAATACCAGTGACGAAGCGACACAATGAAGACGTTATTTCTGGATCGGATACACACTGAGAAAGTCAACTGAGAGCATTACACGACAGGACCTTTTTTTGGAATCCCCAGAGAAAGAGACAAAGATGAAGAGTAAAATATTTTTTGAGAAGACAAGTTGAAGCAGAGATATCTTCATCTCTAGGATAGGGAAAACATGGAATGATCTTAACAATGACAAGAAACAGAACGACTTGAAAAGTGTTTGTTGAAAACCTATGCTCCACTGGGAACTGACATGAAAAGAAGAGACACCTAAAGTAGAATATACCCGCTCTTTCACTACTCGTCTCGTCATCAACAGATTGTTTATTATAAGATAAGATGGGGGTTAAGGCAAAGAAATGCAAGTGAATGCATAAAAATGCGAAGCTGCAGTAAAGCTGAAAAACGATATTTCGATTATTTTGTTTTTGATGTTTCATTACTAGTTAGCTATGTAGGATTAGTTTTATTTATTCACATATCTGTGTGTGTATGTTGTTTGTTTGTTCCTGCTGAATGCCTATTGAGCCGAAACGTCGTTCGAATCTGTGTCGTCTACTAATCACGTAAAGCTTCTAACATACCATTTTTTCTTTTTTTTTTCAATTTTTCCTCCTTATTATAAGATGACTTGGCCAGATTTTCGAACACGTTTCTGACTAAATTCTAAGTTCACTACAAGATTCATTTAAACAACGCAATCAGCATATTATCGACAAAAGATCTCATGTGCAACCAGGCACAATTTTGATTAAAATCTGATAAATTTAATGATCCGATTCATGTAACACCGTCGGGGGACTGGTCGGTCTCGAAGCAAGACGGCGACCTCGAGACAAGAAGGTTGTGAGTTCAAATCCCGGCTGCACCAGTTGGAATTTTTATTTACGATTTCATTCTGCGGCAACCACCCCCGGTCTCAATAGCGAGGCCCGACTTGAAGCGTCAATTACTCATGGACGGAAAAAATATGGGTACATCCGAAGATGGAATTATCTGCCTGTGCGGCGAGGTACTCCTGTGCACACGGCTGTCTGGAAAAGTCCGAGGTTAAAAGCTGGCGAACGCAAAAAAAAAAAAAAAAAAAAAAAAAAATCTAACATCGTCGAGTCTCTTGGCGTTAAAGGAATGTCATGTTACTCTCCATATTCTTTGTTTCCAGCGGCATACTTTTAAGGAATGTGATCAGCATTATGCCAGTGCTGTTTATCTTAATTAAAAAAAGGTTGTCATTTAAGGCTCAGTGAACATAGAAACAGTCGAACGGGTTCAAACCCATTCTCTTGATCTCAATAGATCAATTAACTACCCATTGTTCTACTCATGCTTTCAAGTTTAATTGCATACTTGCTTTATCATAATTTAATTAACACGTGTTAGGTCACTAGTGACGGAACGATTCGAGACGGAAATTTAGAAAGAGTCAGAGACACTAATGAATGAACGTTTGAAGAGTTAGAAAGAGTCAGAGACACTTGTGACTGAACGCTTGAAGTACTTAGAAAGAGTCAGAGGCACTAATGATTGGACGCTCGAAGACTTAGAAATAGTAAGAGAAACTTGTGACTGAATGCTTTAAGACTTAGAAAGAGAGACACTAGTAACTGAAAGTTTCCAGACTTAGAGAGTCAGAGACACTAGAAAAAGAGTCTCCAGACATAGAGAGTCAGAGACACTAGAAAAAGAGTTTCCAGACTTAGAGAGTCAGATACACTAGAAAAAGAGTTTCCAGACTTAGAGAGTCAGAGACACTAGAAAAAGAGTTTCCATACTTAGAGAGTCAGAGACACTAGAAAAAATAGTTTCCAGACTTAGAGAGTCAGAGACACTAAAAGAAAAGAGTTTCTAGACTTAGAGAGTCAGAGACACTAAAAAAAAGAGTTTCCAGAATTACAGACTAGAGCCACTAATGACGGAATGTTTCGAGACTTAGAAAGAATTCGGACAACATAACTGACACAGCCACCAACACTTGACGTTTCGTTTCACAGATTGAATGTCTAACGATATCAATGAGAAACTCGGTAACACTTGACATTTCATGACGTAGTCTGAATGTCTACCAACATAAATTGATTGATAAAGACCGCAGTACTTGACATTTCATGACGTAGTCTGAATGTCTACCAACATAAATTGATTGACAAAGACCGCAGTACTTGACATTTCATGACGTATTCTGAATGTCTACCAACATAAATTGATTGACAAAGACCGCAGTACTTGACATTTCATGACGTAGTCTGAATGTCTACCAACATAAATTGATTGACAAAGACCGCAGTACTTGACATTTCATGACGTATTCTGAATGTCTACCAACATAAATTGATTGATAAAGACCGCAGTACTTGACATTTCATGACGTAGTCTGAATGTCTACCAACATAAATTGATTGACAAAGACCGCAGTACATGACGTTTCATGACGTAGTCTGAATGTCTACCAACATAAATTAATTGACAAAGACCGCAGTACATGACGTTTCATACCGCTTTGATTTAAGCCTCAGAAAGTCAGTATATAGCCTCAGTATCTGCCTCAATCTCCGCTCTTTTACAGTATAAACCTGGCTTTGCACATCAATCAATGTAGTTCTCTTCCTAGACTATAATCATCATCCTGATTTCAACGTTATAGAAGTAGATAATACTTTATACACATGAGACTCCCACAAGCGTAAGTAAATAATGCACTGAAGGTCGATGTCAAACTTTTCTCCCGCAACATGTAATCGACAACCTCTCACTCAAGTAATGCTGCTGAAACGTCATTGTATCTGAAGTGGCTATACAGATGAAGCAGGAAGTTAGTGGGGAATTTGAGATACAAAGAACATGGTTAGACAAGGAAACAATCGAGAAGTTCAAGTGATGAGACAGAGATGAAACTAAGGACATGAATATTGTGATATACGACCAGTACATATAAGGAAAAAAAACATTTATTTATATTAGAAGGTTCGTTAGTTAGTCATTACTTCAACTTTGCGCATCGGACATATACATAACTGCTCAGGTCCTGTGGCAAAATAAGTGGAAATTACACCAGTCAGACAAGTACAACTTGAGGAGTCAAAGAGGTTTGTCAGGAACAAATACGTGAACAAATCTATCTATCTATGTTTCGTTCGCCTGAAGTATTGTCTATATCTGCAATGTCGTTTCCTGTATAAATTTTACTGTCTTTTGTAATTCTTGCAGTGGCCCATATAGTTTTTGTCTGTAGTGTTGTATCTATGGGCCAATGGATTTTCCTCAGTCTACTATATTCAGTGCAGTCTTGAAGTATGTGTTCAGCAGTCTGGGGTGCCTGTCCACATATACAAGTAGTTGATGTGCCGATCGTGAATTTTGTATACATGTGACTATGGAGTCGATTGTGTCCTGTTCTTAGGCGCATAATGATAACTTGTTCATATCTATTCATATTATGAAAGGCATCCTGATTTGGGGCTTGTGGTCCTCTGATTGATTTGATTATCTGTTTCTTATGATGGTAAAGGTAAAGGTAAGTACGAGACATGAACCGGCGTCTTAGCACGCGAGTTTCCACCCATATGTGCTCGGCCGCCTATTCAGAAATGTTCGGATATTTCTGTATAGTGTCGTCTCAAGCATCGAAACTCAGATGCGAAGCGACATTCCTCACCTTCCCAGGATAATACCCTGGTACCCATTTCTGCCAACGGCTGGGTCGACCGTGGGGGTAATTTTTTTTTTTTTTTTAATTTCCAACCACGAGTACAATTCACACTGCTCCCAGCGGGAATCGAACACGGGTTGTCCGAACGTCGGTAGTCTAGTCGGGTGGTTTTCCCAACTAGGCTACCGAGGCCCCCTTATGATGGTATGTAACCGGTGTATCTAGTTGTGTGCCTGTTGAACCTTCCTTTGCCAACTGATCTGCTTTCTCATTTCCTGGTATTCCACAGTGAGACGGGATCCACTGCAGGGCAACCCTGTGGTGCTTGCAGAGTTCAGTCAATAAGATCTGCAGATGTGGTAATTTTCTGGATTGTAGTGCCTGGAGTACTGATCTTGCATCTGTCAAAAACACTACAGGCTGTGGACTAAGATTACTGTTCAGCAGTTTTTCTATTGCCAACTTTATTGCTTGTATTTCTGCATCACAATTGTGACAATATTTCCCTGTTGCTATTTTATTCATATCCCTAGTGTTATTTGGGTACTCTATATATGCACCTGCTCCCCCATTCTTTACTGCATTCTGTGCTGATCCATCTGTGTACACACGGATCCATAGGTCTTGTGGGTATTCTTCATCCAGGAAACTGAGAGTTATTGTTTTTCGCTGTAGACTATTTTGTTCCTCTTTGTCAACTATTCCTTTCACTTCTGTCCGTATTTGAACTGATAATCCTGATTCATCTGTCCAGGGAGTCTGTTCTGGTATGGGCAGAAGGGGTTTAACAACTCTTGGCATGTCTGGTGTTTGTCTACTAATACGCTTGGCTTGGTGGATAAAGCTGCTTCTCTTAAGTCGTCCCAATGCAAGATTTTGGAATCTGTCCTTCATTGGATGTCTCGGCATGCATACACATTTTTCTGCCTGTATCAGCACCTTTGTGTCTCTCCGTTCTCTCAGTGCTGGTATCCTCCACAATTTCTCCATCTCCAACATTGGTGTTGATTTCATTGCTCCTGTGATGACCCAAAGTGCCTGGTTTTGTACTTTATCCAGTTCTTGCAATGTGGTGTTTGATGCTGAGCACCATGCGGATGATCCATATTCTAAATGTGGGCGTATACTCTGTTGGTAAACTTTACTGAGTATTTTCCCACTCACACCCCATGTGGTTCCACACAACTTTCTTAGAATAGCCAATTTCCTCCTTGCTTTTTGGGTTGCCTTATTTATCTGCTGTTTCCAAGATAGTTTGTTATCAAATGTAACTCCGAGATATGTAGCTTGTATGTCTTCTTTCACAGGCTCATTGTTTATGTAGATGGCTCCTGCTTTTTGTTTTGGGGAGAGTGTGAAAAGTGTAGTACTGCATTTGTCTGTATTGATGCTGATACACCATCTATTTGTCCATGAATTCAGTGCATTCATAGCTCTTTGTAGCAATTTGGAGGCCACTGTTGCATACTCCTCTGTGCACCACATTACCAAGTCATCTGCATACATTGCCACTTTGATGCCATGTGGTAGTTCAGTAACTAGGTCATTGATGTAGATCAGAAAAAGTGTTGGAGATAGTACCCCTCCTTGTGGAACGCCCTGGCGCAATAAGACCTTCTTACTCTTAAGACCATCCAGTTGCACTCTGGCTCTCCTGTTATGCAGGTATGCTTTGACCCATTTGTACATCCTGCCATTTACTCCATAATTTCTCAGTTTCTTCAAAAGCCCTTCCTTCCATACCTTATCAAATGCTTTCTTTAGGTCTATCCATGCTGCTAGTACCAGTTTCTTTTCTTGAAACGCATCTTCAATTTCATGGGAAAGATAGGTTGCTTGATCTTCGGTAGAGTAACACTGTCTAAAGCCTGCTTGTTGTGGGACAAGGAGATTTTCACTTTCCAGGTACCACTGCAGTCTGAGATTGATTATACGTTCCATTGTTTTACACAAACAGCTTGTAAGGCTGATTGGTCTATAGCTGGATGTCATTGAACCATCTTTTCCTGGCTTTAGTAATGGTATCATAATTGCTTCTCTCCATGCCTGTGGCACTCTACCTGTCATCCAGCAAATGTTGTAGATCACAGTAGTTTTGCTTTAGCTGCAGTTCCCAAGTTCTTAATCATTTCATTGGACACTCCATCATTGCCTGGTGACTTTTTCATTTTTAATTTGGATATTGCCAGCTCTAGCTCTCTTTGTGTAATGGGTGTTTCCATTACTTCATGTGTGGTCTCTTATTGTCTTGCATTTTGTTGTTTTAAACGGGTCTCTTGTCGTTTTTCTAGGCTAATTTCAATATTATTGTCATTTGCAAAGGAGTCTGCAAAGTAATTTGCTGCATGTTTACCTGTTAGAATGTTTCCATCCTTCTTCAGTGTAATTTTGGTGTTCCTTTCTGTACCCTCATCATTCAGCTGTTTTACAAGCTTCCACACTTTTCTTGTGTCTCGTTCAAGATTCAAGGACTCTGTTTTCTCTTTCCAGCTTCTCCGTCTGGCTTGTAGTTTAGCCCGTTGAAATTTGGCTTTAGCATGCTGGTAGTTGTTGTGGTGTTCTTGGCAAGGGTTATTTTCTGCTTGCTTTCGAGATGTTTCCATGTCATTGTGCAGTTGCTCTAGCTCACTACTCCAGTATGGTTTGTAGTGTTTCCGTGCCCCTCTAGGTATTGTTTCACTGGCAGCTTGTATTATTAGTCTACTGAATTCATCAACTATTTTGTTGATGTCTCTATCTGTATTTATATCTTTAGTCAGTACACTGGTGTAGTGTTGATACATTTTCCAGTCTGCCTTTTTGTAATTCCATCTGGAGAGAGTGCTGCTCTCCCTGATGGCCTTATTTTGTACCATTAAAAAGACTGGTCGGTGGTCGCTGCCTCCAAGTTGTTTCCCAACAATTCGTGTGATATTCCAATCCAGGTCTGGTGAATGGAAAGCAAGGTCTGGTGTAGATGTGGTATGCCATGATCTGGAGTAGAATGTTGGTAGATCTGTTGCCTGGTTTAATAGTATAAGCCCATTGTCATCCTGCCAATTTTCAAGCTCTTCACCTCTCTTGTCCATATGTTCATAGCCCCAGCTCTGTGAGTGGCTGTTAAAGTCTCCACATACAATTATTCTTTCTTTTAATGTAATTGTGTCTAGTGCTAGTGGACAAATAAAATAGAGAACAACAGGGCTACCACAAAAATCATATCCTGCCAACAGCTCAACAGAAAATAAAAAAAATAAAAATTGTTTAGGCTCAGATGAGGCTACAACATCCATAAGGATATGAACTTCTGATGTATGTGGCTGTGGCACTGGCAAAATGTCTACTGAACATCTGCTATTATTATGTCCAACATATGATGAACAGAGAAGGCTCTTGTGGCCATCACCGATACTATCTCGGGACAAGCTGTATGGAGATATCACCAGCCATGAGCTGACGTATGCTTTCTACAACCTTGTTTCTATTGACAACTAGAGGTGTACGTATAAGAAGACGAATAATAATAAGACGAATAATAACAAGAAGAAGACGAAGAAGAAGAAGACGAAGAAGAAGAAGAGGACGAAGAAAAAAAAAAGACGAAGAAGAGGACGAAGACGAAGAAGAAGAAGACGAAGAAGAAGAAGAGGACGAAGAAGAAGAAGAGGACGAAGAAAAAAAAGACGAAGAAGACGAAGACGAAGAAGAAGAAGACGAAGAAGACGAAGAGGACGAAGACGAAGAAGAAGAAGACGAAGAAGAAGAAGAGGACGAAGAAAAAAAAAGACGAAGAAGACGAAGACGAAGAAGAAGAAGACGAAGAAGAAGAAGAGGACGAAGAAAAAAAAAAAGAAGACGAAGACGAAGAAGAAGAAGAGGACGAAGAAAAAAAAGAAGACGAAGAAGACGAAGACGAAGAAGAAGAAGACGAAGAAGAAGAAGACGAAGAAGAAGAAGACGAAGAAGAGGACGAAGAAGAAGAAGACGAAGAAGACGAAGAAGAGGACGAAGAAGAAGAAGACGAAGAAGACGAAGACGAAGAAGACGAAGAAGACGAAGAAGAAGACGAAGAAGACGAAGACGAAGAAGACGAAGAAGACGAAGAAGACGAAGAAGAGACGAAGAAGAAGACGAAGAAGAAGACGAAGAAGAAGAAGACGAAGAAGACGAAGAAGAAGAAGACGAAGAAGACGAAGAAGAAGAAGACGAAGAAGACGAAGACGAAGAAGACGAAGAAGAAGAGGACGAAGAAGACGAAGAAGACGACGAAGAAGACGAAGAAGACGAAGAAGACGAAGAAGACGAAGAAGAGGACGAAGAAGAGGACGAAGAAGAAGACGAAGAAGAAGACGAAGAAGAAGAAGACGAAGAAGACGAAGAAGAAGAAGACGAAGAAGGAAAAGACGAAGAAGACGAAGAAGAAGACGAAGAAGAAGAAGACGAAGAAGAAGACGAAGAAGAAGAAGACGAAGAAGAAGAAGACGAAGAAGAAGAAGACGAAGAAGGAAAAGACGAAGAAGACGAAGAAGAAGACGAAGAAGAAGAAGACGAAGAAGACGAAGAAGAAGAAGACGAAGAAGAAGAAGACGAAGAAGACGAAGATGAAGACGACGACGAAGAAAGAGGATCCTTTCTTCTGTACATCCCTCGGCGGATTAGGATTGAGGACAATCATTTCATATAGCAGTGGTTCGCAACGTATGCGCCGCTGTTCCTAGTGACGCCACGCCGAGGATAATGTCGTGTGCAAACTCAGTGGTTGAAATAATAAAATAATAATATCCACATAAACTTAAGGTGACCAGACGTCCCGATTTTTCCGGGACAGTCCCGATTTTTAACTGTTTTCTCAACCATTGTCCCGGATTTGTTACTGTCCCGAATTTGTCCCGATTTAGGTCGATTTTTTAGCTTTTGTTCCGTAGTTGTGTAGAAAATGTTTGATAAGTTGAACTGGCTGTTTATCTGGCGAAACAGTAACAGTAAAATGCGCTCCAAGTTTTAAATTTTGTATACTGAAACTGAAACTCAACAAGTAGCATCTTTGCGGCCACGACATTTCACATTCTTGTATATTCACTGTGTTACTTTCGTTTACCGACGAACTAATTCTTTTTATTGTGTTGTTTAGTAATAGAGGTTATTGCATTCATAGGATTTTATTTACACTGTGTGACTTTAAGCTACCCTTTAAATTTGTTAAAATATTCTGTATCACGTAACTTTGATACAACACTGAGTGTGTAATAGGGAAAATGAGAGACAGAAAGAGATGGAGAGGAGATTCAACTAGAAGAAGAATGCTGTTTGGAACCTCCAATTTATTGATAAATAATTAACCTGACCAGTACAAAAGGGAAACACTTGAACATAAAACATTTCCTCAATTCAATACAATCTTATCACCCTGTACATTGGACTAACTGTGGTAGACATTTTTAACAATTTAAAAAAAAAGAAATGTAATGCTAATTTTTTAAAATATTTTTTATTTATATTAGTAATATGTTATTGTTATATTAATGTTTTTTAAAATTTATATACATTTTTATTTTAAATATAAAAAATAATTTATATATAATATATATATATATATATATATATATATATATATATATATATATATATAATTTTTGAAAATATAAAAAAAATAATAATTTATTTATATAATATTTTAAATTATTTTTTTCAATTAATTTGTTATTTAAATAATTTTTTAATTTAAAAATATTTTTAAAAATTAGTTTTTAAACTATTTTTAGTGTAAAACCAGATTTTCCAGAAAAAGTAACAAATTTAAAATAGGATCAAATTCAGTCTCCAAGAACCCCTGTGCACCGAGATGTTCCGGGAGACTATACTCGACCTTGGCGAGAGGATCTTGTATAGTTCGTTCACAAATTCGTGCCCACATAGTTTATTAATTATTTCGGAAACTGATGAATTTCTGTAATTCTTTTTCGTGAAATTTTATTTTTTCACTGACCTTCAGTCTGATTTTTTTGCCCTACTGTCATGCGTTTAGGAAATATTTCTGCTTATTTGAGGTATTTAAAAATATGATTTTCTTGCTTGTCCTAAATTTTAGGATTTGACAATACCCACATTTGTTGTAATCAACTCACCGATTAAAAGGCAAATTTCACGTGCTCACCACACAATCTTAAATCTTAGCACCGTTTCGCACTCTTAACTTGTAAAACCCAAGCCACTCTGAAGTTTTTCTTTCGTCATTTCATTTCCGGTTTCTTGTTAAATTGGTCCAGAGGCGTATTTTTACGAAATATTTACTATTAATGAATATTCCTGTATGTGTGATAAGCTGTTGTGAAGTGACTACTTGATTTTTAAAACCATGAAGAGTTTAAAGTGTAAATTCATCATTATGCAAAAGGAAACTTTGTTATTGTACATGCACTTTTGCAAGGAATCTAAAAGGGGTCGGTTATATCACGATATAAAAAAACAACAGAAAACAGAACACGGGGCAGCGCTAAATATAGATATAAAGTCTTTCAATCTATGGATAGGACAGAACTTTGACTCTGCAGAGGTGACGGACAAGCAAGGAAGAAAAATAAAAGTTGATGATTTTATGTGTGTTAGATGCTCTGGTCAAAGTTTACCTATCTCTATGGCGAAGATATAAATCAAATGAAAAATGTTGCCCTATTCAATGTAATACGAATACACCCTTGGCTTGCATTGTTAGAAAATTAACATAATATATAGTAGAATCTAATGTTTAGAGCACGCGGTTTGATATTTTCCTAAAATTATATAACAAAAAACGATTTGTGCAAAATTCAGACTATCTTTGTACTTAAATGTTATAAAATCTGAAGGTCGGTGAAAAAAAAAGATCTCATGAAAAAAGAATTGCAGAAATTCATCAAACAGTTTCGAGATAATTGATGAACTCTGTGGGCACGAATTTGTGAACGAACTATAGATAATGACCATCCACTCATGTAGCAAGAGGTTCGTCCTGACATCCGGAAGGACAGCGGAAGTTGACATTCACACCATCCTCTCTCTCTCTCTCTCTCTCTCTCTCTCTCTCTCTTTGCGATCAGGACTCAATCAGAGTAGGATTCCAGACTCTGACATGAAGTCAGCTGTCAGGTTAATTGTGTTGATCGCCCCCACAGACAGAACATAGAGTCCGCTAGATCCACTTTGATTGAACACCCGTTAAAACGTTGCACTGTGTTCTGCGCCAGTGGCCCAGTGCATCCGATTTCAGCCAGCATTTTATTCAGGTTTGCATTCCTTAGCCTTTGATTGTCCCCAATCTTCCTGCAAGGCAGCAGATTGTCTTTTCTGTAGGGGGATTCTGCCATTAGATGGTCGGCCCTCCCAGGTTTACGAGCACCATCTGCCCGAGTCACTAGAGGTGACTAACACAGACACGGACACACAAAGATATGAGATGTGACTAACATAGACATGCACACAGTGATGCGAGGCATGACTAACACTGACACACATCAAGATATATGACACATGACTAACATAAACATGCAGATAAAGATATGAGATATGACTGACATAGACATGCACACACAAAGATGTGACACATGCCTAACATAGACATGCACACAAAGATATGAGATATGACCAACATAAACATGCACACACAAGGATATGAGATGTGACAGACACAGCCATGCACACACAAAGATATGAGATATGACTAACATAAACATGCACACACAAGGATATGAGATGTGACAGACACAGCCATGCACACACAAAGATATGAGATATGACTAACATAAACATGCACACACAAGGATATGAGATGTGACAGACACAGCCATGCACACACAAAGATATGAGATATGACTAACATAAACTTGCACACACAAAGATATGAGATGTGACTAACATAGACATGCACACAGTGATGCGAGGCATGACTAACACTGACACACATCAAGATATATGACACATGACTAACATAAACATGCACATAAATATATGAGATATGACCAACATAGACATGCACACACAAAGATGTGACACATGCCTAACATAGACATGCACACAAAGATATGAGATATGACCAACATAGACATGCACACACAAGATATGAGATGTGACTAACATAACCATGCACACACAAGGATATGAGATGTGACAGACACAGACATGCACACACAAAGATATGAGATATGACTAACATAAACATCACACAAAGATATGAGATAGCACTAACCCAAACATGCACACACAAAGATATGACACATGACTAACACCGATACACACTAAGATATGAGATATGGCTAAACACATACACACATAAAGATGAGACATGATTAACACGGACACACCAAGATATGAGATATGACTAACATGACACACACCAAGATATGAGCCATGGCCAGCACACACACACACACAAGCTAAGATATGAGCCATGGCTAGCACAGAAACACATCAAGATATGAGCCACGGCTAGCACAGAAACACATCAAGATATGAGCCATGGCTTCACGGAAAAACACCAAGAAATGAACCATGTCCAGCACAGAAACACATTAAGGTATTCATATGCTTGGGTTTGTTGTAGTCGGCAGACTCTTCTTAACGTGGGAATCATCGACATACGAGACGCAAGCCCCGATTCATAGGTTTCGTTCAAACAGTTGTCCGGAGATTTGAGAGTCCAGTCTGACTCGTAGAACGTTCCCTTGCATGTACAGTTCCCGGTTGACTGTTCACAGATGTCATTGAAGCAGTTGTCCGGACATTTGAGAGTGCAGTTTGGCCGGTAGTACGTTTCCTTGCACGAATAGTCTGTAATTTCCGGATCACATATGATGTCACAGCCCTCAGAACACGTCTGTTTGCACTGTAGTCCAAAATTACCATCGGGACAAGTGTCCTTACAGGTGTAGCCAGGATGCTTACATTGTAGGCATTTTCCTAATTTGTCCTCACATAAAGGACAGACACTAAGACAAGACCCGGAGCAGTCGTGTCCATATATCCCATGTGAACAGTTGCCGTGACTACACCGCCACTGTCAGAGAAAGCCTTTAGAGTGGCATTCTTTACCCGAATCATAGTGCTAGCTCGATGATAAATTCTCTCTCTCTCTCTCTGCGATCAGGACTCAATCAGAGTTTGGATCCCAGACTCTCACATGAAGTCAGCTGTCAGGTTAAGTATGTTGATCGCCCCCACAGGCAGAACATCACAATCAGAGTCTGTCAGAACCACTCTGAATTGAACACCCGTTAAAACGTTGCACTGTGTTCTGCGCCAGTGGCCTGGTGCATCCGATTTCAGCCAGCATTTTATTCAGGTTTGCTTTCCTTAGCCTTTGATTGTGCCCAATCTTTCTGCAAGGCAGCAGATGATCTTTTCTGTAGAGGGATTCTGCCCTTAGATGGTCGGCCCTCCCAGGTTTACGAGCACCATCTGCCCGAGTCACTAGAGGTGACTAACACAGACATGCACACACAAAGATAGGAGATGTGACCAACACAGACTTGCACACTGCGATACGAGGCATGACTAACACTGACACACATCAAGATATATGACACAAACATAAACATGCACATAAAGATATGAGATATGATTGACATAGACATGCACACACAAAGATATGACACGTGCCTAATATATACATGCACACAAAGATATGAGATATGATCAACATAGACATGCACACACAAGGATATGAGATGTGGCATACACAGGTATGCACACACAAAGATATGAGATATGACTAACATAAACATGCACACAAAGATATGAGATATCTAACCCAACATGCACACACAAAGATATGACACATGACTAACACAGATACACAATCTCCTGGGGCGTGGCACGATCGCTCCTTCTACCCAGCGACTCGTGTTTTGCCAGCACCGGCAACCGGCAGTCTCCCCTCAACTGCTACATCACAATCGCCGTAAAGAAATAACCATTATCCATCATTGGCAAACCAGGCTTCAATGTTATTTCGGCCACTGTACAGATTGCAGATTTTTGTAGCAGATCATTAGTTCAAAATTCTACGTTGAAGACCTGAATGGTCGCTAGACCTACTCCCTGGAGAGTAACAGCCACAATTCATGTGGCCTGCCACTGGAGAGACATCAACTCTAATGTACTAGCAGCGCGGACTATCAAGAAAGCAACACAGTTCTAGTAACGTCATTTGTGACGCACTAAAAATCCTGGACCTGCCTTATATCTGTTTTATGTCGGGAAAATCCGCAGTTCCCGAAATCGTTGAACTCCAGGAATCTGGGCACAGATGGGTTTGTTACTGAGCACGTACGGAGGTTGTAGGCTTTCACGGTTCATGTTGGAGGTACAACTGTGTAGGAAGATGTGATGCTTTTATGACACATGTTGGAGGCAGAATTATGTTCCACATTGGAGCTGAAAGCTACAAGAAGATTATAATTTCCCGCATTTTCTAAAAAATTTTCACTGCACATCATAATGATGGGCATAGAGTGCCGTCTCCTCATCGAAGGTTGGCTGTCATAGTGCGCCATTCCGCTCTGTCTCTTTGCTTTGATGGGGCATATTGTCATAGACTGACTTGCCCATCTTTTGATGTTACTCGTCCATGTTAATCTTGGTCTCCCACTGTCTCTTTTATCTTGTATTTTCCCTCCAAGATTACTTTTAGTAAATTAGGCTGTTGTGTCTGTTAACATGCCCCTAACAATCTCAAAGACGGTTTCACATGTGTGTCCCGCACAATTATTTATGCCATCCTATACCAACGAAGTAACATAACTTATTTTGGCGTGCCCGTGAGACGTTTAGCGGAACGATTTAGTGAATATATTCGGGATGTTCAACAGAGAACATATGTCCTTCAACTTTGAGATCCACTTGTAGGTTCCACTGCACAGCGATTTATTAACACCCCGAATATATGTATGTGTTATGGCCAGCGACCCGTGCAGGTCGTTGTGTTTGGCCCTCGGGTAACTAACTTTCTGACCAAACTGACCCAAAACCTGCTGACAGCGACCAGGTATCTGTTGTGGATGGAGCAGTTAGTTGAATCATCGCTGAGAAGTATGTCTCACTTGAGGACCAAATGTCTGTTCTCCCAGTTTGTCGTAAACACAAGACATGACACGTGTCACTGCGAGACAGATTGGCTTTACAACCTAGGACCTGAAGATTTCATAGTAGCTGCCATGATTTTATTTAGGTACAGATTTCACTTCACACGACTCTCATGCCTTTCTGGCGAGAAAGTAGAGACAAGGAGAGATAAGAGATGACGGCATTTATGCGGGAATATAAAATGTTAGAGAAACAGAAAAGAAAAGAGGAAGAAACAGGGAGATAGAACGAGAGAAACAAAAGCGATGTGGGAGAAGAAGACAAGACAAAGTCTGTAGCATCTTTGCGGCCACATTTCATATTCTTGTATATTCATTGTGTTACTTTCATTTACCGATGAACTAATTTTTTATTGTGTTTAGTGATAGAGGTCATTAAATTTTATTTCCATTGTGCTTTTATTCAGTTACTTGACATTTTAATGTTTAAGAACTTATGCTATACATATGGTATTGTCATAGAAAATTATTATTTAAACTATAGTTAGTTTGTAAAGTTTTTTAATTGTAAAAAAATGGCATCAAAACGTAAATGAAGTTTCAATCAAGATTTACAAAAGGAGTACCCTTTTCTAAACAAGTCTACATCAGACTTCACGGAAAGATGCAGTATTTGTGCCTCTGGATTTTTGATTAACCATTGTGGACGTGGTGATATTAAGAGTCACATAAATAGTACGAAACATAAGAGAGCCGTCGCTGCAGCTGCATCAAGTTCGTCGTTAACAACTCTTTTTCGAACTGAACAGATTGGTGACAAAGACGAACAATTAGCTGCTACAGAAGGTACATTTGCCTATCATACAGTGATACACAATCATACAGTGATACACAATCATACAGTGATACACAATCATACAGTGATACACAATCATACAGTGATACACAATCATACATTTAGATCTATGGACTGCACATCACAATTACTTCAGGTTACTTAAGAACCAAAATTTGCTTGTGCACGTACGAAAACAAAAGACATTATTCGAAATGTGTTCACACCCCATGTTCAATATGGTAGATATGACCTAGAAAACTGAAAATTTATTTCCATACTGACAGATATCTCCAATCACAAGGAAATCACAATTTTTTTCCTTTGTTTGTCAGATATTTTGATCACAATAAGGGGTTGAAAGTTAAAATATATAAGAACTGAAGACATTGCCAGGAGAAACATCTGATATTGTTAGCAGTTTTATTAATGACTGTCTAACAAGAAAAGGTTTAGAAAGGAAAGTAGTTGCATTTTGTGCAGACAACACAAATTCTAATTTTGGGGTCGCTGAAAGGAAAGGAAAGAAAAATGTTTTCATAAAGCTGAAAGGAAAGGAAAGAACAATGTTTTCATAAAGCTGAAAGGAAAGGAAAGAAAAATGTTTTCATAAAGCTGAAAGGAAAGGAAAGAACAATGTTTTCATAAAGATGAAAGGAAAGGAAAGAACAACGTTTTCATAAAGCTGAAAGGAAAGGAAAGAACAATGTTTTCATAAAGCTGAAAGGAAAGGAAAGAACAATGTTTTCATAAAGCTGAAAGGAAAGGAAAGAACAATGTTTTCATAAAGCTGAAAGGAAAGGAAAGAACAATGTTTTCATAAAGCTGAAAGGAAAGGAAAGAACAATGTTTTCATAAGCTGAAAGGAAAGGAAAGAACAATGTTTTCATAAAGCTGAAAGGAAAGGAAAGAACAATGTTTTCATAAAGCTGAAAGGAAAGGAAAGAACAACGTTTTCATAAAGCTGAAAGGAAAGGAAAGAACAATGTTTTCATAAAGCTGAAAGGAAAGGAAAGAACAATGTTTTCATAAAGCTGAAAGGAAAGGAAAGAACAATGTTTTCATAAAGCTGAAAGGAAAGGAAAGAACAATGTTTTCATAAAGCTGAAAGGAAAGGAAAGAACAATGTTTTCATAAAGATGAAAGGAAAGGAAAGAACAATGTTTTCATAAAGCTGAAAGGAAAGGAAAGAACAATGTTTTCATAAAGCTGAAAGGAAAGGAAAGAACAATGTTTTCATAAAGCTGAAAGGAAAGGAAAGAACAATGTTTTCATAAAGCTGAAAGGAAAGGAAAGATCAATGTTTTCATAAAGCTGAAAGGAAAGGAAAGAACAATGTTTTCATAAAGCTGAAAGGAAAGGAAAGAACAATGTTTTCATAAAGCTGAAAGGAAAGGAAAGAACAATGTTTTCATAAAGCTGAAAGGAAAGGAAAGAACAATGTTTTCATAAAGATGAAAGGAAAGGAAAGAACAATGTTTTCATAAAGCTGAAAGGAAAGGAAAGAACAATGTTTTCATAAAGCTGAAAGGAAAGGAAAGAACAATGTTTTCATAAAGCTGAAAGGAAAGGAAAGAACAATGTTTTCATAAAGCTGAAAGGAAAGGAAAGAATAATGTTTTTCATAAAGCTGAAAGGAAAGAACAATGTTTTCATAAAGCTGAAAGGAAAGAACAATGTTTTCATAAAGCTGAAAGGAAAGAACAATGTTTTCATAAAGCTGAAAGGAAAGAACAATGTTTTCATAAAGCTGAAAGGAAAGAACAATGTTTTCATAAAGCTGAAAGGAAACCTTGAACATGGTTTGACAGGTGTTGGTTGTGCATGCCATATTTTCCATAACACTGTTCGAGCAGCTGCAGATGTATGACCTTGAGATTGATGTTGAGATAATTATTGCTAAAATTTATCTGCACTTCAAATCATACAGAATCCCCCTACAGAAAGACAATCTGCTGCCTTGCAGGAAGATTGGGGACAATCAAAGGCTAAGGAAAGCAAACCTGAATAAAATGCTGGCTGAAATCGAATGCACTGGGCCACTGGCGCAGAACACAGTGCAACGTTTTAACAGGTATTCAATCAGAGTGGATCTAACAGACACTAATTGTGATGCTCTGTCTGTGGGGTCGATCAATTCACTTAAACAGACAGCTGTCTTCATGTGAGAGTCTGGAATCCTACTCTGATTGAGTCTTGATCGCAGAGAGAGAAATCAAACACAGTTAGAGTTAAAAGTCTCAAGGAGTTTTGCCAGTTTGTGGACACAGACTTCCAGATGATTTTAGGTTATGCACAAACTAGATGGCTTGCGCTCTTGCCTGCTGTTGAAAAGGTTCTTCACATGTTCTTGCCTTTAAAATCCTATTTTCAGTCTCCAGACAGATGCCCAGTCTTTATACAGAAATTTTTTGAAAACCCCCTGTCTGAAGCATGGCTTATTTTTGTTCACAATCAAGCATCTTCTTTCCACGAAGCAGAGCAGAAAGTAGAGGGGCAGGTGGTCACTCTTCTTGAAGTCATTGACAACATCGATGGGTTGAGAATTATCTTGGAGTCCAAACTAGAAGTTGGTTTCTTGCCATCAAGAGTTCAGCTAATTCTTGGCAAGCTGGGAATGGAAGGAATTCCACAAGATGATGTGAACAAGTTTAAAGCCAGTGTTTCTTCATTCTATGAAACAGGTTTTAGTTAAAGCCAGTGTTTCTTCATTCTATGAAACAGGTTTTAGTTAAAGCCAGTGTTTCTTCATTCTATGAAACAGGTTTTTAGTTAAAGCCAGTGTTTCTTCATTCTATGAAACAGGTTTTAGTTAAAGCCAGTGTTTCTTCATTCTATGAAACAGGTTTTAGTTAAAGCCAGTGTTTCTTCATTCTATGAAACAGGTTTTAGTTAAAGCCAGTGTTTCTTCATTCTATGAAACAGGTTTTAGTTAAAGCCAGTGTTTCTTCATTCTATGAAACAGGTTTTAGTTAAAGCCAGTGTTTCTTCATTCTATGAAACAGGTTTTAGTTAAAGCCAGTGTTTCTTCATTCTATGAAACAGGTTTTAGTTAAAGCCAGTGTTTCTTCATTCTATGAAACAGGTTTTAGTTAAAGCCAGTGTTTCTTCATTCTATGAAACAGGTTTAAGTTAAAGCCAGTGTTTCTTCATTCTATGAAACAGGTTTTAGTTAAAGCCAGTGTTTCTTCATTCTATGAAACAGGTTTAAGTTAAAGCCAGTGTTTCTTCATTCTATGAAACAGGTTTAAGTTAAAGCCAGTGTTTCTTCATTCTATGAAACAGGTTTAAGTTAAAGCCAGTGTTTCTTCATTCTATGAAACAGGTTTAAGTTAAAGCCAGTGTTTCTTCATTCTATGAAACAGGTTTAAGTTAAAGCCAGTGTTTCTTCATTCTATGAAACAGGTTTAAGTTAAAGCCAGTGTTTCTTCATTCTATGAAACAGGTTTAAGTTAAAGCCAGTGTTTCTTCATTCTATGAAACAGGTTTAAGTTATTTGAAGAAATGGGCTGCAAATAATTTTCGAAACCTTGAGGCCTACAGTTGGGTAATGTTGAACAGAACACCAACTTGGGAAGATATTCACAAATCGTCATCATTAGTGAGTCAAACAGTACCTTCAGTCGACTTTCCAGAAAATGAAATGTATGACGAATTTGTTTACATGAAGTAGTTTGTTACTTCTCAGAAAATTAATGTGTGAAGTATTAATAAAACATTAGGAAAAATAAAAAAATAAGAAAATGGTATCTAATTCATTCAAAAATAAAAAAAAAAATGGTATGACATACAGCTTTACTGCAGCTTCGCATTATTATGCCTTTACCCTTTACTAATAAAACATTACCAGGGCAGTGTTGGATTGAAATGGCTTCCCACTTCAAAAACAGGCATGTGTCAATTTCACAGATTCTGAAGCTGACAGAGTTCTACCGGGAACAAATGCTGCAACGGAAAGATTGTTTTCACTGATGAACAGCTTGTGGACAAATGATAAAACACATATAAGTGTGGACACTTTAAAGGTCATGTTGATCACCAAAGTGAACAATGAGCAAACATGTGTTGGATTGTTTAAGATGCTCCAAACAAAGAAAGATCTTTATTTAAAAAAAAAATCCACTCATCAGAAAAGTACAGCAACTCTGCTTCACCTTCCATTTAAGTGAGTATCACTAACGTTTTTTTTTTTTATCCACTGATAACGCTTTGTAAGCCTATATTGCTAGGTGTTTTAATTAGTTTTAAAATATATGTATTATTGACTTGAAAAAGATGGAATAAATTTCATTTTATTGATGGAAAATGTTAGCCAAATTAATCCATCCCGGATTAGGGTTTCAAAGATATGGTCACCTTACATAAACTTAATATTTTGTTTTCAGTGCATAAACGAGTTTCTATAGGATTATGTTAATCCTGTCATCATTTATCATCTTCTATATCACATCCGGGAATCAGAGTCTATCGGACTCATGGGATCGTAATTGCCATGAGGGCACGACCGGTATGTTTTCAGCTGAGAAAGGGAACCGCGGGTGTCAACAGTTTTAAAACCCCTGCCATATTGTTTTACTAATTTTCTTTTGTTCTCCACGTTTAGCTCTAGTTTGGCTTCTCCTTTTCGCGCGTGCTCTTCTGTCATTCTGGTCATGATTTTAGATTGGCAGTCATATCTTGTACCCTGGATAACAGGACAACAAAACACGTTCTACAGGATTGCTCCTAGTACACAAACCTGAGAAGGACAATGTGTTGTCCACACCCACCTCCCTGGAAGAGAAACTATGCGGGGCAACCAAATCACTTAGACTGTTGCCTTCATAAGAGTGTCCGGAGTCATAGTATGAATGAGCCATGATCGCACAAGAAGATATATCTTGAATCGCTGACTCATCCGTCCTACCCGAGGGCGTTTAGAATATCATAACGGTCCAATGCTCGCCCATTCTTCACAATACTTGGTATCTGTTACCTTCACGTGTTGTCTCTGTTAACGTGTATAATTGATATTTATTGTTTCTTGATATTATAACTTGACACATCACATTACATTGATCACAAACGTTAATCATGACAGAGTTCTCGTATGTTAATTATATAATTATAATAAAGTTTATTGATATTTCTTGGCACAATGATTCGTACTAGTGGTTGATGCACTTTTCTTAAATTAACGTTAATTAATTTTGGACATTCAAGAGACTATCGTCGGTGACTATTTGAAATGTCCATAAGTGCATATCTTACATACAACATTATCCAACTTACGTTCATGAGAAATGTGAAGCACAACTTGAACTCTCAACACTTCACAGTTTCATAACTAATTCTCATATGTTCATTAATTCACTTGTTGTAATGTTCTATAACTCAACTAATTGACTACTATAAACTTTAAGATTCCTTACTAACTTTTCTTGTCTAAACTTCCTAACTTGCAATCTAACTTTCTTTGTTTTTTATTCAAAACTTCTAGTTCTACTTAACTTCTAACTAACTGCCTTCGGCAGTTAGGCCGAAGCCGGACTAAGTTTACTTAGTCTACATTCTGACTTCTCTCTCTCTGTGTCTAATTCTATCACTAACTTAAACCTATTGTGTTGAAGTTTAGATACTCAGCCACAACTCCTCGCGTCAATTATATGAAGTCAACCAAACTGTTTCAAAGTGACAATTTGCACTCTTCTGATCACTTGGTGTTGGTCACCCCTCATCATTCTGTGACCGAAACTTGAACTATTCTCACGATTTGACGAAAAGACTTTGTTTTCTTGAAATCTCTATGACCTATTCGTTGGATGACAACTTATTTATCAGACGGCGAACGTCATGGGGTCAATGCATGCGCTGTTGTCATTGCCCCAACCTGCTGTTGTGGAAATCTGCGTGGAAATTTCCATGGACCTAAACTTTCAGTATAATTCTACCTTAGCTTGGTGGGTGTCCTTATTTGGTTATTTGGTAATGGAAGGCCCTGGTATCACTACAAACGAATTAAAATCCATAATTGCTCAACCGCCCGTGCCAGCGGAATCATCCGAATTAATATCTCATCTCCCAAACAAAGAAAGATAGCTGTAGTCCCCATCGTAGCAGTCTCAGCACACGCCAAAAGACATAAGGCGAAACCGTGCAGAAAGTGAACACAGCCAACGGTTCCCTGTCATACGATATCATCATTCATCGTAAACAATTGGAATATCGAAACATGATCAAAACTGATGAGACACACAGCTCACGGTGTGCACAGAGCACTTAACTCAGTAGCTCCTACTGGATGTCCTTGTTATGTCCGAGTATAATTCCTCGGTGGGTGTCCCTATCCCTACTATGAACTCTGCGCTATCTCTATTTGTATACTTTGTTATTCTGGTTGGGAATTTTCCATACCTTAAATTGTATGTCCTATAACTACTGCTGGTCGCTACCATATGTTACTGCTATTGTCCATGAAAGAAACGGGTAACGACTAAGTTACCTGCTCCCATGCTTTAATTAGCTTACTCTGTTACATTTCTTGCTCCCACCTCTGACGCACAAAACGATAGCCTCGATGATTCCAATTCAGCAGTCTGCCAGAAGTGTTCTTAGTTCTTTTGACACACACACCCATATAAACGCACGCAAGCACACTCATTTAACACTATGAAATATAACGGGACACAGATGTGGACACATGTGTCGTTGAGTGAGCGGTAGAGTAACGAAATATTGCAGTGGTCGTCTACACATAATGGAAGCAACAAATGAGTTCTTTAGAATTAAATAGAGTCCATTCTGGCATTTGGTATTGTATCGTTTAGACAAATAATAACACATGAATATTATTATTAGCGGACACTTTCCGAGGCGACAGATCAACGAATTATTTCAGGTAAGAAGTCTGTTTACAACAGTCAGAAAAAAAATCAACAACAGAAAAAAAAATAAAGAACAATAGACAGTCCGAAGCAAGATCGAACCCGTACTCCCAGTTTGCTTAGTTGGTTGTGTGCCGTAACGCAAATCTCTTGTGGCAAGGCGCTGTGTTGAGGAGTACAGGTCGATCCAGCTTCGGGTTAAATCTTTTTTATTTGTTTTTTTTTTGTCTGCTGTTTATTATTTGTGGATTTTTTCCGAGTAATTGTAAACATATATTTTCCCCTGGAATGATTTATAGCGAATCTTAAATAATCAGAAAGCAGACAAGATAATCAAAGCGGGTCTCAGACGTATGACTTTACCGATAAATGTGAGAATATGCGAGACAGCTAATAAGAACAGCAGCAGGCTACACAGACCACTTCGAAGTTAGATCAGGTGTAAGACAGGAGTGCACACTATCCCCCCTACTGTTTATTACATACATGGACTAGATATGGAAGTTAGCCAACCCATATGAAACAGTGGAGATAAACGAGCGTTTATTTGCAGACAATCATGCACTAATGCATGAAACAATAGAAGACCTACAAGTGTATTTAAACATACTCAACAGCACAGGCACAAAATACAACATAAAAATCAACATCAACAAAACAGAAGTTACGAATACCGCAAAAGAGTAATAGAGCATTAACAAAATTGTAGACGGCAGACAAGTAAAACAAGTAGAGGAATGTAAATATCTAGGAAGTCTTGTGACAAACGATAATTCACAAACAGCAGAGATAGACTCAAGATGCATCAAAACTTGTCAAATCATTGGACAGCTATCACCACTATTGTCCAACAAGGAAATAACTCTAGAGGCAAAACGGGCACTCTACAATACAATCTTCACCCCAACTTTGTGCTACGAATACCAGTGCTGGACCCTAGATGCAAGTACAATAAGAAAAATAACCTCTACTGTTATGAAACGTGTTAGACGAATGACAGGAAACTGCCTGAAAGATATGATAAGAAATATAAAACTGAGAAAAAAGCTAGGAATAGTCCCCCCCCCCCCCCGGCCATAGAATATTTGAAGAAACAACAGATAAAATGGTTTGGCTACGTGACAAGACAGAGTGATCAAAACACAACACAACGAGCCCTCAATAAATGTTGCGAGAATACCAGACCCAAGGGTCGACCACGAAAAAGATGGATCGACGAAATGTTAGAAGCACTAGGAAACATAACAGCAGTAGAAGCGAACAGAAGAGCAAAATACCACAAATTATATCTCCCCTTGACGCTAAAAAGCAAATGAGGAAGGAAAGAAGAAAAAGATAGAAAATGTTTCAAGGAATGTCTAGAGAAGGTCAAGGACAAAAACCCAATTGTTTTCTTCCGTTCGTACCACAATTAAAGAAAACAAACAAAATCCGTTATCATCAGTACTTAAAGGAACGGTAAAATGGCGTGGACGAGTTGTAATTACATGTATAAGTTATCATTTCATTTGTTCTCCAGTCACGGCTCAACGTTGATTTTTCTTTTGGTTCTAATGTATATACAGTAACGGGATCAGCAATAATTTTGTTAGTTATTGAGTCACGGTTATCAGTAGATGATATTTTGTTAGTTCTTCAGTCACGTTTAATAGAGGTTGATATTTTAATAGTTCTTCAGTCACACTTATCAGAGGCTGGTATTTTGTTAGTTCTTCAGTCACACTTATCAGAGTTAGAAGCCATCTCCCTGGCTCCCACTCTCAACACTTCGGTACGGCCCCTTGTGGTCGTAACTGTATCACCTGTGCCTATGTGCTCTCTACTGACTCGGTCTTATTCCTTAATGGACGGTTCAAGATCAAGCATGGCTTCACATGTGTGTCCCGCAACATCATTTATGCCATCATATGCCAACGATGCCACATGACCTATATTGGTGAGTCTGGGAGAAGATTAGCGGAAAGATTTTGTGAACATCTACGGGATGTCCAACAGAATACTGGTACTCCAGTGTCTTCCCACTTCAACTCCCCTGATCACAAGGGTAAAGACGACATCCGTGTCACTGGAATTGTCCTTTGTTACTCTGGCGACCGCAACCGCTTTATTTTGGAAAATCGTTTCATAGTCCAGTATGGTTCGCTGACCCCACGAGGCATGAATGTATCACACTCATACACATAGTTTCCTTTTGGTTGCTCCTTCCCTTTTGCATAGCCTTCATATTTGGGATCTTTGGTCTATCTACTATGCCATGCTATTTATAGTTCTTCTCCTATAGTCCCTTATGAGACACTTCGGTGTTCTCCTCTATACCTTTTTTCTGTGCTCCTTACCCCTCATTTGTTTTTGTTTTTATTGTACCCCACTCTCAGACATCTCACTCTTAGCGCATTTTGAGCACCTGTTAGTCTACTGTTATATTCTTTCTCCTTTGTGTCCGTGTCACACGGACCCCTGTGTGAACTCCTCTGGTTCGGTGTGCATTTGCGCACTTTTTTGCACATTCACGACAGCCACACTTTTGTTACCATTTCCTTTTCATACACACAGGATAGACATATTTCGAATATTTTTGTTTTGAATGTTTTGTTATTAGTTTTGTGTGTTTGTTTTTCTTGTTTGTTCCTGCTGAAGGCCTATTGGGCCGAAACGTCGTTTAGTTTGTGTCGTCTACTTATCACGTAAAGCTTCTAACATACCATTTTCCTGTATTTTTAAATTTTTCCTATATTCAGCTTTACTGCAGCTTCGCATTTTTATGCATTCATTTGCATTTCTTGCCTTAACCCCACACTTATCAGAGGCTGGTATTTTGATAGTTCTTCAGTCACACTTATCAGAGGCTGGTATTTTGTTAGTTCTTCAGTCACACTTATCAGAGGTTGGTATTTTGTTAGTTCTTCAGTCACACTTATAAGAGGCTGGTATTTTGTTAGTTCTTCAGTCACGCTTAATAGAGGTTGATATTTTAATAGTTCTTCAGTCACACTTATCAGAGGCTGGTATTTTGTTAGTTCTTCAGTCACACTTATCAGAGGCTGGTATTTTGTTTGTTCTTCAGTCACACTTATCAGAGGTTTTAATCTTCCTACGGGTACTAACAGTTTTTCTGAAATCACCCCAAACTTGTGACGTAATCTGATACGCGAACTATAGACGGTGATGCCCATTGTACCCTCAACCGCCCGTGCACGCAATGCTGAAAACGTCACAAACTTTAACTAAACACTTTCAGCCCGCAGGCCTTAGAAAAAAAAACTATAACTGATTGTGTGCTAACGAATAATGTTACCTAATTGGCGGTAACTGAATATTATTTTGGTTCCGTTTTCGCAATCTGAGAAAATTACACCTGATCACGTCACCAGGAGCAGATCATTCTGAGCGCACATATCGCCCGGCGTGTTATTATGTTGATAGTGGACGGGAAAATACGTAAAAATATAATAATAATAATAATCAATGAGGGGTTTTCAACCTGCATTGGAATGTGACATTTCAGGAATATGTTTTGTTAAATTATCGCAGGAAATTGTAATTATTTCAGCAATTTACAAATTCGTTAAAGTAAAATTAACGAAAAATATTGCATAATGAATGAGCACACGCACAAATGAAAACATGATAGTAAGAAGAAATGAAGTTGGAAATTAGAGAAAAAAAAGTAAAGGTCTCGTTTAAAAGGAAGAGAGAGATAGGAAGTGAATATGGAGTGGATTGACGGGCATATGTATAATTGCACTGGGCTCATATATTAACTGTAGGCAGAACATGGTCTCAACATAGTCTCAACACATAGTTTCAACATAGTTTCAACATAATTATAACATAGTTACAACATAGTTTCAACATAGTTTCAACATAGTTTCAACATAATTATAACATAGTTTCAACATAGTTTCAACATAGTTACAACATAGTTACAACATAGTTTCAACATAGTTTCAACATAGTTTCAACATAATTATAACACAGTTACAACATAGTATCAACATAGTTTCAACATAGTTTCAACATAATTATAACATAGTTTCAACATAGTTTACAACATAGTTTCAACATAGTTTCAACATAGTTACAACATAGTTTCGACATAGTTTCAACATAGTTACAACATAGTTTCAACATAGTTACAACATAGTTTCAACATAGTCTCAACATAGTCATAACATAGTTTCAACATAGTTTCAACATAGTTACAACATAGTTACAACATAGTTTCAACATAGTTTCAACATAGTTACAACATAGTTTCAACATAGTTACAACATAGTTTCAACATAGTCTCAACATAGTCATAACATAGTTTCAACATAGTTTCAACATAGTTTCAACATAGTTTCAACATAGTTACAACATGGTTTCAACATGGCTTCAACATAGTTACAACATAGTCTCAACATAGTCACAACATAGTCACAACATAGTCTTAACATAGTCTCAACATAGTCTCAACATAGTCACAACATAGTCTCAACATAGTCTCAACATAGTCACAACGTAGTCACAATATCAGAAGTTACTCACGGACGACTGGGAAAACACTTGGCGTCGGAGACACCGCTACTTCCCAAAAATTAGAGGTGTGGAGCTTGAACCAGTTGAAGCAGGTCGACACAATTTGTAGCTTTTGTGTTTGGCGATTGACAGAAGAACGAAGAAGAGAAGGGCGTATTGTAAGGACAACACCATAGCAATATGTATTAACTCTTTCTGTACGGAAACTTTTTATCAATGTAACGGAAGATATACCAGAGACAATATGTTTCATGGTTTTAAGAATCGATCTTCATAATTATATTTATCTAACATATAATAGAAATGTTGTTTTACAGAAGAATGTTGAGAGTACCATGGACAGCTAAGAAGACTAATGAAAACGTTTTGAAAGAAGTCAAAGTAAAAAGAGAACTAATTTCTAATATTAGGAAGAGACAATCATCATTGTTTGGCCATGTAATGAGAAGAGAACAACTGGAATATATTGTAACAACTGGAAAAATTGAGGGACGAAGAGATAGAGGGAAGCAACGAGAAAAAAATAACAGACAGCTTAAGAGAATGGCTTGGCAGAGGTCAACAACAGAAATGATAAATAGCTGCCGTGATCGAAAATTATGGAGAGACATGATCACCTACGCCAGTAGGCATGGTACTTGATGATAATGATAATACATGTAAAAAAGGGTTTGATGACGGTTCACACTAATCAAATTGAGAGTGACGCGCTGTGCGTCGAAACGTCAAGATGTGGAATGTTTATTAAATGTCAGTATTTAGAGAAAAATAAGTCCTTTTTCTTGCTGTTTTAACCGCCTCTAATTCACTAGATAATAGTCAATGTATGAGCTACTCTGTCGAACATTCTAGTTTTAGATTTAGGTAAAATGATCTATGATAAATTTTATATAAATATGTTTATTTTTTAGAGTCAGATAAATCTAAGTATAGGATTGATTCCACAGGCCGAGAGGACTTCCGGAAAAATGGCGCCCACGTCGACCGGTTCTTTAGAGATAGCAGTTACTACCGGGTTCTGGTTGTTTTGATAGTCTTGTGTGTGTGTGTGTTTTCTATTTAATCGAGTGAACTGGAGTAGGGAAGCTCTTTTGTCAGCGATATTGTTTGACATTAACACCTATGCCAGCAGGCACGGTACTTTATTATGCTGTTTAAAATTATTGCCTGTGGCCTATGCAGCAGACTATGGCTTGCACAGAGTTCGACGTCGTTAATGTCATAACCGACAATTCACAATCGCTGCACACGTCCCCCTGTTGCTATCTAACAACCCCCCCCCCCCCTCCCTCCCCACGAGAATAATGTAGTCGCTTTAACGTTTCGGTTGTATTGTTTGTTTTCAATGTCTTACACCACCTCCACCCTACACACACACACCCCCACCCCACCACATTTAAAAAAAAAAGGAAACTGGAGTGAGAAAATAACTGTGTACTCTTCCATCCTTTCGATTTCGATTGAAGTTCTTTGGAACTGTCGTGTGTGTTGTCGAACAGGGCACGCATGGAGGTCGACCTTGTCAAAAGATTTTGCTAACGAGACCAACGTGCTTTTGGAGGTTCAGTGACATAAGGTGGCAGAACAGACAGACAGAAAAGACAGACAGACAAACAGGACATACAGGAAGGACTGACAGACAAGTCAGACAGACCAGGACAGGACAGGAATGGACAGGCAGGACAGGACAGGAATGGACAGGCAGGACAGGACAGGACAGACAGACAGACAGGAAAGACAGACAGGACAGACGAGACGGGACGGGACAGGACAGGACAGACGGACGGACGGACGGGACAGACAGACAGACAGACAGGACAAGACAGGACAGGACAGGACAGACATATAGACAAACAGACAGACAGACAGGACAGGACAAGACATACATGACAGATAGGACAGACAGGACAAGACATGACAGACATGACAGGACAGACATGACAGACAGGACAGGACAGGACAGGACAGACAGGACAGGACAGGACAGGACAGGACAGGACAGGACAGGACAGACATGACAGACAGGACAGGACAGGACAGGACAGATAGATAGAAATATCTTTCGGCATCCATTCAACCTGTTTAAATTGGTACTTGAAATATTCTCTGGGATGGCAGAGCAGAAGGGAACTGACCACACCAGGCATGAAGCTCAAGCATTGTACTGGTTACTGATTATTTATTACCCAATGGTAATTGCTAAACGATGACCTTTACCTTATGTTAAGAATCATATGATGATTGTTGATAACCAGACGATTATCCGATTTATATAAACTATATGATAATGAGATACATTATTACAAATACTTACGATATTGAGCAGTGACAGTGATATCAATAAAACCATAAGAAAAATGGTAGAAACAGAACCTTGCCAAGAATATATAGAACAACAGCTTAAATGGTTTGGCCACCTGGTCAGAATGAATCCTTCCTTACCAATCACCATCAAGGGTGCTCTTCTCGAGAATGTGTGGAAAAAGACCAAGAGGAAGACCCAGAAGAAGATGGATAGATGCAGTGATATGTAACAACAAAGGAAATCACTAATTCAGACAGTTCGAGCAGCTCAAGAACGACAAATGATATAACCACGACACCTTTCGGTACCAGTGAGAAAGAGAAAACACAGATATCAAGCCTATTGGAATGTTTAACTTTAATCTCAATTTAGATATCTCGAGCGGCGTCTGTCTAACTCAATCGAGGATCGATCAAGTTCTTTATATTTCAATTATGTGTCAGAGTGACTAAATGAAATGAACCTTGCTAGTGCGTGTAAAAATGAAAGCCGTAATATAATTGGATACGTTTGGAAGAAACTATACAATTTGACTGCAGTTTATTCAGAGTAGTATAGTTTAACTAGAATAAACTATACACTCTCACTACGGAACAAAACAAAGGAAAAAAAGATAGGAGAATGTATAATGAATATACTGCGAGTATCTGTCTATACAGTATGTAAGGTATTCATCATCATTCATTCACTGAGTGCCGTCTCCGCATCAAAGGTTGGCTACCATGAAGCGATATTCCGCTTTGTCTCTTGCTTTGATGGTGTGCAGGTTGTCATGGGACTGACTTGTCCATCTTTTGATGTTCTCGCCCATGTTAGTCTTTGTCTGCTTCTGCCTCTTTTACCTTGTATTTTCCCTTCCAAGATTACTTTTAGTAGGCTGTTGTGTCTTTTGACATGGCTCAAAAATCTAATTTTGTCTTGTTCTAATTGTGTTTAGTAGTTCTCTTTTCATTTTTAGTTGTTTTAAGACTTCATCATCATCATCATCATCGAGTGCCTTCCCCGCAACGAAGGTTGGCTACCATGGATCGCCATTCTACTCTGTTTCTTACTTTGATGGTGCAGTCTGTCATAGATTGACTTGTCAATCTTTTGATGTTACTCTTCCATTTTAGTCTTGGTCTGCCTCTGCCTTTTTTACCTTGTATTTTCTGAAGACTTCATCATTTGTTTTCTTTTATTCCCATCCATTACTTCTATAAATCCACATTTAAAAGGCTTCAAATTTTCTGTTCTGTTTTATTGTCTAATGTCCATGTTTCTGCACCATGTAGGAGTTTCGAGAAGATATAATATTTTGCTATTCTCAATTTTAGCCCTGATGTTATTTGTGTTGATGTTAGTATATTTTTCATTAAAATTACCTTTTGCTATTTCTATTCTTGTATTTATTTCAGGTTTACATTTTCCATCACTGGTTATAGTATGTCCAAGGTAGTTGTAGTTGTGAACTGTCTCCAGGTCTATTCCTTCCACTTTAATATCCACTTGTGGGTTTTTAGTATTATCTTTGTTTATTAACTCTTTCATACGGAAGGTTTTTATCAATTTAGCGGTAGAGAATTCACAAACAACATTTTTCATGGCTTTAAATATCAATCTACTTGTTTATAGTTATCTAACACATAACATATTATATCTGAATTTTCAGTTAATTAAATAAGGAATTGTATTTCACAAATACCAAAATCATACAAGACATATAAAAAGAATATTGATTGATGACAGTTTACACTAATCAAACTCAGGGTGACGCACTGTGCGGCTAAGCGTACATGACAAAAGTCGGTATGGAACATGGTGCGCCGAAACGTACCGAAAGAGTTAAAGCTATTAAATAGCAGAATGGGAACAAATGTTGAGAGAATTAAAGTCATTAAAAAATATAAATTTAATGTCTCAATTTTCAAGTTCAGCGTTAAGAAGTGCGGATGAAAAAATAACAAAATGCACAAAAAGAATGAATAGCAGAAACGTAAATGTAAAGCAAAAATGAATAAAAAGATCAGAAAGAATGTAAGATTGGTAAAATGAACTCTGTAACAGAAAAAAATGCTCACGAGATTTATTAATTTAAAAAGAAAAGAATAAACAAACGTGACCTTTTAGATTTCTGTGCTCAAACAAGTTTAATGCTGTCTTAATGTTAGAACTAGAAGATTGAAGAAGTAAAATAGAGGGGAAAATGCGAATCTAATTGAAAATATTACATTGGTTGTTACATTACCCAGACTGTTGACACGTGCCTGCGGGCAGTTGTTGTGGTTCCACTTTCACTCTAGCAACGCAAGACCACTCGTTGGCATCATCCATCTTCATTAGGGTTGACGATTTACACCCGAGGCAGGGATCCATTAAAGTAAAAATAAATAAAATCTTGTCGATTAATCTTCCATTTCTTCTTCTTCTTCTTGTTTTTAATGTTTCTTCATCTTCTTCATCGTCTGCTTCTTCTTCAATTAATATTACTACTACTACTACTATTACTACTACTGCTACTACTGCTACTACTATTGCTACTGCTACTACTACTACTACTACTACTACTGCTACTACTGCTACTACTATTGCTACTGCTACTACTGCTACTACTACTACTGCTACTGCTACTACTGCTACTACTGATACTACTAATACTGCTACTACTGCTACTACTACTACTACTATTACTACTACTACTACTACTACTGCTACTACTACTACTACTATTACTGCTACTACTACTACTACTACTGCTACTACTGCTACTACTGCTACTACTACTACTGCTACTGCTACTACTGCTACTACTACTACTGCTACCACTGCTACTGCTACTGCTGCTACTGCTACTATTACTACTACTACTACTACTACTACTATTGCTACTGCTACTACTACTACTACTACTTCTACTGCTATTACTGATACTACTACTACTACTGCTACTACTATTACTACTACTACTACTACTGCTACTACTGCGACTGCTACTACTGCTACTACTACTGCTACTACTACTACTACTACTGCTGCTACTACTGGTGCATTTACTTCTACTGCTACTACTACAGCTGCTGCTCCTACTACTACTACTACTACTACTACTACTGCTACTACAACTACTGCTGCTGCTACTACTTTTTCTTTGTTTTCATCTATAATATTATTTTTTCTTCTGCTTTCTCTTGTTCTGCGTCTTCATCTTTCTTCCATCACTTCCTCTTATACCCGTTCGAGTTTCGACGGAGACACAAAGTTCTGGTTCTCGCCCTTTTGGCGGCTTCACTCATTGTCATTTGATGTTGTGGGGTGGGGGGGGGGGGAAAGGGGGGCTAGTTGGTCTCGAGGCAAGACGGCGGCCTCGAGATAGAGAGGTTGTGGGTTCAAATCCCGGCTGCACAGGTTGGGATATTTATTATGATTTCTCTCTGCGATAACCACCCCTGGTCTCAGCAGTAGGCCCGGCTTGAAACGTCATATTACTAATGGACGTAAAATAAAAACATGAGTACCTCCAAAGACGGAGTTATCTGCCTGTGCGGCGAGGGACCGCTGAGGACACGGCTGCCAGGAAAAAAACGGATTAACACGCAAAATTCAGTTCCTAGTCTCTAGGGACTTCGTCAGAAGTAAAAGCTGGCGAAGGTAAAAAAAAAAAAAATAAAAATTGAAGTTGTAGCGTTTCTTTGATGTTATCTGCACATCTTACTCTGGGTCTGCCTCTTACTCTTCTTCCATCTTCCCTTTCAATATATGCTTTGTATGGTAAGGAATCACGCGGCATTCTTTCTATATGGCCAAACCAGTTTATTTCTTGGTTTTCTATGTAGCTTAGGATTGGTTCAATGCCTACTCTTTCTTTTATACTATCATTTATAATTCTGTCTTTTCTGGTCACTTCAAGCGCTTTTCTCAGACATTTCATCTCTGTGGTGACAAGCTTTCTTTTATGTTTAGACGTAAGCCACCATGTTTGGCATTGGTAGCACGTTATAATATTCGTCCCTTAATTTTCCCAGTTGTCACAATATATTCCAGCTGTTCCGTTCTCATTACAGGCCAAAAAAATTATTGTTGTTTCTTCCTAATATTGGAAATTTTACTTTAGCCTTTTTCAGAAAATTTTTATTACTCTTCTTAGCCGTCCATTGTTTTTTTTTCAACATTCTTCTGCAAGGCCACAATATACAGCCTGCAGTGATATTCCTGTCTGTTTTTGTCTGAGTTTGTCTACTCCAAAAATAGGTACCTGATGATTTCCTCTATAAAACTGCACTGGCTTGGAGTAGTGTTGACCAGGTCACTCACTAAATGTGTCAATTTTTATCTCTAATATGTATTATGTTGTCTCTACAGCAGTAACAACCGCTATTGGAATTCTTATAGAGAGGTTGAGTCTGTCGTGGGATTGGCTTTGGTAGCACCTACATTTCGTTGCTGTTTTGCTACCTCCTAAATTTGAAGCCGCATTTTGGTATAAATCTCACATTGGGAATAATTGTTTTGATAAATCTCACATTTAGAATAATTGTTTTGATAAATCTCACATTTAGAATAATTGTTTTGATAAATCTCACATTTAGAATAATTGTTTTGATAAATCTCACATTGGGAATAATTGTTTTGATAAATCTCACATTTAGAATAATTGTTTTGATAAATCTCATATTTAGAATAATTGTTTTGATAAATTCTATATTTAGAATAATTGTTTTGATAAATCTCATATTTAGAATAATTGTTGTGATAAATTCTATATTTAGAATAATTGTTTTTATAACTCTTATATTAAAATAATTGTTTTGATAAATCTCATATTTAGAATAATTGTTTTGATAAATCTCATATTTAGAATAATTGTTTTGATAAATTCTATATTTATAATAATTGTTTTCATAACTCTTACATTAAAATAATTATTTAGATAAATCTAATATTCAGATTAATTATTTTGATAAATATTACATTTATAATAATTGTTCTCATAATTCTTACATTTGGAATAAAAGATTTGAAACACTCCTATGTTTGAAATAACTGTTCTGATAATTCTTACATTTGGAATACAAGTTTTGAAGAAATACTCTCTCTCTCTCTCTCTCTCTCTCTATATATATATATATATATATATATATATATATACGGAACAGTAAGAGTACAGACAACCAGTAGGAGATATCACAGAGTGATCATTCGGGGAAACATCGAAGAATAAGATAAGATCAAAGCCTATTGATAACATTGTTTTTTATTTATTTATTTTTTTTTACAAAAACCTGAAGAATCCATGAAACTGTGGGTTTACATATCGATATCGACAGAAATGAAACCTCTTGGTGAGATCAGAGAACGTGACATTTAAAATAAACACAGGACATTTTTATTAACAGAGGGTAGTTTGTGTAAGTGGTGGAATCAACACGCGTAACTACAGACACGTGCAGACAGGTAAATCACAAACACGCTCTGTGTTATCAGCGAACCACAGGTTTTCACCACCGACAGATATTCCAGGTATGTCATTTATGAATCTTGGTATGGTCTCAATATCTATCTGAAATAAATCTGGTCATTGTATGTTATGTTAAGTCAGGAACACCATCACCACACAGCGGTCGAAATCACAGGTGTTTCAATTTTCCCCTTCCAACATCAAGAATCTCCAAGGAAAAGCCTGCACGAACTCCGTAGCACTCGTGATCGACCATATCAGTAGATATTTTTGTTGACAATTTTGTCCAAACAGCGGCGATTTTGGTCTACATTTTCTATCTTTAACTACTAAGGGCTTTTAACGTGCTCGATTGCACATGGCACACACATGTACTTTGCTTGGCGGTTTTAAAAGTGCGTTATATGTTTGTAACATACATTCAGCACAGTTTGTCTTTATGGTTTCAAAATCATGATCCCATTTTGTCATGCAAATAAAATCTCGTATATCTCCTCTGTCTCTGATTGGTTGGTTAACTTGCATACATATAGTCCATGTATGTAATAAACAACAGGGGGATAGTACGCACCCCTGTCTTACACCTGATATAACTTCGAAGTGGTCCGGGTAGACCACTAGAGATGAATGGAGGGAAACTTATTTATAATAGTATAGAACAGCCTGCTGCTGTTCTGACTGTGCAGTTGCTGTTGATGTAGAGACTTTTAATTAGGTTGGTTAAAATATTCTAACAACCGTATACTTATAAATTTAATTCTTTTTGTGTGAGTGTGTTTTAGCCATAGTTATCTTTGTACAGAGCGCTGCATGCAAAACTAGTAAATATGAGTGTCGTACAAGTCTCCTTTCGGAGTCAATGTAGCTCTATAATAAGATCGTAGATAGTTATCTTGACCATAGTCGTTATCACAATGGCCCGTTTGTATTATGATTTTTATCTTGATTAGATTGGAAGATATCACCAAAGTACACGAACTCCGAAGCGTACCAAGGGAACACATGTTTTTATTGATGATAGTTTTTGTGTGTATTAGAGAACAATCTTATTGTTTTATTGATGGTGTTTCTGAGTATAGTATACTGACTACTCGAATATTTGTTTACTGACTACTCGAATGTTTGTTTACTGACTACTCGAATGTTTGTTTACTGAATACTCGAATGTTTGTTTACTGACTACTCGAATGTTTGTTTACTGAATACTCGAATGCTTGTTTACTGACTACTCGAATGTTTTGTTTACTGACTACTCGAATGTTTGTTTACTGACTACTCGAATGTTTGTTTACTGACTACTCGAATGTTTGTTTACTGACTACTCGAATGTTTGTTTACTGACTACTCGAATGTTTGTTTACTGACTACTCGAATGTTTGTTTACTGACTACTCGAATGTTTGTTTACTGACTACTCGAATGCTTGTTTACTGAATACTCGAATGTTTGTTTACTGAATACTCGAATGTTTGTTTACTGAATACTCGAATGTTTGTTTACTGACTACTCGAATGTTTGTTTACTGACTACTCGAATGCTTGTTTACTGAATACTCGAATGCTTGTTTACTGACTACTCGAATGCTTGTTTACTGAATACTCGAATGTTTGTTTACTGAATACTCGAATGCTTGTTTACTGAATAATCGAATGTTTGTTTACTGAATACTCGAATGTTTGTTTACTGAATACTTGAATGCTTGTTTACTGACTACTCGAATGCTTGTTTACTGAATACTCGAATGTTTGTTTACTGAATACTCGAATGTTTGTTTACTGATTACTCGAATGTTTGTTTACTGAATACTGAATGATGGTTAATCTGAACCTGATAACCCAACCGTGATACTGATGTATGACGTAAGACGTATGACGCCTGTGATGATCTTAACCTTGAACACTTTGTCATGTTGCTCGTAATATCGCGGATGGTGGATCTGGAACTGTAATAATGATCGTATGATCTGATGATCATAACTTCGTTCTTGCAAACCGTACTTGAAAACCTTACTGGTTTTAGAGAAATCTAACCGACCACAATCCCTTGCACACGTTGCGAAGATAGGGTTGTGTCAGATGCCCAGAAGTCACACAGGCCCACTCTAGGTCAGTCTCGCCTTGCGACGAAGGACACTCCTTGACCACGATCTTAGTTGAGACGTCGTTGAGACACTGTTAAACCATCCCAGCGGTGAAGGCAACTGCTCATCAGTACTGTTTGCCCATGCAAACCATCAGTACCACAGGCAGTGAGAGTCGCCACAGTTAGACTTCAATCAGGCGACATCAGCTATTGGTTTTCTGTGCATCTGTGTTGGCTGCATCACTCAGCAACCATTCCTCCCCACTGCACGGCTCCACTTCACTCTGGCCTCTCTAACCGACGCTCCCGCAACTTCTCAAATTTCTAACAGCCAAAAGCTACGTCATCATATTTTTACGTCACTTTATTTTCCCTACGCACTGCACTGCACCAACTCTGTCTCTACTTATTGTGGCGTGCAACAATTCCGTCTCCTCACATTTTTGGTGAGCAAGTACACGAACTCCGAAGCACCCGTCTGCAGGATAATTTCATAATGTTTGTTAACGTTATTTATCAAATGCCATTAATTATATTAATAATGTACAAAAAAATAGTAAGAGCCCCAATCACGCCAAGTGGCGTATAGGGAAATATGGTGTTAGTGATCATAAATTTTACAGACCTTCGGCACATGATTTTTGGGGTAATGTGGTCGGAATTACGACTGTGCCGCTTTATTTTCCCAGAAAAAAATCCGGTACCCATTATAGGCTAGGTGAACCGGAAACCGTCGGTTGGGATCGAACCCTACCTCTTGTCCTTTGTAGTCCAGTTCATTAACCACTGAGCTATCGCTGCTCCCATATTAATAATGTGTTTATATATATGTATATATTGCACACCTGTTTACGATATACCTTAAGCCATCTGCTAACTTCTTCATTCTAGTTTAGCATATCGTTTTTTTAAATAACTCATTTTCAACGCCTATCTATATTTTAACGCTTGTTTCCGATAGGACTACGTACTCAATATAATTTACTCTCAAATCATCGATCTCTGTGGAGACAGAAAGCGACTCATATTTTACATCGGATTCAAGCTAGAGCCTGTTGAACGTGAAGCAAAAGTAACTAAGAGCAAACGTAACTAAGTTAAAGTAGGTCCAAATAACGTTAACTCTAACTAAGCTAAAATAAGTACAAACAAACGCTACTCTACTTAAGCTAAAGCTGTACAGAGTTAGATAGTGTAAACAGAGGGAGCAGGTAATTTAGTCGTTACCGCTCTTTGAATGGACGAGAGCAGTATCATATAGTGGCGACCAGCAGAATTTAAGTATAGATTTTCCAGAATACAAATTAGGATAACAAGTTGTATAGAGTAGGTAGTGGACACCCACCGAAGTAGAGAGGGTCATGACTTGGTCTTGATATAATAGTTGAGGGGATTTTCCATGAATCTCCACTCACCCAGTTGTTGTGAGGGTGACCATCACATACATAGCACGCATCGACCTCGTGATGTTGTAAAATCTTCACGATTGTCCATGCAAGTTAGTTGTTATTGTAATTGACCATTCACGCATACCATGCACTGAACTCATGGTGTTACTCTACCAGGTAATTAGCTACCAGGAGAGGTCAGTGTCATGAGGTAATGTTATTCCAAATAGGTCATAGACATTTCGGGGAAACAGGGTGTTTGTCCAAATTTGGGGAAGTTCAGGTGTGAGTCACAGATAGTGAGCAAGCGACAAACTCAGGTGACCAGATCACGTCGCAAGTGGTCAATTTGCGATGATATTATTGGTCACTATCTTGCAGGTAGAAGAGAGTTGTTGAGTACTTAAAGTCCTGCACAACAGTTTGAGTCAGTTAAGTCAGAGGAGCAGAAGAGAAGTAGAATGTAGAAGGTTAGTCAAGAAGTTAGGATAGAACAAAGAAGTTAGGACAGAGCGAACCAGCAGTTAAGTCAGTCAGAAGTTAGAAGTAGAAGCAGTTAAGTAGTTTGGAAACAGTTAGAGTCAGAACAGTTAGAAAGTTAAGATTAGAAGTGAAGTCAGTAGTTCAGAAGTTAGAATCTCCAAGTGTAGTTCAAGTCAGTTTAGAAGTTATTCTTGATAGATAGTTGATCAAGAATATTATGACTTTAGTTGTGAAGTGATTGTGTTTCCATTTTGAAGTATTTCAAGAATCTTACATCTCGTAAGTAGACAAGTTGATGATTGACTGATGAATAAGTTGTATGCTATTGATGCACTGGAATATTCTCATAGACACCGGCAACTGCCTCGGAGATATTCCACATTAAGTAATCCTTAATGTCTATAGTGCATTCGCCACTAGCGATCATGATTGTAAGAAAGAATAAATCAATAAACTTGATTATCATTGTTTGTAACAAGAAAGACTCTGTCATGATCTTACATGTTACCTGTTGTAACATCAATGTTGTGATGTGCTGTGACCATTAGCAACTATACAAGATAAAGATATAATACAACAAAGAACATCACAACGCTGAAACAAAGCAGGCCCAAACAAACGATGCTAAACTGAAATAGACCTAAGCTGAAATAGACCCATATAAACACTAAGCTGAAATAGACCCAAATAAAAACTAAGCTGAAATAGACCCACATAAACATAACACTAAGCTGAAAAAGACCCAAATAAACACTAAGCTGAAATAGACCCAAAAAAACACTAAGCTGAAATAGACCAAAATAAACACTAAGCTGAAATAGACCAAAATAAACTTAACACTCAGCTGAAATAGACCAAATAAACTTAACACTAAGCTGAAATAGACCCAAATAAACGTAACATTATGCTGAAATAGACCAAAAGAAACATAACACTAAGCTGAAATAGACCCAAATAAACTTAACAATAAGCTGAAATAGACCCAAATAAACTTAACACTAAGCTCAAATAGACCCAAATAAACTTAACACTAAGCTCAAATAGACCCAAATAAACTTAACACTAAGCTCAAATAGACCCAAATAAACTTAACACTAAGCTCAAATAGACCCAAATAAACGTAACATTGTGCAAAAAGGCAAAAGAAGACTGGCTCAGCCAAAAATGTATTGAAATAGAAACTATGGAAAGCAACAAGACTTAAGAGGAATTCACACATTAGTAAAGTGAATGACTAATAAAAATAAAACAAGCCACAGAAGGTGGATGCATTGCAGACAAAAATGGAAAAATGCTAACAGACAATAAAGATATTATAGATAGATGGCAGGAATACATAACAGAACTATTTCATGATCAAAGGGACAAGAAACCAGTTATAAAATGTACATCAGACTATAACATTTTAATCTGAGGTGGAAAAAGCTATAAAAACAATGAAAAAGGGAAAGCAGCAGGACCTGACAGCATACAGATAGAGATGATACAGGCACTAGAAGATTTTGGCATTGAAGTGATTACAGATATAAGCAACGACATATACCACACAAGATACATACCAAATGAACTAAAAACATCAACTTTCATTGCATTGCCTAAAAAGAATGGTGCAGTTGAATGCAGTGACTTTAGAACAATAAGCCTAAAGAGCCATGTTACAAAAATCTTGCTAAAAGTTAAACAAGGAAGGATTCAGAATAAAATAAATACTGAATTAGATGAGCAGCAATTTTGGATTTAGGAAAAATAGCGGGACAAAAGAAGCCATATTCTGCATGAGAACATTAATCGAAAAGTACACAGAAGTAAACAAACCAATATATGCCTGCTTTATAGACTACACCAAGCTTTTGATAAAGTACACCACAAAAACTTATAGAATGCCTAAAAGCGATACATCTAGATGACATGGATATACGACTAATATGTAATCTATACTAGGAGCAAACAGCAAAAATAAAATATAACAAAGAGAACTCTATACCCATTGATATAAAAGAGGAGTAAGACAGGGATGCATCCTATCACCAAGCTTGTTCAATCTATACAATGAGCAAATCTTTAAAACATCTCAGAGATGCCAGGCCTACAAATTAATGGAAAGATAATCAATAACGTATGATATGTTGATAATACTGTACTACTAGCAGAAAATCCTGAAGATCTACAACAATTACTTAATGAAATAAACATGACAAGCAAAAAATATGGACTAGATATAAATATCAAAAAGACTAAAACTATGATCATAAACAAAGGAAATACTCAAAACCCACAAATGGATATCAAAATAGAAGGAATAGACCTGGAGACAGTTCAGAATTACAATTACCTTGGACATACTATAACCAGTGATGGAAAATGTACAACTGAAATAAACAAAAGAATAGGAATGGCAAAAAGTAATTTTAATGTCATGAAGAACATACTAACATCAAAACAAATAACTCCAGGGCTAAAACTAAGAATAGCAAAATGTTACATCTTCTCAATATTCCTATATGGTGCAGAAACGTGGACATTAGACAAGAAAACAGAACAGAGAATTGAAGCCTTTGAAATGTGTATATATAGAAGAATAGGTAGATTGGATGGAAGGAAAAGAAAACAAACGACGAAGTCTTAAAACAACTAAAAACGAAAAGAGAACTACTAAACACAAATCAAACAAGACAAATGCGATTTCTGGGCCATGTTAAAAGACACAACAGCCTACTAAAAGTAATCCTGGAGGGAAAATACAAGGTAAAAGAGGCAGAGGCAGACCAAGACTAACATGGACGAGTAACATCAAAAGAAGGACAAATCAGCCTATGACAACCTGCACCATCAAAGCAAGAGACAGAGCAGAATGGCGCTCCATGGTAGCCAACCTTCGTTGCGGAGACAGCACTCGATGATGATGAAACGTAACACTAGGCAGAATAAGGCCCTTCTGTTTCTACTAATTTCTACTACTCCCTCTCAATTTTTCAGGACTTAGGTTTACCGACTTCGACGCCATAATTCCAAGCTAATCTTACTCATTTTTCATAATACCTCTCGCGAAAGCCTCCAGCTGTCTCGGGTTTGACAGGTTTTTATTTCTTTGGGTTTAATAGTTCACACTTGTTGACAAGTAGACCACGTGACTTCAGTTGCTGGGTTATTTCAGTGGTTACCCAATTATCTCTAATCACCGACCTTCTTGTTTGGATTGGAGACAAATAATAATAAATGAATATTATTATAGAGGGGAACTTCCGAGGAGATAATTAGCGAATCAATTCAGAGGAAAAGGTATGTTTACAGCGCTCGGAAAAATTGACAAATAATCAACAACAGAAAAGAATATGGACCAAAGCAGGATCGAACCCGTACTCAGTGGCACAGCGCCTTGCCACGAAAAGCCAAACGCTAGGGAACACTGCCACTCAGCTAACTAAAAAATTAGCTTCGTCGGCAATGTCTTAGGCGCAGATGTCCTCATGACTATAGCATAAGGCTGCGACCACAGCTCGGAAATACATAGTGTATCTATATTTTTTCCTGTTAAGACAAGTATCTCCCGGATAGGGTAGGGTTGAATACTTGCGTTGCAGACAAACATTTAGGACGAAACAGCACGAATAGTAGTTTCCAGTGGTTTAGGCAGGAGACAAATAACAATAAATGAATATTATTATAGAAGGAGAAATCTTGTTTGGATAGCCTCCTCATCCTCACTCACTTAATAAACTGACTCGCGACCTCCTCGGTTGGAGGATAAATAAATAAGGGTACACAGTATAATTATTAAGAGTGAGCTTACGGCAATTAAGATGGGCCCATAGGTTTCAAGTCGTTTTTAACAGAGGAAAGTTTGGACAGGCTAATATTTCCTATAACTAGTCCACTATCATATCTTTTTACTTGAGATTGACTTAAGGTTCAGCTACGGGGTCTGACACGCCATAATAAACTCCAACCTGTCAAACCGATGTTGTTGCTAGCCTCTGTTCTTTATCCTCACATTATATTTCGGCATCTGGCCCTGTCATCTTCGTCAACTTATCTCCCCTTACCGGCCATCCATGGGGAGTATAGGTACAGCTTTACGTAGGTCAGGGACAACACTATCGAACAACGTTTCGGCTCATTAGGCCTTCAGCAGGAACAGTGGACAGCGCTTACATACAGTCAGGTACGCAGGCAAGCAAACTTAACACTACATAGCAAATTAATAATGAAACAACTAAAAAAATGGGAAAAAAGGAGGGTACGAAGGGAGGGAAAAGGAAGGAATTAAGGAAGGAAGGAAAGAAGGAATGGAGGGAGGGAAAAGGAAGAAAGGAAGGAAGGAAGGAAGGAAGGACGGAAGGAAGGAAGGAAGGAAGGAAATTCTAGTTAAAATGAATTAAAAGAAACTTCTCTGCAGTGTTTGCTTGTGGCCGGGTCACGAGGGAAGTGAGCCTATGTGATCACGTCCAATCTTAGATTTCTATCTCTGCAGTTGTACATCAGTTGTATCGCTGAACATATTTCTACCGCGCCATTCTCGAAAAATGTCCGATATGTTTCCTTTCTGTTTTCTGTTAATTTGTTTCTTCCATCAAGTTGTCACAGCTGTTTCCTTCTCATTACGTGGCCATCAATGATGATGATTACCTCCCCCCCCCCTCTCTTGGCAATAAACTTCCTATTTGCTTTCATCGTCATCATGTGCCATACCGGTTGGCGAATGCGATCCTTTCACAGTTTTATATCCACAGTACATCGTATCAGGGAGCCTGGATAGCTCAGTGGTTAGTGAACTGGACTACAAAGGACAAGAGGTACGGTTCGATCCCAACCGACGGCTTCCGGGTTCACCCAGCCTTAAATGGGTACCGGATTTTTTCTGGGAAAATAAAGCGGCACGGGCGTAATACCAACCACATTACCCAAAAATCATGTGCCGAAGGTCACTTGGCATGACGGAGCACTCTACTTTTCTTACTTACATCGTATCAATCCTATTATTAACTTCTTTACGTGCTATGACACCAAGCTATCTAGCATCTTCTCTCATTGTCGTACGCATTCTCTCTTTCCCTATATTTTGCCAGTTAAAAAGTACTCGACTTTCCTCTTCCAGTTAGGTGCTAGAAAAATGTCGATTGCTTCTTACTGATGTTTTTTTAGGAGCCCCCTTTTTGTGTTGACTTCTTTGTGAATGTCCTCATTGGTCTTGTTAGATGTCTAGGGAACTTCCAACATTCTTCTGGGAAATCTCATCTCTGTTACCTTTTATCGTCTTTTCATTTGTTCTGTTTTATTTGCTTTAGTCTCTTAACCTCCTCCTAATATCGTTAGCTGTTCGTGCTATTGACATCATTCATCTGTAAAACTATATTTCTGTGGCCTCCAATCTGTAACTTGTTTCTTGTCCACGATTCTCCCATACGCCAAGACTGACTTCACATAATACTGAAAGCTCTCTCTTCTTATATCTACGATTAAAAATGTGTTGCATAATATCTTTTAAATTCTTTGGAATGCAGCCTTTTGGCTGTTATTTTTTACCTCACTTTTGTTGTATATCTACTTGATGATTTTATTTTCGTTCACAGAGATTTGAATTCATTGGCCTGTTTTACACTTTCTACTTTACTATCACCATCCAATACGACGGCAGCAAATCACAACCCCTCAACATACGCAGTGGTGTCAAGCAGGGATGCGTTCTTGCTCCCACCATATTTGGAAACTTCATCGCTGTTCTATTGAAACTTGCATTCTCACATGTGAACGATGGAGTCTATCTTCATACTAGACCTGATGGTCGGCTGTTCAATCTCACAGGACTAAAGGCATGGTCCAAAATCAGACATATCTCTATTAGAGACCTGTTATTTGCTGACGACGCTGCACTTGTCACGTGAAGTCAGGAAGAACTCCAAAGTATGATACATCGCTTTTCGCAAGCCTGTAGAGAGTTTGGTCTAACAATAAGTTTGCAGAGAACTAATATTCTCGGTCAGGACGTCGAAGCAACACCTGCAATCATTATCGAAAACTACAAACTCGATGTCGTGCAGCAGTATAACTACCTGGGGTCCATCATCAACGATAAACTATCTTTAGATACAGAAATTGATATCCACATTTGTAAAGTTACTACCACCTTCGTCCGTCTTTCTAGGCGTATTTGGCAAAACAGCAAACTGACAATTGACAAAAAACAAAGGCCGCACTTTACAATGCCTGCATCATTAGTATCCTCCTATATGGCAGAGAATCATGGACAACTTATGCAGGGCAGGAGAGAAGGCTTAAATACATTCCATATGCTACGTCTGCGGCGTGTACTTGGTACCATCTGGAAGGACAAGGTGACAAACGTGGAGGTCCTCATTCGCACACGCCTCCCGAACATCTACACGCTGCTTAAACAACGTAGGCTACGCTGGCGAGGCCACGTATACCGTATGGAAGATGACCGCATACCAAAAGATATACTTTATGGCAAAAACTGGCAGATGGCAAAAAATCCAGGGGGCGTCCAAAACTTCGATTTGTACACGAGTGTAATCGTGACATAAGTTTCTGAGCATAAAACCTGGAAGAAATAGCTGCTGACCGCAGTCTTTGGAAACACACTCTAAAAGCTCTAACTCAAGCAAGAAGCAGACAGATTCATAGAAAAGAAAACGCACATCGAAAGAAAAGAAAAATAACATTTGTAGGGGTGCCACAAAATCCATAGTCAACTATGATTGACGGAGGCTACTACTTTACTTTATTCTTTTACTGTGACAAAGTAACTAACTCTAATGTCTTACAACGAGCCAATCTCCCATCCATCATGGCAACGCTTTGGAGTCTAATGTGGCTAGGTCGTATAAGAAGAATGGTAAGTAAATTGTATTCCCAAACAGTTATTGTATGGCAAACACAGGGACGGAAAGAGACCAAAGAGCAGACCAGCACTGAGATATAAGAATGTTTGCAGGTATTCCTTGAGGGAAATCTCTATCAGTGAAAGGAACTTGGAGAATATGGCTGCAGATCGTGGCACGTGGAGAACACAAATTAATGATGGCACGGCAACAGTCGAGGAAGCGTTGATAAAGTCAGTAGATGAAAGGCACAGGAGACAGGAAATGAGGCCAGACACCACAATCACATCGTGTTCATTCTGCAGTCAGATCTGTCTATCCAATATTGGCAGATTCAGCCACGAGAGAAGTTGTTCCGTAAATAGCACCCAGCATAAGACATTAATATTTGACCAAACTACTGACTTGTCATGATTGCTAGCTATCAACCTTGTCAAGACACCAAATGCCATATACTTTTACTAAAATAACGGACACACAAAATAGTACATAAAATTGTTTGTAGATTGTCCGATCAATGCCTCTCAATTACTGAATGAACCGCCCGTGAGTTGAAATCAGTCCGCGACTCACTGCTGAGTTGGAATCAGAGACAGCGAATCAGAATGGACTAAGACATGGTGGCGCTACCTGGCCAAAAATGTGGTAATGAACGGAAGAAGACAAACGAGCTATCAGAAATGTCACTGCGTGGTCGGATATATCGGGCCTGAAGACGGAAATATCGGATCTCAGTTTAAGGCAAACAGCAATGACGTTAAAATAATGCACTGTCCATTGCTCACTTTGAGAAAGCTACTTAATTGCAGAGGTGAAGGTCAAGAAATGAGAGTTATGGCCAGGAAACATAAAATCGTCAATAATGGAAGATGTGAAATGTGCCAGGAAGGCTGATCAAGCCTTATAAGCTTAGGGATGTGAAGTAATTGAGATGTCACAAGACTAAGCTTCATCAAGTACAGGGCGAGAGGATAGTTATCTTATTCTCTTATTGACGGCAATAATAGCTATGTCTTTTGTTAACAGTTTTGTCATTTTTCTCCTTTTATCAAAACATTTCAATCCCATTCTCCTCTTTCTTTTGTCCACATTATTTAATCCACTTTTCTAACATTGTCCGCTTTCTTATTTTCCTTCTCTTCTCTTTTCTAATTTGATTTCTTCTTTTTATATTTTCTTCCTTTTCTATTCTTCCTTCTCTTTAGGGGGTTAAGGCAAAGAAATGCAAATGAATGCATAAAAATGCGAAGCTGCAGTAAAGCTGAATGTGAGTGAAAATTTAAAAAAAAAAAGAAAAAATGGTATGATCCGTGTGTGTGTTTTTTGTTTGTTCCTGCTGAAGGCCTATTGGGCCGAAACGTCGTTCGAATCTGTGTCGTCTACTAATCACATAAAGCTTCTAACATACCATTTATTCTATTTTTTCCCCTTCCTTCTCTTTATCTTATTTGTAAATCTTCTTGGTAATTCAAATCTTTCTTATAATATTCTTCTTGTACTTTTATATTATCTTCTTCCTTTTACTTTTCTCTAATTTCTATTGTATCTCAAATGTTATCTTTCCTTCAGCTGTCATCGTGTGTTAATGAGTTTAACCTTATGATCTTAATGTTGCCTCAGTCCAAGCACTTTCCTCAAGCAGCTGATTCCTTGAGGCCAGTAATCACAAATAATTTTAATTCAATGCAAATCGTCCCTTCAAGCCTTTGGTGTCTGTGCCCCTACTTTTCAACAGCCAACGGCACATTTTATGGATGATGTTGTTGACGTCACGTCATACCGTTCTACTTTCCAGAGAAAAAAACCATGGTACCCATTTTCAGATGATAGGTAAAATCCCAAAACTTTGTCGGCCCGAAAAAGAAAAATCCACCATATTTGGGGTTTAAACCTGAACCACTCTGTCCAATAGTGAGTGCAATTGCCACTCATGGTCTTAATTATCATATCGTGGATACCCTTTACCACTATATTGTTGAAGTGGATACAGCTTTATCTGACATTTTATACCACAAAGCTTCGAGGGCATCTGATACTGCAATAGCAAAACAGAACTCAGTCGTGGTCAATGCGGAGGTCAACGATCTCATCTGGGATATCACCGATGAGAAACATGTAGTCATCTATATAGGCGGGTCTGTAACACAACACCAAAGGAGTGCATAGGCATTAATAGCATGCTCGGCAGGCAGAATAGTCAAGGAAGACAGTAGTGCATACGTTATGACCACGAGTTGCATGACGATGGAGGTGATGGCAGTGACCAGGGCATTCATCTGGTTAGAGTCACAAGACTACACCTACGCCTGTATACTGAGTTATTCGATGAGAATAAGAAAAGTTGAGGCGGGATCTGTACGTATGCAATGGGCATAGTCATTGCAGCAGTCAAAAATACGTAAGATCACCTTTGTCTACGTCCCTGGATATACGGGAGTACGGGGAAATGAAAGAGCGGACAGGCTGGCTAGCTGCGCTATGTTGAGGACGATCAACCAATGGATCGGGCGGACATCATCAATGCCCTCCAAGATGTGGGAAGGACACAGGACTTCGACAACCATGAGTCCACGTCACTCCTTCGGATGAAGGAGATGGGAGAGTTAAGATGGGCACAGCCAGAAACGAGAAACTTAGTGGGCGTGTAAGAAGACTTATTAACCAACACAGAACTGGAGTCGTCAGTCACCGGACACTGCGAGACTTGCTGAGGGGATCTGAGCACCTATGGACATGTTCGGAGTGCAATGATGATGACCCGCAAATAACTCAATCAATTACTCAATAACTGCTTTAGCACATATTTCAATGTAAACATCATAGGCATTTAAAGAGAAGCCAAGAATACAAAGAGAACGAATGTGACAAAGCTTATCTCTCCAGATTTCAGAGAATAGTAGCTTTTAATGGAAACCAAAACAAGGCTACAACAGAAACAGGAAGAAGCCGAAAGAAAGATTTTGACATTTAGATGTTTATGTACACGAAAATAGTATCCCATTACTGTGAGTTTCACGGTAATAGATTTTGTTGTTGATACATGGATGCACCAATATACAGAAGTCGACAAAATGTGTGGAAAACAAAATATGGGAGAGTCATGTTTTCATCAATTGATAGTTTCCGACGGGAGAGTTTATAGAAACACTTGATTAAATCTTGATTAAACCTTGAATAAATCTTGATTAAACCTTGATAAAGATTCGAGGAAGATAATAATCAAAATGAGCGTAAACATGATGGGGACAAGACAAGACGAATGAATACGATGAAGATGGGAGAATGAGATATAGAATGTCGTGAGATTGTGTTGACGGGGTGTTACAATAAAAGAGGGACAAACAATTGGATGTAGGTGGTCGAAAGTGAGGAATTAGGTGGAGGTTCGGTGGTCTAGAGGTAAGACTTCGGCTCCCGACAAGAAGATCTCAGGTTCGATTCCTCCCACTGGGTGGTAACATTTCAAATATCGAATCCGTGGTTTCTTCCTGCCTTTACTCTCCCCTGGTCTCTGGATAGTTATATACGATATCTAGTCCTCTCTAATGATAACAACAACAGGTCTCGTGTGCGTCGTATCGTTAGTTTACGGCAAAGCCGCGATATCTGCGTCTTTCGGCCCGACACATCCGTCTTAGGCATGCATGGTAGATATGAATAACAATTCTTACCCGGACAGCAGCCATTTTTTAGCCTCCATTTTCGACTTTAAAATGTCGCAGGTTTTTTAACATGCGCGAATGCACAGGGGGCCTCCTATTTTCGGCCATTATCCAAGAGGGCTATACATCGGATCTCACTACCCAGAGAGGGCTAGTCAACGGAGAGATTTTAGGGACTTCGTTAGAGATCTCCGGGACTTCGTTAGAGAACTTCGGGACTTCGTTAGAGATTTTCGGAACTTCGTTAGAGATCTCCGGGACTTCGTTAGAGATCTTCGGGACTTTGTTAGAGATCTTCGGGACTTTGTTAGAGATCTTCGGGACTTGGAGATCTTCAGAACTTCGTTAAGAGATCATTGGTACTTCGTTAGATATCATCGGGAATTCGTTAGAGATCTTCGGGACTTCGTTAGAGGAGATCTTCGGGACTTCGTTAGATAGCATCGGGAATTCGTTAGAGATCTTCGGGACTTCGTTAAAGATCTTCGGGACTTCGTTAGAGACACATAGCTGTCGAACGGAAATAGTAGACAAAAACTTAAATGTAATAGGACAATAAATTATATGTAGGAGACCGATAATTTAGATGTAAGAGAGTAGTAATTTAGATGTAGGAGAACATACATTTAGATGTAGGAGAACACATATTTAGATGTAGGAGAACACACATTTAGATGTAGGAGAACACATATTTAGATGTAGGAGAACAGTCATTTAGATGTAGGAGAACACACATTTAGATGTAGGAGAACACTCATTTAGATGTAGGAGAACACACATTTAGATGTAGGAGAACACACATTTAGATGTAGGAGAACACACATTTAGATGTAGGAGAACACACATTTAGATGTAGGAGAACACAAATGTGTATTTATGATCTATCTATCTATCTTTCGTTCGCCTGAAGTATTGTCTATATCTGCAGTGTCGTTTCCTGTATAAATTTTACTGTCTTTTGTAATTCTTGCAGTGGCCCATATAGTTTTGTCTGTAGTGTTGTATCTATGGGCCAATGGATTTTCCTCAGTCTACTATATTCAGTGCAGTCTTGAAGTATGTGTTCAGCAGTCTGGGGTGCCTGTCCACATGTACAAGTAGTTGATGTGCCGATCTTGAATTTTGTATACATGTGACTATGGAGTCGATTGTGTCCTGTTCTTAGGCGTATAATGATAACTTGTTCATATCTATTCATATTATGAAAGGCATCCTGATTTGGGGCTTGTGGTCCTTTGATTGATTTGATTATCTGTTTCTTATGATGGTATGTAACTGGTGTATCTAGTTGTGTGCCTGTTGAACCTTCCTTTGCCAACTGATCTGCTTTCTCATTTCCTGGTATTCCACAGTGAGACGGGATCCACTGCAGGGCAACCCTGTGGTGCTTGCAGAGTTCAGTCAATAAGGTCTGCAGATGTGGTAATTTTCTGGATTGTAGTGCCTGGAGTACTGATCTTGCATCTGTCAAAAACACTACAGGCTGTGGGCTAAGATTACTGTTCAGCAGTTTTTCTATTGCCAACTTTATTGCTTGTATTTCTGCATCATAATTGTGACAATATTTCCCTGTTGCTATTTTATTCATATCCCTAGTGTTATTTGGGTACTCTATATATGCACCTGCTCCCCCATTCTTTACTGCATTCTGTGCTGATCCATCTGTGTACACACAGATCCATAGGTCTTGTGGGTATTCTTCATCCAGGAAACTGAGAGTTATTGTTTTTCGCTGTAGACTATTTTGTTCCTCTTTGTCAACTATTCCTTTCACTTCTGTCCGTATTTGAACTGATAATCCTGAGTCATCTGTCCAGGGATTCTGTTCTGGTATGGGCAGAAGGGGTTGAACAACTCTTGGCATGTCTGGTGTTTGTCTACTAATACGCTTGGCTTGGTGGATAAAGCTGCTTCTCTTAAGTCGTCCCAATGCAAGATTTTGGAACCTGTCCTTCATTGGATGTCTCGGCATGCATACAAATTTTTCTGCCTGTATCAGCACCTTCGTGTCTCTCCGTTCTCTCAGTGCTGGTATCCTCCACAATTTCTCCATCTCCAATATTGGTGTTGATTTCATTGCTCCTGTGATGACCCTAAGTGCCTGGTTTTGTACTTTATCCAGTTCTTGCAATGTGGTGTTTTGATGCTGAGCACCATGCGGATGATCCATATTCTAAATGTGGGCGTATACTCTGTTGGTAAACTTTACTGAGTATTTTCCCACTCACACCCCATGTGGTTCCACACAACTTTCTTAGAATAGCCAATTTCCTCCTTGCTTTTTGGGTTGCCTTATTTATCTGCTGTTTCCAAGATAGTTTGTTATCAAATGTAACTCCGAGATATGTAGCTTGTATGTCTTCTTTCACAGGCTCATTGTTTATGTAGATGGCTCCTGCTTTTTGTTTTGGGGAGAGTGTGAAAAGTGTAGTACTGCATTTGTCTGTATTGATGCTGATACACCATCTATTTGTCCATGAATTCAGTGCATTCATAGCTCTTTGTAGCAATTTGGAGGCCACTGTTGCATACTCCTCTGTGCACCACATTACCAAGTCATCTGCATACATTGCCACTTTGATGTCATGTGGTAGTTCATTGATGTAGATCAGAAAAAGTGTTGGAGATAGTACCCCTCCTTGTGGAACGCCCTGGCGCAATAAGACCTTCTTACTCTTAAGACCATCCAGTTGCACTCTGGCTCTCCTGTTATGCAGGTATGCTTTGACCCATTTGTACATCCTGCCATTTACTCCATAATTTCTCAGTTTCTTCAAAAGCCCTTCCTTCCATACCTTATCAAATGCTTTCTTTAGGTCTATCCATGCTGCTAGTACCAGTTTCTTTTCTTGAAACGCATCTTCAATTTCATGGGAAAGATAGGTTGCTTGATCTTCGGTAGAGTAACACTGTCTAAAGCCTGCTTGTTGTGGGACAAGGAGATTTTCACTTTCCAGGTACCACTGCAGTCTGAGATTGATTATACGTTCCATTGTTTTACACAAACAGCTTGTAAGGCTGATTGGTCTATAGCTGGATGTCATTGAACCATCTTTTCCTGGCTTTAGTAATGGTATCATAATTGCTTCTCTCCATGCCTGTGGCACTCTACCTGTGATCCAGCAAATGTTGTAGATCTGCAGTAGTTTTGCTTTAGCTGCAGTTCCCAAGTTCTTAATCATTTCATTGGACACTCCATCATTGCCTGGTGACTTTTTCATTTTTAATTTGGATATTGCCAGCTCTAGCTCTCTTTGTGTAATGGGTGTTTCCATTACTTCATGTGTGGTCTCTTCTTGTCTTGCATTTTGTTGTTTTAAACGGGTCTCTTGTCGTTTTTTCTAGGCTAATTTCAATATTATTGTCATTTGCAAAGGAGTCTGCAAAGTAATTTGCTGCATGTTTACCTGTTAGAATGTTTCCATCCTTCTTCAGTGTAATTTTGGTGTTCCTTTCTGTACCCTCATCATTCAGCTGTTTTACAAGCTTCCACACTTTTCTTGTGTCTCGTTCAAGATTCAAGGACTCTGTTTTCTCTTTCCAGCTTCTCCGTCTGGCTTGTAGTTTAGCCCGTTGAAATTTGGCTTTAGCATGCTGGTAGTTGTTGAGGTGTTCTTGGCAAGGGTTATTTTCTGCTTGCTTTCGAGATGTTTCCATGTCATTGTGCAGTTGCTCTAGCTCACTACTCCAGTATGGTTTGTAGTGTTTCCGTGCCCCTCTAGGTATTGTTTCACTGGCAGCTTGTATTATTAGTCTACTGAATTCATCAACTATTTTGTTGATGTCTCTATCTGTATTTATATCTTTAGTCAGTACACTGGTGTAGTGTTGATACATTTTCCAGTCTGCCTTTTTGTAATTCCATCTGGAGAGAGTGCTGCTCTCCCTGATGGCCTTATTTTGTACCACTAAAAAGACTGGTCGGTGGTCGCTGCCTCCAAGTTGTTTCCCAACAATTCGTGTGATATTCCAAACCAGGTCTGGTGAATGGAAAGCAAGGTCTGGTGTAGATGTGGTATGCCATGATCTGGAGTAGAATGTTGGTGGATCTGTTGCCTGGTTTAATAGTATAAGCCCATTGTCATCCTGCCAATTTTCAAGCTCTTCACCTCTCTTGTCCATATGTTCATAGCCCCAGCTCTGTGAGTGGCTGTTAAAGTCTCCACATACAATTATTCTTTCTTTTAATGTAATTGTGTCTAGTGCTAGTGGGCGGTCACTCGGATAGTAGTAGTTAAGTAGATGGAAGTCTGTATTTCCTGTCCTGAGGTGCAGTATTTGATATTCCGCCCCATCCATATACACTTCAATCTGACATGCATTAATGTTGTTCCTTACAAGAGTCAGTATTCCGCCCTTTTGTCTATTTATTCTGTCAGATCTGTAGCACTGGTATCCCCTAATCTTCAAGGCTATGTCGTTGTTTAGATGGGTTTCCTGCAAACAGCATATGCTTATTTGTTCTTCATGCAGGATATTTTCTAATTCTATCTTTTTACTGTACCCATCTCTTTTGCTGTTGATGCCTTCAGCATTCCAGTGCATTATTTTTAGTGGTCTTATTTTGGATTGGCCAGTAGCTCTATTCTCTCGCCCCCTGACTCCACAGAGCGGTTGAGAAGGACATCCAGTAATAGAGGTTGGGCCCTTTCGAGGCTGAGGACCCGGCGCTGCTCCTGCCTGAGTGCCCATCACAGGGCGAGTGCCATATCGATTTGCGGTTATAGACATACTTCAATTTGCGTTGAGTGCGTGGCATCCTGATTGTTGTGCGCCTTTTGGCTGGTTGCCTCCGACTTCAGCACTTGAACTTGCTAGAGCAGACTGTGGTCTTGCTCGGTTGTAGGAAGGCCTGGCCAGTCTTAGTTTTCAGTCCCTGGTGACTGTTAAGCCCCATCCCCACGACAAGGAGCTGGCCTTGATGATGTGTATTTATGATAATATAAAGTTGAATGGTAGAGTACGACAACTTACAAACAGATGAACGAATATTTAGTTATGGAAAGAGTGATAAATAAATAGGAAGCTAACAAATTAGATGTAAGGATACGAATACTTCGGTTTAGATGAACACAATATTAGATACAAAAGTAGGCACAATCTCCTTCCACACCCCCCACGCCCCCCAAATTTTTTTTTTAAATTTTGTGTACAAGACAAGACAGGGCAAGAAAATACAAAACAAGACAAAGCATGGCAAGACAAGATAAGACAAGGCATGACAAGGCAAGACAAAGCAAGTCATGACAAGACAATACATGACAAATCATGTCATGGCAAGGCAAGACAAGAAAAGACAAGACAAGACAAAGCAAGTCATGGCAAGACAAGACAAAGCAAGTCATGGCAAGACAAGACAAGACAAGACAAAACAAAGCAAGTCATGGCAAGACAAGACAAAGCAAATCATGGCAAGACAAGACAAGACAAGACAAAACAAAGCAAGTCATGGCAAGACAAGGCAGGACAAAGCAAGTCATGGCAAGACAAGACAAGACAAAGCAAGTCATGGCAAGAAAAATCAAGACAAGACAAAGCAAGTCATGGCAAGACAAGACAAGACAAAGCAAGTCATGGCAAGACAAGACAAGACAAGACAAGACAAAGCAAGTCATGGCAAGACAAGACAAGACAAAGCAAGTCATGGCAAGACAAGACAAGACAAAGCAAGTCATGGCAAGACAAGACAAGACAAGACAAAGCAAGTCATGGCAAGACAAGACAAGACAAAGCAAGTCATGGCAAGACAAGACAAGACAAGACAAAGCAAGTCATGGCAAGACAAGACAAGACAAAGCAAGTCATGGCAAGACGAGACAAGACAAGACAAAGCAAGTCATGGCAAGACAAGACAAGACAAGACAAAGCAAGTCATGGCAAGAAAAGACAAGACAAAGCAAGTCATGGCAAGACAAGACAAGACAAAGCAAGTCATGGCAAGACAAGACAAGACAAAGCAAGTCATGGCAAGACAAGACAAGACAAAGCAAGTCATGGCAAGACAAGAAGACAAGACAAAGCAAGTCATGGCAAGACAAGACAAGACAAAGCAAGTCATGGCAAGACAAGACAAGACAAAGCAAGTCATGGCAAGACAAGACAAGACAAGACAAAGCAAGTCATGGCAAGACAAGACAAGACAAAGCAAGTCATGGCAAGACGAGACAAGACAAGACAAAGCAAGTCATGGCAAGACAAGACAAGACAAGACAAAGCAAGTCATGGCAAGACAAGACAAGACAAGACAAAGCAAGTCATGGCAAGACAAGACAAGACAAAGCAAGTTATGACAAGGCAATACATGACAAATCAAGTCATGGCAAGACAAGACAAGACAAAGCAAGTCATGGCAAGACAAGACAAGACAAGACAAAGCAAGTCATGGCAAGACAAGACAAGACAAAGCAAGTCATGGCAAGACAAGACAAAGCAAGTCATGGCAAGACAAGACAAGACAAGACAAAGCAAGTCATGGCAAGACTAGACAAGACAAAGCAAGTCATGGCAAGACTAGACAAGACAAGACAAAGCAAGGCATGGCAAGACAAGACAAGACAAAGTAAGTTATGACAAGGCAATACATGACAAATCAAGTCATGGCAAGACAAGACAAGACAAAGCAAGTCATGGCAAGACAAGACAAGACAAGACAAAGCAAGTCATGGCAAGACAAGACAAGACAAGACAAAGCAAGTCATGGCAAGACAAGACAAGACAAAGCAAGTCATGGCAAGAGAAGACAAGACAAGGCATTAGAAGGCAAGACAAAGCTAGCTACGGCAAGTGAAGGCAAGCCAAGACAAGCAAGACATGGCCAGACAAGACAAGTCAAAAGGCAAGAAAGACAAATCAAGACTAGACACGGCGCAAGGCGAGACAAGATTTTACACTAGTGATTGAATCTCGTTTCAAACATAAGCATTTCCGAGCAGTTTATCAATGACCTGAGCCCTGCAGCACTGCCGGATAATTATTAATATAATTTTAATAATGGGAAGAATTTTATTCTTTTAAAATTTGCAATCTGGCTAATGGTGGACTATCTGCTCTCCCTGACTTCCAACATTATGTAATTCTCGTGTGCATTCAACGTGAAACCGGGTCATCCGCCTTCGGTGGGACTAGACACTCGATTTCCCTTGTCTCGAAATCTGGGATAAAGAAACGCTAAAAGACAAATTAGAATCACTCAACTTGGAAGTTAAACTGGACACATTTTGACCTTGAAACGAGCATCTTAACTTCAACGTTAATGTGACATGTTTTGTGTTCTACGTCACATTAGTATCCTTCTTTGTTTACTTTATATTTTTGCTTTACGCTAAATTAATATTCTTTTTTCTTTCTTATTCTTGTTAGGATTATCGTACCTGCATATAGGACGAATCCATAGGTGTTCCAATATTGTACACGAGAATCTCGAGAAAATCCTAGCCCACGTGTACGAACTCCATAACACAGTCTGGGATCCACTGTGTGGGTAGGTTTCTGCTGGCAATTTTGCCCTGGCAGCGGCACATATTTATGGCCTATACTTTTCGATTTCAACTTCAAGGATTTTTTGGGCTAGTGCACACGGGACCTCTTGTTTATTGTCGTTATCCAAGAGGGTTAGACATCGTATCTCACTACCCAAGAGTTCAGGGGAGGATAACATCATAAAGAAACCACGAATGAATCTCTGGGATTTGTTTAAAAACGTCTTTTGCAACAAGTCTATGTCAATAGAAGTGAGAAAGAGAGTTAATCGGTGTTATATAGAGACCGTTCTGATCTATGTAAGCGAAACATGGACAGTAGACAACCAAATAAAAAGACGTTAATAGGCCACAGAGATGAGATTTCTCGGAAGAATGTTAAAAGTTCCCTGGACAGCTAAACAGACCAGCGAGCAAATTATCAGCAAGGCCAACACAAACAGAGAGTTCATAAAAACATCAGAAAGAAACAATCATAATTTTTCGGGCACATCATGAGAAGAGGAAAGTTGGAATACTTGGTTACAACTGGAAAAATAGAAGAAATAAGAGATCACGGAAGACAAAAGGAGAAGATACTAGATAGCTTGGTATCATGGCATGGAAACAGTCAACAGTAGAATTGATACGATGCGCTATGGACAGAAGTTTATGTTGAAAGACAATATCGCCTACACCAACCGGTATGGCACATGATGATGATTCAACAAAATGAACACCGCTTCTGGTGCGCTGTTTCTTCTTGAGTGTTCTCCTGTTGAAAGAGTTAAACATTTATGCAGATTTCCTTTTTGAAAGTGTCACATTTCTCTATTGTGCTCTGTTATTTATTTTTATTCGGTTATTTCTTGTGCTTCTGTTCAACGTCGCATTCCTGTTGTCAATTTTTACTGTATTTGATTCAGTCTGTCGTTAGCTTCAGAAATTTGATACGCCCATTTGTAGTGTCATGTTCTCCATGGGGGGCCGTTGCACTAGGAAAATCCTACAGAAGATTATTGTACACGAACAATCAACCATATAAAGGTCACAAAAACATGAAAAAAACATAAAATAAAATAAAATTTAGAATATAAAAGACGCAAGAGAAGACTATCGAGACCATACAGTAAGGACATGCCTTGTTCATTCTGTTGTCAGACCTGGACATTCAAGTATTGGGCGCAATTAACAATAATAAAAGGTGCAGGGGACATAATACACCGAACAGGAAGCACCAAATATCGTCACAATCTGCCGCCTACACAATACACCGAACAGGAAGCACCAAATATCGTCACAAGCTGCCGCCTACACATCGCTTGTAAACATATGGGTATGTTTCTGAGTGCCCTTCTGTAAAGTTGAGCAAATATTTATTTTTGAACAAAACTGTTTCTGCTGTTATAAAAGATCAAAGTATTTTTTATGAAACGAGAATCCATCGCTGTATTAAATGAAACCGTTACATGAGGTATTATACCGCGATGTATGGGATTGTGGGACTACAGTTGATACCTGGCTCAGGTAAGTTGTCAGCAAGCCCAGAGGTAGATTTTCTACCTGGTCCAAAAGTAAATCTCGTGTCTGTCGGGGCGAGAAGTGAGGATTATATAGGACAAGATCTATGTCATTGTCAACATGAGTCTAAGCACTGTTGAGTTGATACCACTTTGTCTATGTCAGTATGTCTGAGCACTGTCAAGTCAATGTCACTTCCTCATTCCTATAGTAGGTAAAAAAAAAAAAAGGAGACAGTTTTTGACAACAATGCATTAATCAGACAGTCTTTGACAACAATGCATGAATCATAGACCTTAAAATAACAATCACCTTTTTTTACAATAACTTTCAGTGTCAGGGCCAAAGGATAATGGGTTAAATTATATACAAATTCGAGGTAGACAAGGGAAAATCACTGTTGTTTTTTTTCTCTATGAATATGAATATGTCAAGGTATTTGAAGGTCATATATATATATATATACAGAGGAGTGTTGAGAATACCTTAGAGAGGTAAAATTATGAATGAAGTTCCGAGAGAGACCAGAACACAATGAAATCTGTAAAATTAAATAAGAAAAAGACAGTGAACTTTTCTTGGACAAGTGATGCAAAGTAGAAAACTGGAAAATGTGACAACAGGAAATATTGGATGGATAAGGAGACACAGGGAGGAAATGAGAGAAGGTGCTAGACAGTTTAACAACGTCGCACAAAGAGATATCAACAGTGGAGTTGATAAGGAACGCTTGCTTTAGATAGCAATGGAGAGAGAATGATCACTTATAGTCCCCCGACACGACACCCGATGATGATGATATACAGCAGAAAAGAATCAATACTGAGTGTAATCGATAACTGGTTAGCAGCTACGTACATAATGATCAAAGTATCGTTAGCAATCCCATGAAGCAGTGGAAGCCGAATTTAAAATAGCCTTGATAACATTTCTTGGGATTCAGTCCAAACAAAAGAAAAACATTAACAGTACGAGATGCCATGTCTCAGCACAGAATATTACCGTAATGTTAACAGTACGAGATGCCATGTCTCAGCACAGAGTATTACCGCAATGTTAACAGTACGAGATGCCATGTCTCAGCACAGAATATCACCGCAATGTTAACAGTACGAGATGCCATGTCTCAGCACAGAGTATTACCGCAATGTTAACAGTACGAGATGCCATGTCTCAGCACAGAGTATTACCGCAATGTTAACAGTACGAGATGCCATGTCTCAGCACGGAGTATTACCGTAATGTTAACAGTACGAGATGCCATGTCTCAGCACAGAGTATTACCGCAATGTTAACAGTACGAGATGCCATGTCTCAGCACAGAGTATTACCGTAATGTTAACAGTACGAGATGCCATGTCTCAGCACAGAGTATTACCGTAATGTTAACAGTACGAGATGCCATGTCTCAGCACAGAGTATTACCGCAATGTTAACAGTACGAGATGCCATGTCTCAGCACAGAGTATTACCGCAATGTTAACAGTACGAGATGCCATGTCTCAGCACAGAGTATTACCGTAATGTTAACAGTACGAGATGCCATGTCTCAGCACAGAGTATTACCGCGATGTTAACAGTACGAGATGCCATGTCTCAGCACAGAGTATTACCGCGATGTTAACAGTACGAGATGCCATGTCTCAGCACAGAGTATTACCGCAATGTTAACAGTACGAGATGCCATGTCTCAGCACAGAGTATTACCGCAATGTTAACAGTACGAGATGCCATGTCTCAGCACAGAGTATTACCGTAATGTTAACAGTACGAGATGCCATGTCTCAGCACAGAATATTACCGTAATGTTAACAGTACGAGATGCCATGTCTCAGCACAGAATATTACCACAGTGTTAACAGTACGAGATGCCATGTCTCAGCACAGAGTATTACCGTAATGTTAACATTACAATACGCCATGTCTCAGCACAGAATATTTTTCACAATGATTACTTCAACACACGAACTCTATTTCTACGGATAACGAAATTCAACTAATGCTTGGTTATATTTTTGTTCTTCGCATCTTCAGCTATTAACGCAATTGTTCAGTTTTGCCTTCAGAGCCGGCATTTTTGTTTCTTCTTGGCTTTTGCCTTCCATTATGATTTCCATTCACGCCATGTTTTTAGTATCACCGGCTTCATTTTTCTCTATTTTTGCTCCATTTGTTTTATTGAACATAAAAGATAATTATTTCTCTTTTTTTTCCCCTCATAATTTTTCTTTCTTTTACCTGATTATGTGACACTATTCATTTTGTTTGTTTTGTTTGAGTCTCATTATTGCGAACCTTCATTTCAGCCGATGTTTTCAGTCCATTATGTCGGAAATAATTTGATTCCACTGTTGTGTATTTGTTCTGGTTAAGCTACTTCCTTCTCAGCTGTAATTATCTCTTGTCGTTTTATCCATACAAAACGTGTCTTGATTCAGGAACACTGGTGGGAAGAGGATATATGTGAAGAGATGGGATTGTTAGACAGCCAATCACAATGTCATTGTAAATAAGATTAAAAGGGGAGAATAGATTAAAAAAAAATTATAAATCACATTCGTGAAAGCGATTGGACAACAGGACAGAAGTTCAAGGTAAAGATCACAGCTACACAATTCACCGTCTCCCAGCGAATGTTGAATTGTGGAACACACAATGTGTCATGTATATTTACTCTGTTTATCACACAAACATAATGTTTAGTTTCACGTCATTTTTGTCAAATAGGTCTTATTTAGTGAAATATGTCCTCGCCATGTTTTGTCTCTTATTGTAGTGTCAGTGATCTTATTTAGTGAAATATATCCTCGCCATGTTTTGTCTCTTATTGTAGTGTCAGTTATAAGAAAACCGTTTCTTCCTTCCAGCTCTTAATGTCTTCACTTTCTTGCATTCTGCGAAACAGAAACCTATAAACGAATAGAAATGCCAGAACTACTTCTATTAATGCAAAATATACACTAACATCAAAGGAAATAACATCGGAACTGATGATGATGATGATGATGATGCGTTCGTCCGATGATTTGAGGTATTCTAACGGATACGAACCGTAGACTTCCTCCTCGTCATCCGCCCTTAAAAGGACGTTAAGTGGACGTAGTTACGTTGTGTTGCAGTTTGCAGTGTAACACTGTGATATCTGCGCCTTTCGGCCCAACACATCCGATTTCAGCCGACGCTTTTTTGTGTACCGGGTTCGTCTTCCCACTTCGATCCCTGCTCGCTTGGCCAGACTAGACAGGTTAGTCTGTTTCTAGAGGCACCACGAAGAGGTGTAGCAGGGTCTGGATGGTTCTGGTTCACCGATCCTGGCGCAAGCCATCAGTTGTGAGTCACTGACGACTTCCAGCTCTGGTGCTGGGGGGGCGCGCCTACATCGGAACTAAAACAGAACAATGAAGTCCAATATCCACTTAACATTTCAGTGTGATAAAGAAAAATGGAGACTAAATAAAAGAACAGAGAAGAAATAAAAGCTCTTGAAATGTCGATTTATAGAAGAATTGCTTGGACAGAGAAGAAAACGAATAACGAAATTAAGAACACAATTTGAGCAAAACTAACGAATTTTTTTTTTCGTTTTCGGTTTTGGGGGGGGGGGGGGGGGGGGGGGGGGCGGACATGTTAAGAGATACAGTCACCATTGTCATGTGCCATGCTAGAGACACAATAACCTATTCAAAGTTATCTTGGAGGTGAAAATACATGGTAAACAAAACAGAGGCAGACAAAGTCTAAAGTGGCCTGATGACATCAATAGATGGAACATGTATCATTTTGCACCATCGAGGTAAGAGATCGAGGGAAATGGCGCTTCATGGTAGCCAACCTTCGATACGGACGGAGACTGCACAAACTCTCCCTTCATTGATAAGGATTATCGTATCTTGTTTTGCTCTCTATTCTGATGGTACTCTTCTCCCGCTATTCGATCTATCTCTTAATGTTTCTCCTCTCATCGACAGATCTGTCACCATCTTTTAAACCTACCTGAAAGAGGCTATTATACACCAGCAAATCATTTCTGTGGAAGAGCTCTGTTTAAAGCACTCGGGAAAAAAATCACAAATAATCAACAACAGAAAAAAAAACAACAAAGAACAATATGTGGTCCGAAGAAGGATCGAACCCGTACTCCTTGGCACAGCGCCCCGCCACGAAAAATTAAACGCTAGAACACACGGCCAACGCATCTATCTGCAATCTATCTGGTCGTGTGCTCTGGCGTTTGGTTTCTCGTTTTAAGGCGCTGTGCCAAGGAGTACGAGTTCGATCCTGCTTCGGACCATATATTGTTCTTTGTTTTTATTTTCTGTTGATTATTTGTGATTTTGTCCGAGTGCTGTAAACATACCTCTTCCCCTGAAATGATTCGCTGATCTATCGCCTCGGAAGCTTCCCTCTATAATAATTTATTTATTTATTGTTATTTGCCTCCAGTATAAAACATCTCTGGGATCTAACGAACTATTAACCTTTATCCGTTCTCACTGATTATTATTTTTCTCCAACCTGATGTTTTTCTTCAAATTTTCCGCTGTGGTTCCTATTTCCTATTTTTGATGGAATAAATGATTAGTTCCCTCCTGTCACTGGCATCTGCTGAGCTACATCAAAGTATTTTATTGATGTTTCAGAGTCTATAACCTCATTTTTATCAGATTGGTATATTTTTTTCAAAATTATTTTTTTTATTTAAAAGCGTGTGATTTCGCTACTTCTCTTTCATATACGAGAACTGGTTCTGATGTAGCCATTTTTAGATTCTAGTATCTTTTGTTCATCAACTCTCACGTCGTAATGTTAATTTGTTCTTCTTGTTCATTATGTTTGACTTGAAGAGAGGGAGAGAGAGAGAGAGAGAGATAGAGAGAAAGAGAGAGAGAGAGAGAGAGAGAAAGAAAGAGAGAGGGAGTAAAAGAGAAATTGAGAAGGTGGAGTTCATAATTAATTATTTGACTTCGACAATCCAGAGGGACAGGTTCAATATCGATTAACTTATATAAGTATGAAGATTGAACTCGTAGTCGATTACACAGAGAGTGTCCGGTGGGGACAGGGTTTATAATTAACGTGTGTGTGAGAGAGAGAGAGAGAGAAGAGAGAGACATAAAATAGAGGGAGAGAAAACACAGAAGATCAGGTATATAATCAATTGGACACAGGGCCAACGCAAATGGGTTTATAAATAACTGGTGAGAAAGATAAGAGCCCAGAATATAAAGTTTGTAACTTACCGGACAGGGGAGGTAACTGATCCTAGAAGAGAGTAGCGGTAACTGACCAGAAACAGACAACTCAGAAAATAATTTCATGATCGATTTGGAGACTTAGTGGAAAACCGAATGTACTCACAGACGAGAGCCACGGAGGCTGGCAGGATTGAAAATCAGCTTAAAGGGCTGAATTGAAAAAAAAAATCTGAGAAAGTCCAGTCTTACATGACGTCTCAACTAAGCCATAGAAACGAGTTTGAGATAAACAACGCGAAGATAAGAGGACTTTAATGGTAATTTATTTATTTGTCTATTGACTCGGCAGTCAATGGAAATCTGCCCTTCGATTGAAAATTTGGATAGATCACTTATTTGAAGGAAAAGACTAAATACATCCTCAAAGGTCAGTATCACGCAAAATGGAAAGAAGAACACCCAAAGTATGATGAGAGGGACGGATACCTCCAACTATCAAGGAGAGAACATTATAGGGAACAGGCAAATAATTGCAATGCTGCGGTAAAGCTGGTAGCGAGGAGCCAGTGGTGGGGTGTGCTAAACACTCTAGAGTATGGTGACATGTTAGATGTAGTTATAGATAATTGTGCTTCACCGTTTGTCGTCGTTGTCCTTGTGTTCTGAAGAAGGCCACAGGCCGAAACGTCATTATTGTGTTATGTTCCTTCCTTGTAAGGCTGTCACCGTACTTTGGAGTGTTTAGCACACCCCACCACTGGCTCCCCGAGAGAACATTATACTTCACCTACGATCTGGCCACAACAGAATAACAAACCACATGTTCATCAAACTCTCAATAGGAACTATCAGCCTATTCCTCTGTACCCAAGATGGCATGAGAACAAAGCAAATCTTACAGTATTGCCCACAGTTCACAGACCTGATGAGGTCAATGCGACCAACGCTATGAAAGAGAAGCTCCAAGTGTACTCGAGTCACTGAAACAGACAGCTACCTTCATAAGAGAGTCCGGAATCCTAGTCTGAATGACGTCATGATCGCAGAAGAAGATATAGTAGTTTATGTGAAGAAATTGCACGATTCGGAACTTGAGGTAAATGAGACCCGAGTCAGGTGAGATAGTCGCAGAGATACTGTTGTGACAAAGTGACCCGAGTCAGGTGAGATAGACGCAGAGATAGTGTTGTGACAAAGTGACCCGAGTCAAGTGAGATAGTCGCAAAGATAGTACTGTAACAATGTAACCCAAGTCAAGGGAGATAGTCGCAGAGATAGTAGTGTGACAATGTTACCCGAGTCAAGTGAGATAGTCGCAAAGATAGTACTGTGACAATGTAACCCAGGTCAAGTGAGATAGTCGCAGAGATAGTAGTGTGACAATGTTACCCGAGTCAAGTGAGATAGTCGCAAAGATAGTACTGTGACAATGTAACCTAAGTCAAGTGAGATAGTCGCAGAGATAGTAGTGTGACAATGTTACCCGAGTCAAGTGAGATAGTCGCAGAGATAGTAGTGTGACCATGTCAGCTGTTTTAAGCTTAGGTAACTCAACTCAACAACATCTGTGGAACAGAATCTCATAAATGGCAATACACAACACAGCTTTATTGCGTGTTGTATTACATTAAATAAATACAACCGGCAGTGACGGGAGAGCGGGTGGTCGAGTCGCTAACTTGTCGGGCTCCAAATCAAGGGAACGAGGGTTTGCACCACGGTAAGGTTATACGTTTTCCTATGTCGTCGGTGAAATAAAAACTCCGATCCAAACACCTCGCAGCGACTACACTGGAAAACTACAATTTTTCTCCCGTTCTGTAAGTTCTCCCCGGAGACCCACTGGAATCTGGCTCGGGTCACATTGTGATGCTGTCATGAAGTTGGCTTAAATGAGATGCGGTCAATTCAGTAATCTCTAGACACATATGATGGACCTATGACGTCGTCTAGATCTCGTTCAAAAGTTTATTATCCCAGTTCTTTAGTTACACTTCATAATTCTTCTGGATAAACATATTGACTGCACGTAAAAGCCACTAATCTCGCAAGGTGTTCGCTATAACCGTCTACACATATATAAAGTTATATTGTTAGTGGAATTCCGCATATATCTAAGGCTACCGTCGGTGTTATGACGCTCCCAGATTATATAATTAAATCCACATAACTTTTTGACATAGCATAAAATCACACACACAATAATATGACTTCTGTGCATAACTTGTATCAATATCCTGTCCTATGAGATGTGTATACTCCTAGACTTTATCTACCAAAAAGCACTGACCACATTAAAGAACTAAAATATGTACACATAGCTAAATCTGAAACAATTGTCTGAATGATCCTCTCACTAAGACATTTATCTGTCGATATCTCTGAATCTTCCCTGCATCTACTTAAAAAAAAAAATGCAATCTTAACCACCAAAAGCATGACTTCCTTAACAAAAGTAAGTTCAGGCTAGTCCCGTGTTTTCTATTTGTCATGTTTCCCGTCCGCTGCTTTTTATCTCGCGGACGGGTGAATATCTGCTTTGACAATGTCACTCGCTATTGTTACAACAATCAATTGCCGCGTTCATTAACAAAAGCGTAGCAATACCAACAATATTTGTGCTAACGCAGTGCCCATCAATGACTGCAATTATGACCATGTTTTTACCTCTTGTCTATTCACAAACAATATCTAAGGCGTGTTGCGTCAACAGCATCCTGGTGGAACACCAAATATTTTAAACTACACACTGACATCAGTTCATTAATTTATAAACACGCACGAGTTGGTCTTACATACAGTGACATCATAAAATCACAAATGAATATACTTTTTGACGTGATAATCTTGTATCTTTATAGTTATGGTTATCTTTTGGAAAATGACGTCAAATACTGACAAACCAATCAGAAATGACATTTCTATCGTGTTGTTTTTCGAGTATTTAGTATTTTTAATAACTAACGTAATCTTTACTAAAATAATCTACAATTAGCATTTTAAAAAAGTATGGTGCCCCATCACGCCAGTGGCGTATAGGGAATATGGTGTTGGTGACCATAACTTTTTATAGACCTTCGGCACATGATTTCGGCACTATAATTAACATGGTCTCTAATAATCTGAAAATTGCATAATCTACGTTTAACGTAATCTATTTTTAACATCATGAGAAGAGTAAAGTTGGAATACTTGGTTACAACTGGCAAAATAAAAGGAAAGAGAGATCGCGGACAACAAAGAGAGAAAAAAAACTGGATAGCTTGGTGTCATGGCATGGAAAACAGTCAACAACAGAACTGATACGATGCACTGTAGATAGAAGATTGTGGAAGATGTTCGCCTATGCCAACTGGTATGGCACGTGATGATGATGATGTATAACATTATATCTAACCATATTTTAACAACAGTTTATGACGGTTATAACAAACCGTGCAACGAACATTTGGAATAATTGATCCCTTTGTTGCCCCAAATACCGATTCCTCCATCCACAGTCCTACCCCCTTCCAGCAGCTAAGAGATCAAGGATGGCAACTTTGTTGTTAACAACGAACAATGCTCTTCAGCTCAAAATCTCTGAAATGTTAATTTTGCAGACTGAGCAGTTTAAAACCGGCCCACTATACGCTGTACTCGCTTGACAAATAAGTGAAAACAGGAAAATGAAAAGAAAAAAAAAATCTCTTACAACCGGTCTTCAGTACTCTCTGATTTCAACATTTTTTGTTATGGTACAGTTAAATTTTCTCGAATAAAGAGGCCAGTATTACTGGATTTTCTGCATTTTATTATTGCTCCAGTAACTATGATGTGGAAAGCCGACCGGTTTTATGTTGTCCATTCTGCTTCATCCGTGTTGCTTGTCTTTCTATTCTATTCGATTTGTTTCAGAAACTAGAATTAATATTCTAATAAACAAGGGATTAACACACCCATGGGTGTTGTTTGAAGTTTGTTGAACGCTGGTTGAGATTGTGTTTTCATCATCTAATCTCCGGATAACAGACACGATTATCCCTGTTAATCGAGCCTATATATTTGTATTTAGCCCGTTTTTTCCAGTCTTTAGAGAAGTGATCACTGGTAATTAAGTCTCAATGTAATTGGTCATTATATTTTATTACATCATCATCGTTATCATCAATTCCCTTTAACTGTTTTGCATATTTTCTTTCTGTTTTCATCTTTCTCTCGTTCTATCAATCTTTCTTTCCACTTGTCACAATATATTTCACTTGTTCTTGTCACATAACATGACCATACATTATTATAATGATTCCCTTCTGTTATTGGAAATAAGCGTTCTACTCTCTTCAACCTCTTTCATACCGACTCCGTTACCCTTGCTACCAACACAACACTTCAAACATTCTGTAAAAACCACATTTCTGAGGCTTTCAACGATTTTCTTGTCTGGTGTCCAGTTGTCCATAATTCGCCACCGTAAGGCACGACAGGCTCTACATTAAACTGAAAAAAGTTGACTAAAATTATCTATCTTTTCTTTCTATCCCATCCCATTGCATTCCATTGCATTCCATTCCATCCCATCCAACCCAATCCCATCCAACCCTACCCTACCCCATCCCATCCCACCCACCCACCCATCCATCCATCCATCCATCCATCCATCCATCCATCCATCCATCCATCCATCCATCCATCCATCCATCCATCCATCCATCCATCCACCTTTTGAGTCGTAGTCGGCCCATAGGGCATGGACCCAGATACTCTTTCTCTTATCTATCTAAATTATTATTCTAGCAGTTTTCAATCCTAGTAAAGATCTTGCATCAAATCTCGCCATTTGTCTCTGTTCTGTGCAAGCAGCTCTTTGAGGGATAATAAAATAATGAAAAAGGGATGTAAAATAATGAATTGTAAAATATCCTATTTATTCTTCAAATTCACGCTTGTCTGTGTTGTTCTGAGCTGTATACAATCTTATTTAAAAAAAAAATTAAAACGTGTTAACTGAAGAGTGGTCATGGGCAAACTAATCAACGATCAACATGAGGTAATTAATCTCATTCTATAATATACCAAATACCTTTCAGGACAAATGAAAGGGTATATGATTTCAAATTAATTTTTTAATGAATTACAAGAAATGATAGAATAATAGTGAAGGAAAGAAAAAGAAAGGTCTCAACCTGAACAGTAAGAAAACAGAAGTAGTGATCATATCGAAGAAACAATCATCACCACCATGCAACTGAAAAATAAATAGGACAAATCTGAAACAAGTACATCGTGTCAAATACTTGGGCACAATAATAACATCAGATGGAAGATGCACCACAGAAATAAAAAGTAGAATAGTTCAGGCCAAAATAGCATTTAAGAAAATGAAAACGCTTTGTGCAACAAGTCTATGTAAATCGAGATGATAAAGAGAGTTCATCGGTGCTATTTAGAGCTAATTCTGATCTGTGGAAGCGAATCATGGACAGCAGATAAACAGATGAAAAGACGATTAGAGGCCACATAGATTGGATTTCTCAGAAGAATGTTGAAAGTTCCCTGGAAAGCTAAAAAGACCAACGAGGAAGTTCTCAAAGAGGCCAATACAAAAATGGAACTCCTAAAAAACATTAGAAAGAAACAATCAACATTTTTCGGGCACATCATGAGAAGATGAAAGTTGGAATACTTGGTTACAACTGGAAAAATACAGAGAAAGAGAAATCGTGGACGACAAAGCGAGAAAATACTGGATAGCTTGGTGTCATGGCATGGTAAAAAACGGCAAAAAGAGAATTTATACGATGCAAGGTGGATATAACATTATGACAGGACATGATCGCCGATGCCAGTAGGTATAGCACATGATGATGAGTGTTCAAAGGAAGAGCAAACTGCTCTCTAAACATGAAAATTAGCTTGCATCAACATCATCAGGTGTCATGTCGGTTTGCGTAGGCAATCACCTCTCCCCACATCGCTACATTCTTCCTACATGTTATAACTTCAGTCAGCGATCTTTTGTTTTACCGTTTGTTTAACTGTTCAAAAGTTCTCTCTTTGTTTTCCTATGTTCTGTCCAATCATTCCGTCTGTCGTTGTAGTATTCCCAATCCCTTCTTTTCGCGTGACATACCCAATATATGTCGATTCTTTATTTCGTAAGATTTTGACGATACTTCTGCCTCCTCATGGAAACATTTTTACTTCCTTAAAAATTCACCAATATATTAATTCATTGAGTAATACATATAATGTTATATCAATCAACACTATTATATCTAACCTAGACAATCTGTAATGAAACATGATTTTAAACCCACAATTATCTTATTGCATTCTGATTTTTAGTAATCTTTATTATCTGATCAATGGGACAATCTGAGACCAGACAAACATAAATGACAAGAAGACAAACGAGTTGTCATTTTTTAAATTTATGCTCGTCTAGGCTATATCCTTCTATGACTATGGGCAGATATGTTGGTGATGTGAGCAGATCTACGCCAAGTCGTCGTACCTTCTCTGGCATGTAATTTTAGGAGATGGCTAAATCCTAAAGCAAAAGTCAGCAAGCTACACAAACTGCAACAACAAAAGCGGCACAATGGATTTGGAGAAGATCGCACAGAACCGAGTGGAGTGGCAGAGTGTGGTCGCCGCACTTTGATCCACGAGGCGCTGCAAGGTGTAAGGCGAGTAAGTCAAAAACGTAATGTAAGTCAAGCAAGTAGAGTAAGTCATATGTCAAGTAAGCCAAGTAAGTAGAGTAAGTCATATGTCAAGTAAGCCAAGTAAGTAGAGTAAGTCATATATTAAGTAAGCCAAGTAAGTAGAGTAAGTCATATATTAAGTAAGCCAAGTAAGTAGAGTAAGTCATATGTCAAGTAAGCCAAGTAAGTAGAGTAAGTCATATATTAAGTAAGCCAAGTAAGTAGAGTAAGTCATATGTCAAGTAAGCCAAGTAAGTAGAGTAAGTCATATGTCAAGTAAGCAAAGTAAGTAGAGTAAGTCATATATTAAGTAAGCCAAGTAAGTAGAGTAAGTCATATGTCAAGTAAGTAGAGTAAGTCATATGTCAAGTAAGCCAAGTAAGTAGAGTAAGTCATATATTAAGTAAGCCAAGTAAGTAGAGTAAGTCATATGTCAAGTAAGCCAAGTAAGTAGAGTAAGTCATATGTCAAGTAAGCCAAGTAAGTAGAGTAAGTCATATGTCAAGTAAGCCAAGTAAGTAGAGTAAGTCATATGTCAAGTAAGCCAAGTAAGTAGAGTAAGTCATATGTCAAGTAAGCCAAGTAAGTAGAGTAAGTCATATGTTAAGTAAGCCAAGTAAGTAGAGTAAGTCATATGTTAAGTAAGCCATGTAAATAGAGTAAGTCATATGTTAAGTAAGCCAAGTAAGTAGAGTAAGTCATATGTTAAGTAAGCCAAGTAAGTAGAGTAAGTCATATGTTAAGTAAGCCAAGTAAGTAGAGTAAGTCATATGTTAAGTAAGCCAAGTAAGTAGAGTAAGTCATATGTTAAGTAAGCCTAGTAAGTAGAGTAAGTCATATGTTAAGTAAGCCAAGTAAGTAGAGTAAATCACATGTCAAGTAAGCCAAGTAAGTAGAGTAAGTCATATGTCAAGTAAGCCAAGTAAGTAGAGTAAGTCATATGTCAAGTAAGCCAAGTAAGTAGAGTAAGTCATATGTTAAGTAAGCCAAGTAAGTAGAGTAAGTCATATGTTAAGTAAGCCAAGTAAGTAGAGTAAGTCATATGTTAAGTAAGCCAAGTAAGTAGAGTAAGTCATATGTTAAGTAAGCCAAGTAAGTAGAGTAAGTCATATGTTAAGTAAGCCAAGTAAGTAGAGTAAGTCATATGTTAAGTAAGCCAAGTAAGTAGAGTAAGTCATATGTCAAGTAAGCCAAGTAAGTACAGTAAGTCATATGTCAAGTAAGCCAAGTAAGTAGAGTAAGTCATATGTCAAGTAAGCCAAGTAAGTAGAGTAAGTCATATGTCAAGTACAAAAACTCAAAATCCAGAAGGAGATGAGTTGGAAATAAAACATGATCTCCGCCTATGGGGTTTTAACATGGATGCACTTGTTCAGCAAACGATTGTAATAATCATAATACGACTGCTACATCCATGAGCAATTGTGAAAGCCACAGAAAGACATGGCGTCGTACAAACATAAACCAGATGTAGGACAGTGAAAGGTTATCATTTTTCCAAGTCATTTATGACATCGCTACACATTTACAAAAGTTACTTAATAAAATTAAGTCAACGGGTTTCCCCGCTGATGATGAAGTATGTCTGCAGCTGTTGTTTGTTATCGATTAACATTTTTTTGGGTTGTCTATTTCTGCAGCCAAGGGCAGGTAATAAAATAAGAATTACAAATCAGACTTATGGAACACAAATAAGTTTTATTTTGTACACATCAATTCATTAAAACAATTGTTTTGTAATATCATAGGAATGTGGTTGAGTTAGAAAAAAAAACTATTCGCAAAAATAAGTGCTTTAGTCGTCTTCTTCAGTCCTTCATCATTTGCCTTTCAGCGTCGATGGGAGATATAATTTGTGGTCTTTTGCTCTTCTGTTCGTCTCTGCTGCTGTTATGTTTCCTAGTGCTTCTAATATTCCATCGATCCATCTTTTTCGTGGTTGACCCATTGGTCTGGTGTCCTCGAAAAGTTTATTGAGAGCTCGTTTTGTTGTGTTTTGATTACTCTGCCTTGTCACGTGGCCAAACCATTTTATTTGTTGTTTCTTTATATATTCTATGGCGGGGGCTATTCCTAGCTTTTTTCTCAGTTCTTCATTTCTGATCTTATCTCTCAGACTGTTTCCTGTCATTCGTCTAACACATTTCATAACAGTAGAGGTTATTTTTCTTATTGTTCTTGCACCTAGGGTCCAGCACTGGTATTCGTAGCACAACGTTGGGATGACGATTGTATTGTAGAGTGCCCGTTTTGCCTCTAGAGTTAGTCCTTGTTGGACAATATTGGTGATAGCTGTCCAATGATTTGACAAGCTTTGTTGCATCTTGAGTCTATCTCTACTGTTTGTGAATTGTTGTTTGTCACGAGACTTCCTAGTGTTATAGAGTTGAGCTATTGAGAGCTTGTTACCGCTTCTCAAGAGACAGATAGCAGTATCATATAGTGGCGACCAGCAGAATTTAAGTATAGATTCTCCAGAATACAAATTAGGATAACAAGTTGTAGAGAGTGGGTAGTGGACACCCTCCGAAGTAGAGAGGGTCATGACTTGGCCTTGAGATAATAGTTGAAGGGGATTTTCCATGAATCGCCACTCGCCCAGTTGTTGTGAAGGTGACCATCACATACATAACACGCATCGACCTCATGATGTTGTTGTAAAATCTCCACGATTGTCCATGCAAGTTAGTTGTTATTGTAAATGACCATCACATGATACCATGCACTAAACTCATGGTGTTACTCTGCCAGGTAATTAGCTACCAGGAGAGGTCAGTGTCATGAGGTAATGTTATTCCAAATAGGTTGTAAAGATTTGGGGAAACAGGATGCTTTGTCTAAATTTGGGAAAGTTCAGGTGAGTCACAGATGGTGGACGCTGGACACGTAAACGTAGAGTGACCAACACTTGTGATCATAAGGGTCGCAGGGGCACTCGGCAGCAGCTGATTGGCTGCTGAGCCTCAGGTAGAAGAGAGTTGTTGTGAGTACTTAAGGTCCTGCACAACAGTTTGAGTCAGTTGAGTTAGGACAGAGTCAGAGAAGTTTAGCCAGAGATTTAGAAGAGACAGTCAGAAGGTTAGAAGTAGAAACATCTAGACAAGAAGCAGTTAAGCAGTTTAGAAACAGTTAGAGTCAGAACAGTGAGAAAGTTAAGAGTAGGAGTCTTGAGTTAGCCGAGTCAGTTAAGAATCAACAAGTTATAATTATAGGTGTGAAGTAGCTTTGAAAGACAGTGAAAGACTAATTCAAGTTGTGTGTGTTCATAAATTCTCACAAGTGTAAGTAGACCATGCTGAATAAATTGTATGATTAGGATGCTAGAATATCTTCATAACTACACGGCGACTTGCCTCAGAAGTATTCCTAAATTAATGAACATTAATTTAATAATTGCATCCAGAACTATAGATCACGTGTACCAGGCGAAATCAATAATCTGATTATCATTATTGTTAAAGAAAGACTCTGTCATGATCTTACATGTTACCTCAATGTTGTGATGGGCTGTGACCATTGAAGAAGATAGAGTTATAACAAAGAACAAGACGACTCTATTACACTAGGTATTTGAATTCCTCTTCATATTTTAGTTGCCTGCCTTCTACAGTTATGTTGATGTTCTGTTTATTTGTGTGCCCTTGTAGAGGCTGTAATATCCAACATTAGGAAACGCAATGAAAGGACCGAGAGCATACGAGTAGGCGTACAATTGGACAGTCGCTCTGAGAGGGAAACTAGTGCTTCCTGGTATTTTAAAGTGGGCTACAAACACAGAGCAAATTATTTCTTTCAAAATGGAAGATTCGGAAATTTTAATTGCAAAAAGGTATCAGAAATCGAACGTGGCATACCGGCTGTCGCCATCACTTAACCATCCAAATACCACGGTTGTAAACAAGAGACTAGATATCAAAGTAGCATTTGTTTGTCTTTTTTTCTTTACTTCTTCTTGTACCCGTTTTGGGTATTGAGAAAGATACAACTTTCTGGTTAAAAAAATAGACCAAATATCAAAGTATCAACTAAGAGACCAAACAGCGGTAACTAAAATATCAAATATCAAAGTGGCTCCTAAGCTACCAAATATCAAAGTGGCTCCTAAAATACCAAATATCAAAGTAGCAACTAAAAGACCAAATACCAAAGTGACAATTAAAAGATCTATTATCAAAGTGGCAAATAAAAGACCAAATATTAAAGTGACAACTAAAAGTTCAAGTAGTAGTAGTTAAAAGCCAAATATCAAAGCAGTAACTGAAGGACCAAATATAAAAGTTCCAGCTAAAAGATCAAATGTCAAAGTGGCTCCTAAACTACAAATATCAAAGTGGTAACTAAAAGACTAAATATCAAAGTGCAACTAAAAGACAACTACATGATGGGTAATTATTTTTGTGAACCAGCTCTCTGTTATTGGTATCATGCACGGGAAATACCTTAGGGCCAAGAGAGGCAGATGTGAAGTGGTGTTTAATGTGGCACAAAGAGACGTAATGAAACAGTCAATGTGTGAACAATCGTTGTAATTAAACGCGAAACAAGAAAGAGGTATACAGTAAAGTGGATTTTCGTGATCTCATGGGAATGATTCAACTGCAGTTAAAAGTCTGCAACAAGCAAGCGATTTGATTTCATTCAAATAACGGGGGATAGCAAAAGGTTAGTGAGTGAGCAAACAATGCCGTAGACATTCTGTAGAGTTGCAAAGTGACTGCTGGTCAAGGGCGGTCAATGACAGTGACTGCTCGCCGAGGGCGGTCAATGACAGTGACTACTGGCCAAGAGTGGACAATGAAAGTGACTGCTGGTCAAGGGCGGTCAATGACAGTGACTACTGGCCAAGAGTGGACAATGAAAGTGACTGCTGGTCAAGGGCGGTCAATGACAGTGACTGCTCGCCGAGGGCGGTCAATGACAGTGACTACTGGCCAAGAGCGGACAATGAAAGTGACTACTGGTCAAGGGCGGTCAATGAAAGTGACTGCTCGCCAAAATATTAATCTAGAGAATTATCCGTGATTGTAATGTACATAATCATTTTTTTATTTTAATCTAAAGAATCATTATTTGTCTTAGATTAATCTAAAAAAAATCATTCGTAATATTAATCTAGAAAAAAAAAACGTTTCTTATCTAAATGTAGAGAAACGGCCATTATCGTTTTCTAGAGAAACGACCAGAACAACAAATGAAAAAAAAATATTACAAGTCAGAGAAATTGGATTTCTCAGAAGAATATTGACAGTTCCCTAGACAGTTAAAAAGACAAATGAGGAAATTCTCAGGGAGGCCAACATAAAAAGGAAGTTCCTAACAAAACATCACAAAGAAACAATCAACATTTTTCGGGCACATCATAAGAAGAGGAAAGTTGGAATACTTGGTTACAAATGGCAAAATACAGGGAAAGAGAGATCGCGGACGACAAAGAGAAAAGTTCTAGATAGCTTGGTGTCATGGCATGGAAAACAGTCGTCAACATAATTGATACGATGTACTGTGGATAGAAGATTGTGGAAGGACATGATTGCCTACGCCAACCTATATGGCACATGATGATCATGATGATGATGAGAGAAACAACCTTGGTCTGGAAGTAGATTTTTAAAAACAGCCGTTACCTTGATGAAGAGCAAAGTACCTGTACAGAAGAGTCAGCTGTAGAGAACAACTCAGGAACGTCAAGTAGAGAAAACACGTTATCAAAATGTAGATAATGATTGATATGTAGAGAAACATGTACAGACAAAAACAGGTGAATACTACAGTAGATGAATATGAAGAATAGTGTGTTTTCCAAAAAAAAAACAAGGAAATAATAAGCGTTAGACATTGATAACTACCTAATTAAATGATCAAATGGCATTTTGAGTTCAAAGATGTGAGATTATAGACGAGGCGAGGGTTAGAAGATTTAGTATCTTCATAAATTTATATTCACATAAAATAACAATGCATGTATCGCCAGTTTTTACATAAATAAAATAACAAAAAGTAAGGAAAGATGACACTGAGTTCCTGATAATAAAATAGATAGACAGCCCAGTGATGGCTAATCTTAATCGCTGACAGGAGTTCAGACAAGATATCGAATCAGTGATTCATACAAAAAGTTTCAGATGGCGGGTACATCTAGCCCAGGAGGAATTTCAAGGAAATATAGAGAGCCAACATGAGCACCTTTTTCTGATTGTCAGTTACACCGTTGTCAGTTAAACCGTTATCAGTATTCATATATCCTTCTTTAGCAGTTATCGCTGTATTTTATATTTCCATGTCTTCCCAAAGAATATTTTGGTTTTCCTCTTTGTCTTTTCCCCTGGTGTTTCAAAAAAAAAAAAAAAAGGTCTGCTGTGATATATTTTCAGTTAGCTTTCGCAACACTTGTCCTATCCAGCAATATCAGCTTTGTTGTATCCTTTCATCCACTGGTATTTGACTGGGACTTTAAAAAAAATCCTACGTTAGTGATTCTATCCTGTCACTTTCATCCTTTTATTCTGCGCAAGCATCAAGAAAGAGCAAAAAGAACAGAATTGTGTGTAGAAAGTGCCACAAATAAGAACAATAATTATTTATTCATCAGGAAGAAACAACAAAGTAACACACAACATGTGTGTCAACGAGGCTGACTGCTATTATATATATATATATATATATATATATATATTGGTAATACATAATGATAAAGGGAGCCGCGATAGTTCAGTGGTTAGCGAACTGGACTACAAAGGATAAGAGGTAGGGTTCGATCCCAACCGACGGCTTCCGGTTTACCCACCTTTAATGGGTACCGCAAAAATCATGTGCCGAAGGTCTGTAAAATTAATGGTCGCTAACATCATATTCCCTATACGCCACTTGAAGTGACATTTACTCTTTTACATAATGATAAACATCTTACGAGTATGTGAGTGAGTGAGTTAATGAGTGAGCGTTTTAGTGAATCACTGAATGAGTGCCAAGTGAGTGAAAGAAGAAGAAAAGTGAAACAGTGTGTGTATGTGTAAACGTGCATGAAAGAAAAAGAGTGAGACAGTGTGTGTGTGTGTGTGTGGGGAAGAAAGGAATGAGACAGAGTGTGCGTGAAAGAGTGTGGGGGAAAAGGAATGAGGCAGAGTGTGTGCCAAAGTGTGCGGGGAAGAAAGGTAATGAGACAGAGTCAGAGTGTGTGTGAAAGAGTGTGGGGAAAAAAGCCATGCGACAGAGTGAGTGGGGAAGAAAGGGAATGAGACAGTGTGTGTGAAAGTGTGCGAAAGCAAAATATAGAGAGAGACAGTGTGCGTGTGAGTGTGTGAGAGAGTGTGACATGGAAAGTGGGCTAGTTGTAGAGGGAGATCAATGAGAGCAGTGGATGAAAGTGAGAAAAGAGAGAGAGAGAGAGAGAGAGAGTGTGTGTGTGAGAGTGTGATGATGAAATGGAAATGTAAAATTAATGAGTGGGAAACAGAAAAAGAGAGAAGTATAGTGGGAAACAGAGAGACAGAGAAGTATAGTGGGAAACACAGAGAGAGAGAGAGAGAGAGAGAAGTATAGTGGGAAACAGAGAGAACTATAGTGGGGAAACACAGAGAGAGAGAGAAGTATAGTGGGAAACAGAGAAAGAGAGAGTGAGAGAGAAGTATAGTGGGAAATAGAGAGAGAGAGAAACACAGAGAGAGAGAGAAGTATAGTGGGAAACAAAGAGACAGAGAAGTATAGCGGGAAACAGAGAGACAGAGAAGATTAGTGGGAAATAGAGAGACATAGAAGTATAGTGGGAAACACAGAGAGAGAGACAGACAGACAGACAAGTATAGTGGGAAATAGAGAGACAGAGAAGTATAGTGGGAAACAGAGAGACAGAGAAGTATAGTGGGAAACAGAGGGACAGAGAAGTATAGTGGGAAATAGAGAGACAGAGAAGTATAGTTGGAAATAGAGAGACAGAGAAGTATAGTGGGAAATAGAGAGACAGAGAAGTATAGTGGGAAACACAGAGAGAGAGAGACAGACAGACAGACAGACAAGTATAGTGGGAAACAGAGAAGTATAGTGGGAAACAGAGGGACAGAGAAGTATAGTGGGAAACACAGAGAGAGGGAAACAGACAGACAGACAAGTATAGTGGGAAACAGAGGAACAGAGAAGTATAGTGGGAAACACAGAGACAGAGAAGTATAGTGGGAAATAGAGGGACAGAGAAGTATAGTGGGAAACAGAGGGACAGAGAAGTATAGTGGGAAACAGAGGGACGGAGAAGTATAGTGGGAAACAGAGAGACAGAGAAGTATAGTGGGAAATAGAGAGACAGAGAAGTATAGTGGGAAACACAGAGAGAGAGAGAGAGAGACAGACAGACAGACAAGTATAGTGGGAAACAGAGGGACAGAGAAGTATAGTGGGAAGCACAGAGAGAGGGAAACAGACAGACAGACAAGTATAGTGGGAAACAGAGGGACAGAGAAGTATAGTGGGAAACACACAGAGAGAGAGACAGACAGACAGACAAACAAGTATAGTGGGAAACACAGACAGACAGAGAGACAGACAAGCATAGTGGGAAACACAGACAGAGAGACAGACAAGAATAGTGGGAAACACAGACAGACAGAGAGATAGACAAGAATTGTGGGAAACACAGACAGAGAGACAGACAAGAATTGTGGAAACACAGACAGACAGAGAGATAGACAAGAATTGTGGGAAACACAGACAGACAAAATGCGCAAACGTATTACACCGAATAAGATCAGATAAATGTTGCAGTGGGAGATAAGGTTAAAAGTGTAAGCTGTGAGTTTGCTTGAGTTGATGAGAAATGTAAGATTGTGAAAGAATGAAAGAGCGACGAGACAACATAAGTTGATGTGGTGCACCAGGGTAATCGTTGTCACAGAAAGTAAAATGAGATTAATACGAGTTTGCGTATGTGTGCCTGTGAGTATGAGTACATGTGTATGTATGTATATGTGTATGAGTGTGGTGTATATATATATATATATATGTCCTTCATCATGTCCTTCCACAATCTTCTATCCACCATACATAGTTTCAATTCTGTTGTTCATTTTTCCCTCCTGCCATGACACCAAGCTATCTAGTATCTTTTTACTTTGTCTTCCGCGACCTCTCTTTCCCTGTATTTTGTCAGTTGTAACCAACTATTCTAACTTTCATCTTCTCATGATGTGCCCGAAAAATGTCGATTGTTTCTTTCTGATGTTTCTTAGGAGCTCCGCCGATTGTTTCTTTCTGATGTTTCTTAGAAGCTCCGCCGATTGTTTCTTTCTGGTGTTTCTTAGGAGCTCCCTTTTTGTGCTGGCCTGTTTGAGAATGTCTTCGTTGGTCTTTTTAGCTGTTCAGGGGACTCTGAACATTCTTATGTGAAATCCCATTTATGTATATAAAACAGTGGTTGGAAAAAAGGGGCGAGGGGGTAATCACAAAAATCCACGTTTCGGTCTAAGTCCTTTTTTCCAGAACAAAACACTCATAAGCAAACACACGCCAATCGAATCAACAAAGGATATACTCAAATGACGCTGGTAGCTCTAGCTTAATCACACAACTAAACACCATTACAAACGCACGATGGTGGATACACAAAAGAGTGCCCGGAGGCTGATCCTGTTGATTATGTTTAACAGTGATCGATTAGACCTCGAGGGGTGAGACAGTCAAGTGTGACACAGTCGTGGTGTGGAAACAGAAACTGTGACGGAAGCAAAGGTAGATCTATATATTTGTGTTATGTCACAAAGGAAGTAATTATAGATCGTGATGCAAACAATAACTGTATAGCAGTAGTCGTGCATGCCTAAGAGGTTTACTTTAAATGGCAGGCTAAATAGTAAGGGAGGATTTTAAAAAAATAGTGGAGGGAACAAAACAGACAGAAAGAGTGGAGAGGAAGAAGCAGGGGTGGATTGCCAATTAAACAAAATAAGCACGTGCTTAGGGCATCAAGTGAAAGGGGCACCACAAAGGGGCTCCCACATTAAAGGAAGAAATTACATACAGATATAAACAATAATAGCAAGAGCACACAGTGAGTGCAGGCCTCCGTCAGGGGTCATTAACTCGAACAAGGCAGGTTCGATGATTTATCTCTATTAAGTCAAGAAGCAGGTGTGTTACCTAAGGTTAGTTTTGAGAATCTGATCAAAGATTTTGCAATAAAAAAAAAATAGTATGAGAAAACGTTTCAAATATAAACAAAGTGGAAGTATACTAAAAAAAACCACACTACCCCAAAAATCTCGGGCACTAAAACCGTATTCCCTTGGCGTGACGGGGTTCTTTACTCTTTTTTTTTAAAATACAAAAATAAACATTATTTCCATCTTACTGTAAGTTTTGTTTAATTTCGATACATACATTTTTTCTCTCAGTTTCCTGGATGAAGAATACCCACAAGACCTATGGATCCGTGTGTACACAGATGGATCAGCACAGAATGCAGTAAAGAATGGGGGAGCAGGTGCATATATAGAGTACCCAAATAACACTAGGGATATGAATAAAATAGCAACAGGGAAATATTGTCACAATTATGATGCAGAAATACAAGCAATAAAGTTGGCAATAGAAAAGCTGCTGAACAGTAATCTTAGCCCACAGCCTGTAATGTTTTTGACAGATGCAAGATCAGTACTCCAGGCACTACAATCCAGAAAATTACCACATCTACAGACCTTATTGACTGAACTCTGCAAGCACCACAGGGTTGCCCTGCAGTGGATCCCGTCTCACTGTGGAATACCAGGAAATGAGAAAGCAGATCAGTTGGCAAAGGAAGGTTCAACAGGCACACAACTAGATACACAGTCACATACCATCATAAGAAACAGATAATCAAATCAATCAGAGGACCACAAGCCCCATATCAGGATGCCTTTCATAATATGAATAGATATGAACAAGTTATCATTATACGCCTAAGAACAGGACACAATCGACTCCATAGTCACATGTATACAAAATTCAAGATCGGCACATCAACTACTTGTACATGTGGACAGGCACCCCAGACTGCTGAACACATACTTCAAGACTGCACTGAATATAGTAGACTGAGGAAAATCCATTGGCCCATAGATACAACACTACAGACAAAACTATATGGGCCACTGCAAGAATTACAAAAGACAGTAAAATTCATACAGGAAACGACATTGCTGATATAGACAATACTTCGAGCGAACGAAAGATAGATAGATAGATACATACATTTTTTTTAATGGATTATTATTGTTCTTATTTTTAATTACATATATACGGAAAAGGTGCAAAGGATGGGGGGGGGGGGGTGCACCAAAATCTTTTAAGCGCTTAGGGCCTCTAAAGGTCTTAATCCGGTCATGTGGAGAAGGAAACTACAAAAACAATATGGAACAATCTGGGACTAGGGAAGAGAGATATTAGTGTAACATGCTGATGCCATAGTGAGTTAGCAACCCTATATGTCTAAGTTTCTTTTGTTAAATGTAAACCTATTGCGGTCGTCGTTGAAAAACAAAATGATACAGACATGTCTATTGATGTAATGAGAAGAGAGCTGGTTGAGTCGTATGTTAACAAGAAACATATGAGGGAAAAACGAGATTTAGAGGAAAACAGAAAAACTACCGGACATTACAAGAGAATAGCAAAGTAGAAAGTCAAGAACAGAAATTGTAAATAAATGTGAAGATAAACCGGGAGCAGACATGTAAACCTATGTCGATTGGCACGGCACTTGATAATGATGACAGAACTTACAACTGCACCATTGGTAGGTTCTAGCCGTGGATTTAAGAACAAACATTATGTCAGGGGAGGCAATTGAACTTACTCCTTACCACAATTTTCTCTGAACATTGTGAACAAGAAAGGGTGAGTTTTTTCCTGTTGTTAACCAGGACCTTATTAAAGGTGTGTTTTATTACTGTTATATTAACCAAGACTTCGTTTAAGGGTGAGTTTTATTACTGTTATATTAACCAGGACTTCATTAAGGGTGAGTTTTATTACTGTTATATTAACCAGGACTTCATTAAGGGTGAGTTTTATTACTGAAATATTAGCCAGGACTTCATTAAGGGTGAGTTTTATTACTGTTATATTAACCAGGACCTTATTAAAGGTGTGTTTTATTACTGTTATATTAACCAAGACTTCGTTTAAGGGTGAGTTTTATTACTGAAATATTAGCCAGGACTTCATTAAGGGTGAGTTTTATTAATGTTATATTAGCCAGGACTTAATTAAAAGTGAGTATCTTTCCTGTTATATTAAACAGGATTTCAGTAACTATTTTTCTCTTTAAATTATTTCAATTTTAACATCCGTGTGAGCATGAAGAATGTCTCCCCGGTTCACCCATTGTCCACTCTTCACAACAGCTAGGACACCAGAGTCTGTTTACTCCTACATTTCCTCTTACACCCGATTGCCCTGGCATAAAAATAAAGCTGACTTTTTTTGTAAACCTTGACCTCCACTGAGAATCCAACCACTGTCTTCAAGCCCATCCTATTTCACCGTTCTGGAGCATACTCTTTGAATTACCGAGAAAGAAAACGCGGGTAACCTGTGTCTCCAGCCAAGTCTTTCTGCCATGACCTCCATCTTCAAACTCACAGTTGCTTGCAACTGATACTTAAGTTGATTTGCTCATTTTAGTCATTCTAGGAAGATAAAAAAACACTCATTTCTGATATTTTACACTCACATTCACTTCTTATATTTTACACTCGCACTCATTTCTTATATTTTACACTCACACTCATTTCGTATATTTTACGCTCACACTCATTTCTTATATTTTACACTCACACTCATTTCTTATATTTTACACTCACACTCATTTCTTATATTTTACGCTCACACTCATTTCTTATATTTTACACTCACACTCATTTCTTATATTTTACGCTCACACTCATTTCTTATATTTTACGCTCACACTTATTTCTTATATTTTACACTTACATTCACTTCTTATATTTTACACTCACACTCATTTCTTATATTTTACACTCACACTCATTTCTTATATTTTACGCTCACATTCATTGCTTATATTTGACACTCACACTCATTTCTTATATTTTACACTCACACTCATTTCTTATATTTTACACTCACACTCATTTCTTACATTTTACGCTCTCACTCATTTCGTATATTTGACACTCACACTCATTTCTTATATTTTACACTCACACTCATTTCTTATATTTTACACTCACATCCATTTCTTATATTTTACACTCACACTCATTCTTATATTTTAAACTCGCACTCATTTCTTATATTTTACACTCGTACTCATTTCTTATATTTTACACTCACACTCATTCTTATATTTTACACTCACACTCATTTAATATATTTTACACTCACACTCATTTCTTATATTTTACACTCACACTCATTTCTTATATTTTACACTCGCACTCATTTCTTATATTTTACACTCACACTCATTTCTAATATTTTACACTCACACTCATTTCTTATATTTACACTCACACTCATTTCATATATTTTACACACACTCATTTCTTGTATTTTACACTCGCACTCATTTCTTATATTTTACACTCACACCCATTTCATATATTTTACGCTCACACTCATTTCTTATATTTTACACTCGCACTCATTTCTTATATTTTACACTCGTACTCATTTCTTATATTTTACACTCACACTCATTTCATATATTTTACACTCACACTCATTTCTTATATATTACACTCACACTCATTTCTTATGTTTTACACTCACACTCATTTCTTATATTTTACACTCACACCCATTTCTAATATTTTACACTCACACTCATTTCTTATATTTTACACTCACACTCATTTCATATATTTTACACTCACACTCATTTCTTATATTTTACACTCACTCTCATTTCTTATATTTTACACTCGCACTCATTTCTTATATTTTACACTCACACCCATTTCTAATATTTTACACTCACACCCATTTCATATATTTTACACTCACACTCATTTCTTATATTTTACACTCACACCCATTTCTTATATTTTACAATCAAAGTGATTAGAAAAAGTTATAATTTAAAGCTTAAAAGTTCTTGTGGTTCAAATTGAAAGTTGCATCCCCTAAACTCTCATCTTTTCCCATCTTTGATATTTTTGTTACAAATATTATTCTTATCAAACATCATACATACATACACATGTAATTTGACTAAATGTTTTACTCTTTATGTTTGGTGTCACAAATGGAAACCACTTCCATAAAACATCAATTTTAAGAATGAGTAGAATGTGCTAAACCCAGAACTTCTTCTATAATTCTGAAAAATGTACAAGATTATAATTAAAATTCCACTTGTTTTATGAAAACAAACAGCCGTGAACTACTTGTAGTGATGCCAAACGCACGAATGTCCTACCTGGCATTCCTATATACGTAAATACGTCACGTCACCTTCTGAAACGTTCTAAAAAAAAATCCAGGCTGCACTTCTGCTTCCAGTGCCGGTGAGTTTTGTTGTCTACATTCGCTGTTGATTTGGAGTCAAAAACGATATCCTAAAATCAGCAAGTGCTATTAATGTATATATAATACATTAAAAGTTTACGACTATCATCATTTTCAGGAGGACGTGAATTTCCGGTCAATATGGTGGATAGGCGGCAGGAACCATTAAAGGCTATGTCTGAAAATTGTTCCTTGTTGCAGTTTCCTCATATTCCATGTTCGGCTTGTTGCAGGAGCCTTTCGATATTCCAATTGTTTACGATGAATGATGATATCGTATAACAGGGAACAGTTGGCTGTGTTCACTTTCTGTGAGGTTTCGCCTTATATCTTTTGGCGTGTGCTGAGACTGCTATGATGGGGACTACAGCTACCTTTCTTTGTTTGGGAGATGAGTTAGTAATTCGGATGATTCCACTGGCACGGGCAGTTGAGCAATTATGGATTTTAATTCGTGTGCAGTGATACCGGGGCCTTCCATAAACAAATAACCATAACCATAACCATAAACCATAATCTGTTGATTTTGGTGAAAACTCAATGGGATGTGCGTTTGATAATGTTACAGAAGAGTTAGCAACTAAGTCAGATAGTCTTGTTTTTGTTCTTGGTAACGTTCAGATGAAGCTATAAGTTGGTAAAACATGTGCGCAGAAAAGACCTGTTACACCGTGGCAACAACGGAATATTGTGGTATTTGTCTTCTTTGTCTTCTTCTTCTATTATTTCTTCTTATATTCTTCTACTATTTCTTCTTAATTACTATTTCTTACTCTACTATTTCTTCTTATATTCTTCTACTATTTCTAATTTATTACTATTTCTTCCTCCTAGCATTTCCTAGTAAAGGGTGAACTGTCGACTAGACCTAGTAAAGGGTGAACTGTCAGCTAGACCTAGTAAAGGGAGAACTGTCGGCTAGACATAGTAAAGGGTGAACTGTCGACAAGACCTAGTAAAGGGTGAGCTGTCAGCTAGACCTAGTAAATGGTTAACTGTCGTCTAGACCTAGTAAAGGGTGAACTGTCGACCAGACCTAGTAAAGGGTGAACTGTCAGCTTGACCTACTAAAGGGTGAACTGTAGACAAGACCTAGTAAAAGGTGAACTGTCAGCTAGACCTAGTAAAGGGTGAACTGTCAGCTGGACCTAGTAAAGGGTGAACTGTCAGCTAGACCTAGTAAAGGGTGAACTGTCAGCTAGACATAGTAAAGGGTGAACTATCAGCTAGACGTAGTAAAGGGTGAACTGTCAGCTAGACCTAGTAAAGGGTGAACTGTCAGCTAGACCTAGTAAAGGGTGAACTGTCATCTAGACCTAGTAAAGGGTGAACTGTCAGCTAAACCTAGAAAAGGGTGAACTGTCAGCTAGACCTAGTAAAGGGTGAACTGTCAGCTAGACCAAGAAAAGGGTGAACTGTCAGCTAGACCTAGTAAAGGGTGAACTGTCATCTAGACCTAGAAAAGAGTGAACTGTCATCTAGACCTAGTAAAGGGTGAACTGTCGGCTAGACCTAGTAAAGGGTGAACTGTCAGCTAGACCTAGTAAAGGAAAGGTGAACTGTCTGCTAAACCTAGTAAAGGAAAGGTGAACTGTCTGCTAGACCTAGTAAAGGGTGAACTGTCGACCAGACCTAGTAAAGGGTGAACTGTCATCTAGACCTAGTAAAGGGTGAACTGTCTACCAGACCTTGTAAAAGGTGAACTGTCGACCCGAACTAATAAATGGTGAACTGTCGATTAGACCTAGTAAAGGTTAAACTGTCAACTAGAACTAGTATAGGGTGAACTGTTAGTTAGACCTAGTAAAGGGTGAACTGTCGACCAGACCTAGTAAAGGGTGAACTGTCGACCAGACCTAGTAAAGTGTGAACTGTCAGCTAGACGTAGTAAAGAGTGAACTGTAGACCAGACCTAGTAAAGGGTGAACTGTCGACCAGACCTAGTAAAGGGTGAACTGTCAGCTAGACCTAGTATAGGGTGAACAGTCGACCAGACCTAGTAAAGGGTGAACTACAAGCTAGACCTAGTAAAGGGTGAACTGTCGGCTAGACCTAGTAAAGTGTGAACTGTCAGCTAGACCTAGTAAAGGAAAGGTGTACTGTCGGTTAGACCTAGTAAAGGAAAGGGGAACTGTCCGCTAGACCTAGTAAAGGGTGAACTGTCGACTAGACCTAGCAAAGGGTGAACTGTCGGCTAGACCTAGTAAAGTGTGAACTGTCGGCTAGACCTAGTAAAGTGTGAACTGTCGGCTAGACCTAGTAAAGTGTGAACTGTCGGCTAGACCTAGTAAAGTGTGAACTGTCGACTAGACCTAGTAAAGTGTGAACTGTCATCTAGACCGAGTAAAGTGTGAACTGTGGGCTAGACCGAGTAAAGTGCGAACTGTCAGATATACCTAGTAAAGGGTAAACTGTCGGTTAGACCTTGTAAAGGGTGAACTCTCATCTAGACCTAGTAAAAGGTCACGTTTGTTTATCTAATTGTATGTACGATCTAAATCTCCGCACAAACCCAACGTCTACACACTCAAACAAAGTAGGACACGCTGGCTTGGCCACTTACATCACATGAAAGATGGCCGAATACCAAAAGATATACTTTATTGACAACTAGCAGAGGGCAAAGAACTAGGGGGCGACGAAAATTCCAATTTGTAAACGTGACATGAAGACTGAATATAAACCCTGCAGCCTGGGAAAACATATCTGCAGACCGCAATCTTTGAAAACACCCTAAAACTTGAAATCAAGCAAGAAGCAGACAGGTTCATAACATAACATAACATTTCCCAGGCGTGCTGGAAAATCCATAGTCAACTATGGCTGACGGAGGATACTACTATTATGTAAATCTAAACAGAAAAAAACTGAGGGCAGGTTTGAATGTTTTATTTATTTAATTGTCTCTACTATCATCTCATCACCATCATGCCGTCTCCGCATTGAAGGTTGGCTACGATGGAGCGCCATTCACTCTGTCTCTTGTTTTGATGGTGCAGATTGTCAAAGGCTGACTTGTTCATCTTTTGATGCTACTCATCCATGTTAGTCTTGGTATGCCTCAACCTCTTTTACCTTGTATTTTCCCTTCCAATATTACTTTTAGTAGACTGTTGTGTCTTTTAACATGCCCCCAAAATTTCATGTCCTCTTCTAATTATGTTTAGTATTGCTTTTTTTCATTTTTAGTTGTTTTAAAACTTCTTCGTTTGTTTTCTTTTCATTCAATCCAATTCTACCTATTCTACTATAAATCCACATTTCAAAGGCTTCAATTTTCTGTTCTGTTTTCTTGTCTAAGGTCCATGTTTCTGCAGCATCCAGCAGTATTGAGAAGATGTAACATTTTGCTACTCCTAGTTCTAGCCCTGTTGTTATTTGTTTTGATGTTAGTATACTTTTCATGGCATTAAAATTACTTTTAATTTTTTTTTACCTATTTCTTTTGTTTATTTCAGTTTTACATTTTCCTCACTGGTTATAGTGTGTCCAAGGTAGTTGTAGCTCTGAACTGTCTCCAGGTGTATTCCTTAAACTGTGATATTTATTTGTAGGGCTTGAGAATTTTCTTTCCTTATGATCATAATTTTAGTCTTTTAGTCATATCTAATCCATATTTTCTGCTTGTCATGTTTATATAATCTAGACTGAGAGAAAAAAAAAAGAACCTGATGGCAGACAGCGCCCATTACTTGGCCCATAAAGATGTGTGTGGAGTTGAATGAAAGTCTCTAAGACATCACGGAGTTGAAGGGAGGTCTCTAAGACATCTCAGAGTTGAATGACGGTCTCTAAGACATCACGGAGTTGAAGGGAGGTCTCTAAGACATCACGGAGTTGAAGGGAGGTCTCTAAGACATCACGGAGTTGAAGGGAGGTCTCTAAGACATCACGGAGTTGAAGGGAGGTCTCTAAGACATCACGGAGTTGAAGGGAGGTCTCTAAGACATCACGGAGTTGAAGGGAGGTCTCTAAGACATCTCAGAGTTGAATGAAGGTCTCTAAGACATCACGGAGTTGAAGGGAGGTCTCTAAGACATCACGGAGTTGAAGCGAGGTCTCTAAGACATCACGGAGTTGAAGGGAGGTCTCTAAGACCATCAGGGAGTTGAAGGGAGGTCTCTAAGACATCACGGAGTTGAAGGGAGGTCTCTAAGACATCACGGAGTTGAAGGGAGGTCTCTAAGACATCTCAGAGTTGAATGAAGGTCTCTAAGACATCACGGAGTTGAAGGGAGGTCTCTAAGACATCACGGAGTTTAAGGGAGGTCTCTAAGACATCACGGAGTTGAAGGGAGGTCTCTAAGACCATCACGGAGTTGAAGGGAGGTCTCTAAGACCATCACGGGACGAACTACGTACCCAGTCGACCCCGCTGAAAATTGATTCAAGGTTCTTTGATGAGGGAAGCAAGTGCATCAAATCATCCCCACAAAATGTGTCAAAGAAAATGGAAGTGCTAGACTTCCACTCCACTCCTCGATGGCAGAAATGCAGCGAAATCGCGTTAGGGTTTCTTAAATGCAATAATAAACTTCTGTTTTTATACATTCAATTATATTTTGGCCGAATTTGCGAAATTTGGTCTGCTTTCATTTTTCTTGAATGTGTTGGCATGGTGGAGAAAGGGTAACGATATGATATTGTGTATTGTAAACCTTTGAATATGAGAAGGTGTGTGCGTTAACATTCATCAGTAATAGTACAAATCTAGAGTAGATTAAATACAAAACCCTATACAAATCTAGAGTAGATTAAATACAAAACCCTATACAAATCTAGAGTAGATTAAAGACAAAACCCTATACAAATCTAGAGTAGATTAAATACAAAACCCTATACAAATCTAGAGTAGATTAAATACAAAACCCTATACAAATCTAGCGTACATTATCTTTGTGGCTTTACATTCGTAACGTTTACATTCGGATGTTTCGTTACTGGTTAGCTATGTAGGATTCGTTTTATTTACTTACATATCTGTGTGTGTGTTTTTTGTTTGTTCCTGCTGAAGGCCTATTGGGCCGAAACGTCGTTCAAATCTGTGTCGTCTACTAATCACGTAAAGCTTCTAACATACCATTTTTTCAATTTTTTTTTTCAATTTTCCCTGGCTTTACATTCCCCTGGTCTCTGGGTAGTGAGATTAGATGTCTAGCATTCTCTGGATGGTGAGATTCGATGTCTAGCTTTCTCTGGATGGTGAGATTCGATGTCTAGCTTTCTCTGGGTAGTGAGATCTGATGTCTAGCACTCTCTGTGTAGTGAAATCTAATATCTAGCCATGTCTGGATAGTAAGATCCGATGTCTAGCACTATCTGGGTAGTGAGATCCGATGTCTAGCCCTCTTTGGGTAGTGAGATCCGATGACTAGTCCTGTCTGAGTAGTGAGATCCGATGTCTAGCCCTCTCTGGGTAGTGAGATCCGATGTCTAGTCCTGTCTGAGTAGTGAGATCCGATGTTCAGTCCTCTCTAGGTAGTGTGGTGCTATGTCTAGGCCTCTCTGGGTAGTGATATCCAATGTTTAGCTCTCTCTCTCTCTCTCTCTCTCTCTCTCTGGGTAGTGAGTTCCGATGTCTAGCTCTTTCTGGGTAGTGAAATCCTATGTCTCGGATTAAGGCAACAAACTGGAGAATGTATCATGTCAAGGGAAGAGGTATTTTTACAACATTCGGAAAAAAATAACAAATAATCAACAGTAAAAAAAAAAAACAACAACAATAGACAGACCGAAAAAAGGATGGATTCCGTACTCTTCGACCCCTCCGAGTTTATAATAATCTTCATTTATTACTGTCTGTCTAAAAAAAAACAACATATCACAGAACATTGCATTCACCACAGCCCGTATGAAAGAATCTCTGTCTCTAGCCAGATCTCCCACAGAATATTGCAGTCACCACAGTCCGTCTGAAAGAATCTCTGTCTCTAGTCAGATCTCCCACAGAATATTGCAGTCACCACAGTCCGTCTGAAAGAATCTCTGTCTCTAGTCAGATCTCCCACAGAATATTGCATTCACACAGTCCGTATGAAAGAATCTCTGTCTCTAGTCAGATCTCCCACAGAACATTGCATTCACCACAGTCCGTCTGAAAGAATCTCTGTCTCTAGCCAGATCTCCACAGAATATTGCATTCACCACAGACCGTCTGAAAGAATCTCTGTCTCTAGTCAGATCTCCCATTTCTTATGTTATCATGTTCGTCCAGGAATCATGCCTTTCATTAATTTTCTTTCCAGTCCGCTGTGTCTTTTGACGTGGCCATAGTATTGTATTTTCTACTGTAGAATGGTGTTTATATGTCTAACTCTTTAATGCTTAAGGCTTTTAATATGTCTTAATTGCTTACTTACTTTATCCAAGGTATCTTAATGATTTTTCTGTAGCATTTTGTTTCAAATGGATCAATTTTTTCCCTTACTGCTTGCAAGATAGGACAAATTGTCAGAAAACAAAAATATATAATTTTTAAAAATGTAGTTTAAAAATAGAATTTTCGCTAATTAAAAAAAATGGTTAGCTAGCAATATAATAGAATATAGATTAGGAATAGAATAGAATCATAGACTGAGAGGTATAGCTTGGGATGGATATGTTAGTAATTACCAAAGACTAAGCAGAATGAACAGTAACGTAAATAAAAAAATAAAAAAAAAATCAATTTTTAGGAATGGAAAATGTTAGCTATTATTGGAAAGGTAAGGGGGATAGAATTAAAGGTAGGGGAAAGAATGGTCGATGTTATATGTCTAGAAATTAAGATGATAAACAAACTTGAAAGTGGAGAATAGACAAATTAGGTTTGTGAGAGAGAGAGAGGTGTCACTCTTATAGGACAAGCTGGCCATTATTTTTAAACTCAGAGGTTAACTAAAATGTCAAGATGTAGTAGGTTGTGCAGAAATTTGACACAAAGTATAGCATGAATAGCATAGAGTAAGTCATGACATAGATATAGAATAGCATAGAGTAAGTCAAGACATAGATATAGAATAGCATAGAGTAAGTCATGACATAGATATAGAATAGCATAGAGTAAGTCATGACATACATATAGAATAGTATAGAGTAAGTCAAGACATAGATATAGAATAGCATAGAGTAAGTCATGGCATACATATTAAATAGCTATTGTAAAACAAGACGTACTGTAATATTTTTTTATAGAAGGAATATAGGATTTTAGAAATGTTACAGACAATATGTATAAAGCGATGCCTCATATAACTAACGGTTTTAACCTCTGGAGCGCATCCGGAAAAGAACTTTTAGAATTAGAATTGGTACATTTGGATATACTTCATTAGTACAATCACCCTTCTTCAGACGACGGTCTAATCAAGTTGAATCACTCAAATAAAATAGTCAGTACTTGTTGGACTATTTGTGCACATTGCAAGAGCATTGCGAGTCGTCGTGTTGTCTTTGTGTAACTAACATGAACATTTCAACACGATGTTTCAACAAAACTATACAATTACAAATATAGATCACCAATGGAATAGATGTAACTAGCGATAACGTAAAACTAATAAAACAGCCTAAACTACCAACAGTAGATAACTAATATATTATGTAAAAGAAAATTAACAACAATAGATAACTGAAAGAAATGGGTAAAAATTAGCTTGAAATAGTTAAAATACCTAGTTACAACTGGCAAAATACGGGGAAAGAGAGATTGCAGACTACAAACAGAGAAGATACGAGGAAACTTTGTGGTCATGGCACGGAAAACAGTCAACAGAATTTATACGATGCACTATGGATAGAAAATTGTGGAAGGGCATGATCGCCTAAGACAGCCGGTATGGTACGTGATAATGATGATGAAAACGTTAGTAACACTAGAAAACTAATGAAACAATTAAATAATAATGATGTTAACTGATGAAATAGATGAAAGCTAAAAATAATAGATAGATGTTAAATGAAAACTGATGAAATAGATGAAAACTTAAAATAATCAACATCATCATCATCATCAAGTACTAGGCCTGCTGGCGTAGGTGTCATGTCTCTCCACAACTTTCGACCTCGACAGTTATTTATCATTTCTGTTGTTGACCTTCTGCCAAGCCATTCTCTTAAGCTGTCCAGTAACTTTTCTCTTTGCTTCCCTCTATCTCTTCGTCTCTCAATTATCCCAGTTGTTACAATATATTCCAATTGTTCCCTTCATTCATCTCATTACATGGTCAAAAAATGATGATTGTTTCTTCTTAACATTGGAAATCAACTCTCTTTTTGCTTTGGCCTCCCTCAGAATGCTCTCATTACACTTCTTAGCTGTTCATGGTATTCTCAATATTCTTCTTTAAATCCACATTTCTACAGCTTCCAGTGATTTTCTTGTCAATTGTCCTATTATCCATGATGCGCATCCATATGTTAAGACTGGCTCTACATAGCATTTAAGAACTTTTTTTTTTGTTTAAGAACTCTTAAAATAGCTAATAACGAACAAAATTAGATTAATGAAATAAGTAAAACCCAACAAAAATAGATAATTAAACAGAAAACTAATCAACACAAATAGCCAATGTTATTACATCCAAACAATACAAATTACAGCAATCGCATTAGGCACTGGGTAGGGAAATGAAGAATTTGTAAGGTCGCTGCAATTACTTGAAAGCAAAATGGCTGCACATGTTTGCAAAGGAATGACGTAATTAGCATGGCATCACAAAAGCCTGGTATTTGTTTTAAAGATGGTGTTTACAAAAGAAATGAAGGAGAACTGGAGAATGTGTAAGAAGTCACTGAGTGGAAGAAAGATAAGAGAGGAGACAGGACAGCTTGGATGGAAAACAAAGACTAAGATAAAATTGTAAAAATAAACTATATAAGAATAAAAAAAGAAAAAAAAGATTACAAGAATAAATAAATATTAAGGAACTCATCATTGCCCTGTGCTATCACTGCATCGAAGGTTGGCTACGAGAGAGGGACATTTCACTTTGTCTTTTGCTTTGATGGTGTACGCTGTCGTATGTTCTCCTGTCCACTTCTTAATGCTGTCATCCCACTTTAGTCTTGGTCTGCCTCTGTATCTTGCTTTGATAGCGTACACTGTTATGTATATTCCTGTCCATCTCTTTATGTTGTCATCCCACTTTAGTCGTTATCTGATACAGCTTCATCTACCTTCTACCTTATCCTCCAGGGTAACGTCTGTAGATTATTGTCTCCCTTTATGACCTAGAATTTCTCCTGTACCTATATTAAGTTCTTCCCTGTTTAGCTCTTTTTTTATTTTTTAAAACCACGTCATTGTACTTATTTTCTTCTTGTCCACCAAATTTTTTCAATTCCTTCTATCAAACCACATTTTATGATATCAATTTTCTTAAGTAACCATGCTTCTGCACCATATAAGAAGATTGCGTAATTTTATTTGTCTGTTTTAGTTCTGCTGTTTTCTGCTATGATATTGGTATTTCTTTCATGTTTCAACATTTTTATTTGGCCATTCCTGTTTCTTTGCTAAATGGCATAATAAAGAAAAAAAAATCACCGACTGAATTTATGATATGCATGAATGACCGACAGATGTGGAGAGACATGGTCGCCTATACCATCCGGCGTGGCACTTGAGAATGATGATTTCTTTGCTTATTCAATTTTCGCAATTTTCATTCATTGTTACGACATACCCATGACAGTTATATTCTTACATTTCCTCTATATTCTTTTCACCTCCTTTTACATCCTTTTAGAGATTTTGAACTGTACCTTTGTTTATTATTATAGCTTTAGTCTCCAACTCCCATCCATCATGGCAACAATTAGGAGTCATAGATTAAGGTGGCTGAGTCATGTAAGAAGAAAGCAAACTATCGTATTCTCTAACAAATATTTAAGGGCCAACTTATGGATAGAGAGAGACCAAAGGGCAGACCGGCGCTGAGATATAAGGATGTTTGTAGGGCTTTCTTGAGGGAATTCTCTATCAGTGAAAGAAAGGGGGAAATCTGGCTGCAGATCGTAGCACATCAAGAACAAAAATATAAAAAATCAGCACAGCAAAATTCATGGCAGCGTTGATATCAAATTCGGGGGACTGGTTGGTCTCGAGGCAAGACGCCGGCATCGAGACAGAGAGGTTGTGGGTTCAAATCCCGGCTACACCGGATTTTATTTATGATTTCTCTCTGCGGCAACCACCCCTGGTATCAGCAGCGAGGCACAGCTTGAAACGTCAATTACTCATGGACGAAAAAAAATATGAGTACCTCCGAAGTCGGAGTTATCTGCATGTGCGGCGAGGGACCCCTGTGCACACGGCTACCAAGGAAAAAGGATTAACACGCAAAATTCAGTTCCTTGTCTCTAGGGACTTCGTCAGAGGTAAAAGCTGGCGAACGAAAAAAAAAAATTCATAACACAAAAGGCGTAGGAGAAAGGAGACAAATCGAAACACCACGAACACATCTAGTTCGTTATGTGGCCGGATCTGTCTTTCCAATATTGGCAGATTCAGGAACGACATAAGCTGTTCAACAAAACAGCATAAGACACTAATATTTTACCAAACTACTAACTTGTCACGGTTGCTTGTTACTAACCCTCTATCAAGACGCCAACTGTCATATAAAAAGTCTCACAACTGTCATATAAAAAGTCTCACAACTGTCATATAAAAAGTCTCACAACTGTCATATAAAAAGTCTCACAACTGTCATATAAAAAGTCTCACAACTGTCATATAAAAAGTCTCACAACTGTCATATAAAAAGTCTCACAACTGTCATATAAAAAGTCTCACAACTGTCATATAAAAAGTCTCACAACTGTCACATAAAAAGTCTCACAACTGTCATATAAAAAGTCTCACAACTGTCATATAAAAAGTCTCACAACTGTCATATAAAAAGTCTCACAACTGTCATATAAAAAGTCTCACAACTGTCATATAAAAGTCTCACAACTGTCATATAAAAAGTCTCACAACTGTCATATAAAAAGTCTCACAACTGTCATATAAAAGTCTCAATATTTATGCCGAATCCATATTCTCTGCTTGTTTTGTTTACCTTTTACCGAATCCATATTCTCTGTTTGTTTTGTTTACCTTTTACCGAATCCATATTGTCTGCTTGTTTTGTTTACCTTTTACCGAATCCATATTGTCTGCTTGTTTTGTTTACCTTTTACCGAATCCATATTCTGTTTGTTTTGTTTACCTTTTACCGAATCCATATTGTCTGCTTGTTTTGTTTACCTTTTACCGAATCCATATTCTCTGCTTGTTTTGTTGACCTTTTAAACTACTTGTTGTGTTGATCTTCCGGACTTTCGGCCAGTAATTAAGAAAAGTTGAGGTTCTCTCCCTTGCTTTACTAGGCGTTTGGGGAATATGGTGTTAGTGACCATATTCTTTTATGTCCACGGCACATTATTGGATGATGTGGTCGGTATAACGCCAGGCCGTTTTTACTTCTCAACAATCTCTAGTATCCATTTGGGTGAACTCCGGAACCTTGTCGGTCCGAAAAAAACCCACCATTTCTGGGTATCAAACCCGGACCAGTCTGATCAGGAAACGAGCACAGTAATAATTCAAGGACAGAGGATCCCAGCAATACCAGATTATTATCATATCTAAGGATATTAACTATCTGTCCATTTAAGTTCAAATGTGAATTTCCATGATGTCCTTAAAGACCTACTCTGTGCATAGATGGAGCAAGCACCGAGATAGAACTTCTGACCCTCTTTCTATATCAATTAGTGTACATTTCTCTCTGTTATATCACCGCTGTCTGTTCTCAGTATAAGTCGCAGTCTTATGTATGAATCATCAAGATGCACGAGTATATCTCTCAACCACTTTATCAGTTGTTTAAGCTGTCCTTTGTTAAATCTATTCTATGAAGCATTTATTAATTTTATAGTTTTTTATTAGTTTTTTTTAAAGACTTTAGAACGGAATGCCTTCACTGCAGACGGGGTATTCCCAAATCTACTCAGCTCCTTTTCCAGCAATCAACAACGTGTTCATTCCGATCGTCCGTAGTGTTCCATTGAACGTGTTGCGTTCTGTAAAATTACGTCGTGTTTACGTTCATAAAAAAAACGGTTCTATTGAACATGCCGCGTTAAACTGTATACATGGCGCGCAGCTCAAAATGGACACTTCCGGGTCGCCATAACGATCGTCACGGGCAGCATAAACTTCATGCGCCCGCGCCAGTTTCTATATAGACTTCATAGACGGTAAGAGTGCCCAAGAAACGCTGTCCCAAAAAAATGAAGCCAGGTCTCCACTTCGGTATACAGTCGATCAGACCGCAGCCCTGCTGGTGACAAATTTGCAGTCGAGCACAGATCACACATCCCATCCCAGGGCAAAGCAAGGAAATGGTACCGTTCCACCACCCCTCTAGGACCAGTCGCATGCAGCACTATCTCAGGGCTCCGCGCCAAAACCATATTGATTTTGTGGTCAGGTGAATGCGACCGGGCCACTGCTGTCTCTATAAACGAAAATCCAAACCAGAAATAATCACTTGAAATGTATATCGTGAGGGTTTAGTTATAAAATCTTTCAGTCATTCTTACCTGACATACGGGTCTCAACATCAAATCTTTCAGTCATCCCTGCCTGACATAGGGGTCTCGCGATAAATCTTTCAATCATCCCAGCTTTACATAGGGGTCTCGTCATCATATCTTTCAGTCATCCCAGCTTAACATCGAGGTATCACCATCAAATCTGCTATCTCTACCTAATTCTAAAAATAACATAAAAAAACAGTCTAAATCTGTCTCTGTTCTGAAAAATAACAAACTAAAAAAAATCTATTGATTTATAGCCGAAACATAACAAAACCCTGTAACACTAATAAAGTACATCACGAAACAAATTTAAACAGAAAAAGAAACAGGAACTTAAGCAAGAACAGAACAAATAAAAATCGATCTTCTGTCTCACTACAACAGACATATCATATTGTGTCTGTCTGCGGCGTCTATGACAACCTCATTCGTTGTTTCCATTACAGGAAATTATTGACTTCCATTTAATTCATTTCTGGATTATAAAATTTGCTGTTCTTTTTTTGAGTCCATTCTCTTTTCTTGGTCGACAGAATGTGTATATTATTATTGCTGTAAAATGGATGCATGTATTTTAATATTGCTGTTTTTTGGTGTTAAGTGTCTTTTGTATACGTTTAGTGTTTACAAAGAGAAACGTATAGATTCGATATGAAGGAGGCTGGAGAGACAAGGAGGATAGATGGAGTGATCGACCACCAAACAGATAGAGGGACGGATGGAGAGACAGAGAAAAATATGGATTAGCAGACAGATAAGCAAACAGACAAGCAAACAAATAGGCAGACAATTGTACAGACGACAAAGAGGCAGACAAATAGACAGACACTTAGGCAGACAGATAGACAGAAAGGCATACAGATAAAAAAAGATAGACAGATAGAGGGGCAGACAGATCGATAAACAGATAGACAATAGATAGGCGGAAAAGATAGGGGACAGATTGACAACCGTATAGGTAATAGATAGACAGATAGATAAACAGGCAATATATAGGCTGATATACAGTAGATAGGCAGGCAGATAAACATACAGATAAACAATAGATAGGTAGATAGACAATAGAAAGGCAGATAAGATAGACAGACAGATGGATAAACAGATGGATAAACAGATAGACACTATATAGTAACACATACATAAAAAAAAGTAAAGTAAGTACCCCCGTCCCGCCAAGTGGCGTATAGGGAATATGGTGTTAGTGACCATACATTTTACGGACCTGCAGCACATGAGTTTTGGGGTAATGTGGTCGGTATTACGCCCGTGCAGTTTTACTTTCCTAGAAAATAATCCAGTACCCATTAAAGGCTGGGTGAACCGGAAGCCGTCGGTTGGGATCGAACCCTACCTCTTGTCCTTTGTAGTCCAGTTCACTAACCATTGAGCTATCGCGGCTTCCGGTCACACATATATAATATATAGTAAAACAGCAGCTGTGGATCAAAAATATGCACACACTATGGGACGGACGGACGGACCAAGGAGACGTCAATCAGTCAGCAAGTCGACAAAATAGAAACACATATAGTTAGGTGTAGGGAAACGAGCAGTTAAGTAAGCGGAAGGACAGTTAAACAAGGAATTGTGGGTGATGAATGGGCTGTAAGAGAGACGCAAACAAAAACAATTGTGAACTAGTTATACATGATCCAATATTGCAGGCACTTAGACAGTGTTAATAATATCACACACATACACACACCACACACAAAAAACACACACAGGCAAACACAGAAACACGACAAAGAAACTGAGAGAGAGTGCGAGAGAGAGAGAGAAAAGAGAGAGAGAGAGAGATGAAAAAGATGAGGATCATGAGTTAACCAGAGACTACCATGAATGACAGATACAAATGCTGGAGATAATCAGAAACTGAGTGAGGGAGAAAGAATATAAGTGAAAGAAATAAAAATAATATAAAATTACAAGTGAGAGAGAGAGAGAGAGGGGGGGGGTGGGGGTGGGGGGGGGAGTGCATGTGAGCAGCTGCCATGAAGAGAATAAGAAAAAAAACCAGCAAGTAAGAATGAGAGAGTTAGAGGAAGGGCAGAGAAGGGGAAGAGAATAAGAAAAAATACCAGCAAGTAAGAATGAGAGAGTTAGAGGAAGGGCAAGAGAAGGGGAAGAGAATAAGAAAAAATACCAGCAAGTAAGAATGAGAGAGTTAGAGGAAGATAAACAGACAAAACAGAGATAGACATAACATAGAGAACGAAAGAACTGAAGAGAATGAGAGAGTTACAGGAAGGGAAAGAGCAAGATAAACAGACAAAACAGAGATAGACATAACATAGAAAAAGAAAGAACTGAAGAGAATGAGAGAGTTACAGGAAGAGAAAGAGCAAGATAAACAGACAAAACAGAGATAGACATAACATAGAAAAAGAAAGAACTGAAGAGAATGAGAGAGTTACAGGAAGGGAAAGAGCAAGATAAACAGACAAAACAGAGATAGACATAACATAGAGAAAGAAAGAACTGAAGAGAATGAGAGAGTTACAGGAAGAGAAAGAGCAAGATAAACAGACAAAACAGAGATAGACATAACATAGAAAAAGAAAGAACTGAAGAGAATGAGAGAGTTAGAGGAAGGGAAAGAGCAAGATAAACAGACAAAACAGAGATAGACATAACATAGAAAAAGAAAGAACTGAAGAGAATGAGAGAGTTAGAGGAAGGGAAAGAGCAAGATAAACAGACAAAACAGAGATAGACATAACATAGAGAAAGAAAGAACTGAAGAGAATGAGAGAGTTACAGGAAGGAAAGAGCAAGATAAACAGACAAAACAGAGATAGACATAACATAGAGAAAGAAAGAACTGAAGAGAATGAGAGAGTTACAGGAAGGGAAAGAGCAAGATAAACAGACAAAACAGAGATAGACATAACATAGAAAAAGAAAGAACTGAAGAGAATGAGAGAGTTAGAGAAGGGAAAGAGCAGGATAAACAGACAAAACAGAGATAGACATAACATAAAGAAAGAAAGAACTGAAGAGAATGAGAGAGTTACAGGAAGAGAAAGAGCAAGATAAACAAACAAAACAGAGATAGACATAACATAGAGAAAGAAAGAACTGAAGAGAATGAGAGAGTTAGAGGAAGGGAAAGAGCAAGATAAACAGACAAAACAGAGATAGACATAACATAGAGAAAGAAAGAACTGAAGAGAATGAGAGAGTTACAGGAAGGGAAAGAGCAAGATAAACAGACAAAACAGAGATAGACATAACATAGAGAAAGAAAGAACTGAAGAGAATGAGAGAGTTACAGGAAGGGAAAGAGCAAGATAAACAGACAAAACAGAGATAGACATAACATAGAAAAAGAAAGAACTGAAGAGAATGAGAGAGTTAGAGGAAGGGAAAGAGCAAGATAAACAGACAAAACAGAGATAGACATAACATAGAAAAAGAAAGAACTGAAGAGAATGAGAGACGAAGTCTCACAGAAATCTGTAACGATGTATACATTACACATATATTGATCAATTTTAAACGGGAATAACAAAACTAATTTATAATGTAATTATCATTATATAATAATTACATTTAAATTATATTACATTAAAATAATATTGAAATATCGACACAAATTATATACAAATCACATATCTGTACTTTTATGCTTGATCTCCATACGCGAGATGACCTAATTCCGTCGGGATTTCCCAAATGTGAATTTATACATTAAACTTGGTAAACCTTTACGTGTCATTACCATAATCCTGACCGTGTACTTACTGCTGCCTACGTATACGAGAGATTGCAAAATATCAGACAGATAGAAATGGTAGAAAAGACCTAAAATAGAAATACAAATGCAGGGATCAAAGTAGAAAAAAAAAATAATAAATGATGCAATTCCAAAATTGCAGTGATCGACCAGAGGTTCCATTACCGTTCGGTAATCTCACAGGAACATCTCACCAAGAGCTGATGATCGCTCCATAGATTCCCCAGTCTCTCGTAATCTTGTCTGATACCGAGGAGCTGAATAATACAGAGAGATGCGACACGTGATGACGCAAGCGGAAAGACCTCAGAACGGCCTCGGGTTTCCGTAGACAAGACTTTAGTTGAATGAGGAACAACGAAACACTCGTGCCTCTCTGGTCTATAGAGATTAACACTAGAAGTAGCTAAATCAGATACTGGCCTCCAAAAGTGTACCACACGAGGGAGATACGAGGGAGATAATATTGATCCGGGGTACTTTAGTGTAAAATGTAAAACAGCAAAAAGCTGGTGCTGGTAAGTGTATTCACTTAGCGTCGCAGAGGGGATATTACGTCAACTGGATTCTTCTTCCATCCTTCCCACATTGCCGTTGGCATCGAGGAGAGATACAATCTGCAATTCTTTGCTCTTCTGTTGGCCTCTTCTGGTGTTATGCCTCCTAGTGACTCTAGTATTCCCTTAATCCATCTCTTTCTCGGTCTTCCTCTTAATCTGGCGTTTTCGTAGCGTTTGTTTATGGCTCTTTGAGTCATTGTTAGTTCTTTTTGTCTTGTTATGTGGCCGAACAAATTTATCTGCTGTTTCTTTATGTATTCGATAGCTGGTTCAATTTCGAGTTTCTTCCTCAGGTCAGTGTTTCTTACTCTGTCCCTTAAACTGTTTCCTGTCATTCTTCTGACACATTTCATTTCGATGGTCGTTATCTTTCTTACTGTTCTAGAATCCAGCGTCCAATTTTGGCACTGTTAGCACAGAGTTGGTAGAAAAATGTATTTGTATATTGCCCTTTTTGCTTCCATAGTTATTGCAAACTAACAAACCTGAATGGACACAAACATTTACAACTGCTAAAGATTTGGAATGTTGTGCTCACTTTTAGTGTTCGCGTTATAAATTTTTGCTTGTGAGACACGGACTCTTACAGAAGAACTACAGAAATAAATGTGAACTGTGGGAATGAGATGCTATAGCAAACAATCATGGACAGCCCTTTTTTATTTTGGGACCCTTTGTAATAAATGAAGACATTGAGAACAAACTCGGGTGGCTGGGTAACTCGTCAGTCGCTGGACACTGCGAGACTTGCTGAGGAGGTGATCAGAGCAACTATGGACATGTTCGGAGTGCAATGATGATTACCTGCAAATAACTCATCGGAGTGCAATTATGATTACCTGCAAATAACTCATCGGAGTGCAATGATGATTACCTGCAAATACCTCAATATCTTGGGTAGAAAATTGTTGCAGTGTAATCTCAGTCGCCATTATGAAGAAACGAACATTGCATGGTCTTTAACTAACTCGTTCAGTTTATTTATTTATTTTCTTATTTTTGTTAAAACAAAATTGAAAACGAAGAGGACAAGACACAAAGATGGGAAGATAATATCAAGAATATGAGAAGCCTTTTAATGTCTTCTAATCACAAAGAGGAGCTGTAAAAAAGATGAGGTGAGAGGGAGAGGGAGGACTGCTTGCAGTCATCATATTGTCTGATGAGTATGCAGATTTCGAGATATGAAGAAGAGAAGAGAAGAAAAAAGAAAGAAGGAAAGGAAAAAAGAAAAAAGAAAGAAGGAAAAAGAAAAGGAAAGAAATAAAAAAAAGAAAGAACAAAAAAATACAGAAAGAACAAAAAAATGAAGAAAGAAAAAAAGGATTAAGTAAAAGAGGAATAAAGTACAGAAATGAAAATGAAAAACAAAAAATGTGGTTTTGGTGATAAAGGAAGGAAGGAAGGGAGGGAGGGAGGTAGGGATGAAGGGAGGGAGGGTGGGATGAAGGAAGGGAGGAAGGAAGAAAGGACCGACGGACGGAAGGAAGGAAGGAAATAAAGAAAAAGAAAGAAAGAAAGAAAGTAAGAAAGAGAGAGACAGAGAAAGTAAGTAAGAAAAAAATGTGTGAAATAACAAATAAAATTGTCAAATAGCAGACATGACTAGAACAAATTGTCAATTTTACAAAAAACTATTGAAGGAAAACCGTGAGAACATTCTAGAAACCCGGGTGAGACTAGCAGCACCTAAATGAGAATTCGTGAACCACTTTGGAGACAAATTCCCGTGCCCATGTTTAATGACAGCAAGATTTCTATCAAGTAGGCATTGCTAACTTGACGTGACAGACTTTGAGATTAAGTCCCATTATGTGTCGTCAAGCTGACTATAGATCTCCAATATTGTCGTTGCTTGTGTTCATCGTGGATCCCAGACCGTGCTATGGAGTTCGTGCACGTGTGGCGAGATTCTCCACGTATTTTTTCGAGATTCTCGATGGGGATTATTTTTTTTTTTCGTTCGGCAGCATTTACCTCTTACGAAGTCCCTAGAAACTAGGAACTGAGTTTTGCGTGTTAATCCATTTTTCCCTGGCAGCCGTGCGCACAGGAGTCCCTCGCCGCACAGGCAAATAACTTCGACTTCGGAGGTACTCATATTTTTTTCCGTCGATGAGTAATTGACGTTTCAAACCGGGCCTCGCTGCTGAGACCAGGGGTGGTTGCCGCAGAGAGAAATCATAAATAAAAATCCCAACTGGTGCAGCCGGGATTTGAACCCACAACCTCTCTGTCTCAAGGCCGGCGTCATGCCTCGAGACCAACCAGTCCCCAAGATGGGGGATATCGAAGCACGTATGTATTCGCCAGGTGTGTAGTGATGATGATCCTACCAACAAAACAAATGAACAAACCCGACTAACTATAACTTCTACTGTGTTTTTATTCATCGTCTGTGCTTGAAAAGACGTTAAATTGGCGTAGATGAGTTGTGTCGTTTAATTAGCGTTTTTCGGCCCGACATATCCGTTTTCAGCAAGGGACTTTAAATACCGGGTTGATTTTCTTCTCGATGTCCGCTCACTTGACCAGACTAGTCTGTTTCTAGGGGTACTTTAAGGAGGTGGAGTAGAACCTGGATGAGTCAGCTATGAGTCGCTGATCGCTTTCAGTGCTAACAGATGCCTTTGCTTTCGAACTATAACAAGGCGCCTTTGTTTCCAAACTCTAACAAGGCGCCTTTGTTTCCAAACTCTAGCAGGGTATCTTTTTTCTAACTCTAACAAGGCGCCTTCGCTTCCAAACTCTAACAAGGCGCCTTTGTTTCCAAACTCTAGCAGGGCGTCTTTTTTTCCGAACTCTAACAAGGCGCCTTTGTTTCCGAACTCTAGCAGGATGTCTTTTATCCGAACTCTAACGAGGCGGCTTTATTTCCGAACTCTAGCAGAGCGCTTTTTGTTTCCGAATTCTAACAAGGCGCCTTTGTTTCTGAACATTAGCAGGGCGCCTTTAATTTGAACTCAAGCTGGACGCCTTTTGAACTCTAGTAGGGCGCTTTTTTAACTATAGTAGGGCGCCTTTTCTTTGTGAACTCTAACAGGGCGCCTTTTGTTTTTGAACTCTAACAGGGCGCCTTATTTTTGAACTCTAGCAGGACGCCTTAATTTTTGAACTCTAGCAGGGCGCCTTTTGTTTTTGAACACTAGCAGGGCGCCTTTTGTTTTCGAACTCTAGCAGGGCGCCTTTTGTTTTCGAACTGTAGCAGGGCGCCTTTTGATTCAGAACTCTAGCAGGGCGCCTTTTGTTTTTGAACTCTAGCAAGGCGCCTTTTTTGTTATTCCGAATTTTAGCAAGGTGCCTTTTATGTTATTCCGAATTTTAGCAAGGCGCCTTTGTTTCCTAACTTTAACAAGGCGCCTTTGTTACCTAACTTTAACAAGGCGCCTTTTATGTTATTCTGAATTTTAGCAAGGCGCCTTTGTTTCCTAACTTTAACAAGGCGCCTTTGTTTCCTAACTTTAACAAGGCACCTTTTTTGTTATTCCGAATTTTAGCAAGGCGCCTTTGTTTCCTAACTTTAACAAGGCGCATTTGTTACCTAACTTTAACAAGGCGCCTTTGTTCCCTAACTTTAACAAGGCGCCTTTGTTCCCTAACTTTAACAAGGCACCTTTGTTCCCTAACTTTAACAAGGCGCTTTTGTTCCCTAACTTTAACAAGGCACCTTTGTTCCCTACCTTTAACAAGGCGCCTTTGTTCCCTAACTTTAACAAGGCGCCTTTGTTTCCTAACTTTAACAAGGCGCCTTTGTTTCCTAACTTTAACAAGGCGCCTTTGTTCCCTAACTTTAACAAGGCACCTTTTATATTATTCTGAATTTTAACAAGGCGCCGTTGTTTCCTAACTTTAACAAGGCGCCTTTGTTCCCTAACTTTAACAAGGCGCCTTTGTTTCCTAACTTTAACAAGGCGTCTTTGTTTCCTAACTTTAACAAGGCACCTTTTTTGTTCTTCCGAATTTTAGCAAGGCGCCTTTGTTTTCTAACTTTAACAATGCGCCATTGTTTCCTAACTTTAACAAGGCGCCTTTGTTCCCTAACTTTAACAAGGCGTCTTTGTTTCCTAACTTTAACAAAGCGCCTTTGTTCCCTAATTTTAACAAGGCGCATTTGTTTCATAACTTTCATTAGGCGTCTTTGTTCACATACTTTAACAAGGCGCCTTTGTTCCCCAAATTTAATAAGGCGCCTTTGTTCCCCAACACTAACAAGGCGCCTTTTTTCACTAACTTTAACAAGGCGCTTTTGTTCCCCAACTTTCACAAGGCGTCTTTGTTCCCTAACTTTAACAAAGCGTCCATGTTCCCTAACTTTAACAATACGCCTTTGTTCCCTAACTTTAACAAGGCGCTCTTATATCCGAACTCATCACATCGTCAAGCAGACTGGTAATACCTCCAGCTGGGATGTTTCAAAATTCTCCAGTTTCAGGAATGTAGAAACAGAGGGAGAGACATTTGGAAATATTGAACCACGTGGGCTGCCAACCACTCCTCTTCAAATGTCAAGAAACATTCAACGTTCCACGTTTCCTATCACTGATACTCTTCATATAATTGTCTCAATTCTCCCTCTACCGTGACATTTTCTTGTTCTGTTTTTTATTTATTTTATTTATTTTTTTTTGGAGCGTTATGCAGTCATTTTCATAAATGCAGTCAATGAAATAGAGGGCTACTGAGGGATGACTAGTTGTGATTGGGGTCTCTGGCACAGATTTGTGTCATGTGACTATCAGTTTTTAATAAAGGAAAACAACTTCCCTAAACAGAACATTTCCTGTCTTGTGGTAAAATACGACTACAAAAGGCGTTGTCAGGGAGGAAACTCGCCAACTTCTCTTCTGCTTTCTCTTTTTCTGCATCCTCTTCTTACTATTTTTAATTTCTGTCTTCTTATTTCCCTTTTCACTCTTCTATCGCATCCTCTTCCCATTCTTCTTCTTCCTCCTTCCGTTCCTCTTTCCCCTCTCCCAATATTTCATTTCCCTCCTATTCTTCTTTCCTCAACCTACTCACCTATCTCTATGCTGCTCTCTTGTTATCAAGCCATTAATGTTGAATCACAAGCTACTCTTACACGATGAACAACCCATTTCATTCCATTGTCTGAGCTCTGCATGCAGCCCAGAATTGGTTGCTATTGATTATTTGTCTCGTGATCTCATTTATGATTATTTTTTAAAAAATCTGTTCTGATTACATAGACGGTCCTAAACGTTGAGAAGTGATAACCCTAATGTATAGACTGTGGGAAAGATCAACAATGTCTCGTCGCATATAAAGACGTCCTGGAGTTAATTATTAAATGTCAAATTACTAGACTAAACTAAAATTTGGAAATGAGTAGGTCAGTGCTTCTTCTTTGTCCACTAGTATTTGAATGGTGAGTTTAAATAATTCTATGTTAGTAATGTTGCCCTGCCATTTCCATCCTTTTATTCTGCGCAAGCATCCATTTGAAGATCAGTATATTCGTGATTGTCATTTTTGATGTTCATTTTTCACAGCCATCCGCGATAGCTCAGTGGTTAGTGAACTGGACTACAAAGGACAAGGGGTAAGGTTCGATCCCAACCGACGGCTTCCGGGTTCACCCAGCCTTAAATGGGTACCGGATTTTTTTCTGGGAAAGTAAAGCAGCACGGGCGTAATACCGACCACATTACCCCAAAACCATGTGCTGAAGGTCTGTAAAATATAGAGTCACTAACACCATATTTCCCTATACGCAACTTGGCGTGACGGGGGTACTTTACTTTATATATATATATATATATATATATATATATATATATATATATATATATATATACATGGAGAGCAGAAATAAAAAATGGCACAGCAACTTTTGAGACAGTGCTGATATCAAATTCAGAAGACAAAAGGCGCAAGAGAAAAGAGACAAGGCCAGGTACCGCAAATACACCTAGCTCGTTCAATGGATGGATCTGTCTGACCAGGACTGGCAAATTCAGCCACGAGAGAAGATGTTCAGTAAAGCAGCACCCAATATGAGACACTAATGCTTTACCAAACTACTGACTTATCATGATTGCTTGCTTCCAACCGTCTGTAAAGATGCCAAAGGCCATATATATATATCATAGGACTAACTTAATATTGGAGTTGACAATTTTTAGTTTTGTATTTAAGTTAATTTCTTTGGAATTTCATAAGTTTCCTAGTGCAACATATGCTCCTCTTCCTTCCCGTATTATTTTGATATCATTCTCTGTTCCTTATTCTTTGTCTACATTACGGCTCAGATATATGTAAGATTGTACACCTTGTAGAGGCATTTCTACAGTTTATCATCATCATCAATCTTGTCGTCGCATCGGAGGTTGGCTACCATGGAGCGCCATTCTGCTCTTTCTCTTGCTTTGATGGTGCAGATTGTCACAGGCTGATTTGTCCATTATTTTATTTTACTCGTCCATGTTAGTCTTGGTCTGCCTCTTTAACTTTGTATTTTAGCTTCCAAGATTACTTTTAGTAAGCTGCTGTGTCTTTTAACATGGCCCAAAAATCTCACATGTCTTGTTTGAATTGTGTTTAGTAGTTCTCTTTTCATTTTTAGTTGTTTTAAGACTTCGTCGTTTGTTTTCTTTTCCTTCCATCCAATTCTACCTATTCTTCTATATATCCACATTTCAAAGGCTTCAATTCTCTGTTCTATTTTCTTGTTTATGTCCATGTTTCTGCACCATATAGGAATGTTGAAAAGATATAACATATAGCTATTCTTAGTTTTAGCCCTGTTGTTATTTGTTTTGATGTTAGTATATTGTTCATGGCATTAACATTACTTTTTACCATTCTTATTCTTTTGTTTATTTCAGTTGTACATTTTCCATCACTGGTTGTAGTATGTCCAAGGTAGTTGTAGCTCTGAACTGTCTCCAGGTCTATTCCTTCAACTTTTATATCCACTTGTGTGTTTTTAGTATTATCTTTGCTTATGATCATAGCTTTATTCTTTCTGACATTCATACCTGATCCATATTTTTTGCTTGCCATGTTTATTTCATTAAGTAATTGTTGTAGATCTTCAGAATTTTCTGCTAGTAGTACAGTCTCTTCAGCACATTGCTCAGTGTATAGATTGAACAAGCTTGATGATAGGATGCATTATTGTCCTACCCCTCTCTTTTTGTATCAATGGGTGTCTTTGTTATATTTTGTTATTGTTGTTTGCTCTCAGTACAAATGGCATATTAGTCGCATGTCCGTGTCATCTAGAAGTACCTCGTCTAGGCAGTCTATATACGTTGTTTAAGGTTGTTTATGTTTATGAGTGTGAGTATGTGAGTGTGTGAGTATGTGAGTATGTGAGTATGTGAGTGTGTGAGTATGTGAGTTTATGAGTGTGTGTGTGTGAGTATGTGAGTGTGTGAGTATGTGAGTGTGTGAGTATGTGCGTTTATTATTATGTTAGTATGTGAGTTTATGAGTGTGAGTATGTTAGTATGTGAGTTTATAAGTGTGAGTATGTGAGTGTGTGATTGTGTGAGTATGTGAGTTTATGAGTATGAATGTGTGAGTGTGAATGTGTGAGAATGTGAGTTTATGAGTGTGTGAGTATGTGAGTTTATGAGTGTGAGAGTTTATGAGTGTGAGAGTTTATGAGTGTGAGTGTGTGAGTATGTGAGTGTGTGAGTATGTGAGTGTGTGAGAGTGTGAGTGTGAGTGTGTGAGTATGTGAGTTTATGAGTGTGAGTATGTTAGTATGTGAGTTGATGAGTGTGAGTATGTGAGTGTGTGAGTATGTGAATTTATGAGTGTGAGTATGTGAGTGTGTGAGTATGCGAGTGTGTGAGTATGTGAGTGTGTGAGTATGCGGGTGTGTGAGTATGTGTGAATAAGTATTGAACGAATATCGTTAAGCAATAGAAACAAACAATGTGAAGAGATTAAGAGAGGATGTTGACAATAAATAACGAATGGTGATGACTATATAGTTGAAGTGAAGAAGAAACACAAAGACACAAACATGACTGCTATATGGTGTCGGATGTGACATGGAATCGTCGCCTGTGCTATCGATGAGGGCGTACACGGAACGACTTTGTCAACAGAAATTACCGATGCATTATGGGAAATGTTGTGACACGTGGATAACCGTCCTCAGGATCGCACTTACCGTCAGAAGGCAATGGCAAGCCACTGATGTATAATGTCTAGACAATTACACAGTCAAACAATTTTAGAGTAATAGCAACGTTCTGTATAGGATATGCTACTTACTTTTGACACGTGGTGGAACGGATATGGATAATTCCTGACTTCAATGATACTGGTTTTATAAATAGAATAGAATAGAATAGAATAGAATAGAACATGATGTTAGGAGAGAGATAGATAACTATTTTGGAGAGGAGGGAGAGCGAGAGAGAATGGTGAGGGGATACAGAAAGAAGAAATGGTAGTGATTAGAAGAGACATAGAGAAATGTGAAAATATAAAGTAAAAGAAATGTAACAATAGGGAGAATGATGCAATAGAGAGAGAGAGAGAGAAAGAGGAATATAATGAAGGGATAAAGTGACAAAGATAAATTATGTGAACTAGAGAGGAAGAGATAAAGGGAAGAAATTATTAAGAAGTGAGAAATGAAAATGATAGAGAGAACGAAGGAAACGAGGAGATATGGAATAATACGATGGATGTAGTAGAAAGAAAAAAAAATAGAGAGAGAGATAAATTGACGATATGGAGGGAAGGGAAAGAACTGAAAAACTGCGAGGAAGACACTGTGAAGTAGCGAGGTGGTTAGTGATGACGGCTTAGATCTGGCGAAGAGAAATAGAATGATACATAATAGACCATAACAGTGTCCATATACAAGTAATGAATTATGCATTGCAAGAAGACCTACATATCACTCTCAGATGATACACAAATCCTGTTCTTGTTCTTCTATGGAGAACACTCACCCCTGAACTCGGACGTTCTCAACTAACGCTCAGCTTATTGGTTCTGGTCACATCAGAAGATTCAGCACAGTGTGCAAACTCCATAGCACCCGGAGATTATTTCAAATAATTGATTCACTTGCATCTGTTCATCGCATCACTAATCTCTTTATTCATGTTTGAACCATACTTACGATTTATGTATATCTTGTTTGGTGTGTGTGTGATTTTGCAAGCGTTATTTTTGCAACTTTGTATGATTCATGATGTATTTGTTTTCAGTTGTAATATAATTTGACATCTCACGGCTGTTTGTCACTTACACTTTAGTTCATTTCAGCCCGAGTATACTCCCAGGAAAAAAAAACGCACTTGCGGACAAAGAGATACAGCGAAGACGCTGACGTCGGATGGGACACACACTGCGGAAGTCAACTGAGAGTAATACACGACAGACCCTTTTTTGGAGTCCCCAGGGGAAAACACAAAGAGAAAGGCCAAAATTTACTTGGAGAAGACAGGTAGAAGCAGAGATGAAGATGATCCACCGATCGACCGACCGACCCACCCACCCACCCACCCACCCATCCATCCATCAATCCATCCATCTATCTATATATCTATCGACCTTTCGAGCCGCAGCCGGCCCATAGGACATAGACCTAAATACTCTTTTTCTTATCTAAATTTTTATTCTAGTAGTTTTCAATCCTTGTAAAGATCTTTTATCAAATCTGGCCATTTGTCTCTGTTCTGTGCAAGCAATGCTATCTCATTGTAGGAGCCGATTCCTGCTGCTCCTGTTTCCTAAAGTTTAACTGTTTCCTGTTTAGCTGTTTAATGAAGTATAACTGTTTCCTGTTTAACTGTTTAATGTAGTTTAACTATTTCCTAAAGTTTAACTGTTTCCTGAAGTTTAGCTGTTTCCTGCTTAACTGTTTAATGAAGTTTAACTGTTTCCTAAAGTTTAACTGTTTCCTGAGGTTTAATTGTTTCCTAAAGTTAACTGTTTTCTGAAGTTTAACAGTTTCCTAAAGTTTAACTGTTTCCTAAAGTTTAACTTTTTCCTAAAGTTTGACTGTTTCATGAGGTTTAATTATTTCCTAAAGTTTAACTGTTTCCTGAGGTTTAATTATTTCCTAAAGTTTAACTGTTTCCTGAGGTTTAATTATTTCCTAAAGTTTAACTGTTTCCTGAGGTTTAATTATTTCCTAAAGTTTAACTGTTTCCTGAGGTTTAATTATTTCCTAAAGTTTAACTGTTTCCTGAGGTTTAATTATTTCCTAAAGTTTAACTGTTTCCTGAGGTTTAATTATTTCCTAAAGTTTAACTGTTTCCTGAGGTTTAATTATTTCCTAAAGTTTAACTGTTTCCTGAGGTTTAATTATTTCCTAAAGCTTAACTGTTTCCTAAAGCGTAACTGTTTCCTGAAGTTTAACTGTTTCCTAAAGTTTAACTGTTTCCTAAAGTTTAACTGTTTCCTATAGTTTAGCGGTTTGCTAAGTTTAACTGTTTCCTATAGTTTAGCGGTTTCCTAAAGTTTAACGGTTTCCGACAGTTTAACTATTTTCTAAAGTTTAATTGTTTCCTAAAATGTAACTGTTTTCTAAAGTTTAACGGTTTCCTAAAGTTTAATCGTTTCCTAAACTTTAATTCTTTTCTAAAGTTTAGCTGTTTCTTAATCTTAAACTGTTTCCTGGCGTTTGCCTTTTTTATTTCAAAAGTAAAATGTCAAGATACGATTCTTGAATCGGCGTCTTAGCACGCGGGTTTTTACCCACATTTGCTCGACTGCCTATCCAGAAGTGTGCGGAGACTCCTGTCTAATGTCGCCTCAAGCATCGTAACTCACACGCCACCCACATTGCTGCCTTTGTATCCATTTCTGGGTCGACTGGGATATTTTATTCAAACACAATACAATTCACAAAACTTCCAGCGGGTAAGCAAACAGGTTGTCCGATCGTCGGTATCGGGGTGGTTTTCCCAACTAAGTTACCGAGGCCCCAGCCTTTATTTATTACGACTTTTCTTAAATATTTTTTTCTAAGCAATTGGCGTGTTTATTTCTGAACTTTAACGGATCTTTCTGGTGTAGTGTTGAGTATTTAAAAAAAAAAAGAATTTGAGTCGTTTCTTGGTTATTATTAACTGTTTTGTGTTATCAGAACATCAGTGATCTTCTCTATTCGTGAGCAATGCATGTTTTTATTTTTTTCGACCGCAACCTGTTTTTATATCTCCTTTCTTAATATATTTTTGATCACAGAAATAGTACATTCCAAAAAAGATGAGAAAATGTAAGAAGATAATAACAGCCGAAATAGCTCAGTGGTTAGTGAACTGGACTACCAAGACCAAGGGGTCGGGTTCGATCCTAATCGGCAGCTTTCAGGTTCACCCAGTCTTAAATTGGTACCTGATATTTTAATGGGAAAGAAAGGCGGCATGGGCGTAATACTGACCACACTTTCCCAACAATAATGTGCTGAAAGTTTATAGAAGATATGGTCACTAACCCCATGACCCCTAAACGTGATGGGGCTTTTTACCTTTTTTTCCCTTTAATATGAAAATTATAATATTTCATTATTTAGAGACTAACAACGAACTATTTCACAAATACAATACTTTAAAAGTCTACTTACATGTAGGAATACTTGATAAAAATGCCGTGAATGGACGTCGTAAAGTGACTAATTAAACTACCAGGTAGAAGGAGTGTCACCTAAATAAATCACCAGGTAAATGACCGTGAACCAAATAAAAACCACAACGTTACTTGATTATAAAAACATGAAAAGCCAGACTTTTTCTTTCACTTCACGGGAGTGACATTTCCTGGCGCAATTTTGAGGTTACCATTCTGTGCGCAAGGAGTAAACAAGATCCCCTTGATATAATTGTGACAGTTCCACGCGCATGGCGGATGATGTCCCAGATTCTATAACCTGGACTTGTAGCATTGTATCTGGGCCACGTCTCGCCCCTCGCAGCGGAAAGGTCTTGCCTGATCGATGGCTCTTTCCTTAGGACAAGCTGGTGTCAGGGAATGTTGAATGAGCAGATTAAACGGTGGCGTTTATGTAGCAGCGTGAGAACCTTCTGTCGCGGATTCAGTGTGATACTGTGCGAACCGTTGGAGTTACATGGTTAATTTGTTAGGTGTGACAGATGTACGATAGAGTTCAGTACTTTTGTGCAGAACTTGAGTCTTTCGGAAAGTATCAACGGGAAAAATTAGAAACTAGTTCAATAGTGGAGTTAAATAACATAAAATGTCAAATATATCGAGACAAAGCTGGCCTGGGCGAGGACGCCGAGGATAATAGATATATTGTGAAAAAAGGCGGGGAAAAGAAAGATTTAATGTCTGGAACTGAGGGGGTAAAAATATGGAACAGGAAGAAACTTAAGGAAGGGGTACACGCGCGTGCGCACAAACACGCGATGTGTTTTGAGCTGTGTATACCTTCTACACAAGAATTACTTGAGCCACGCAATTGATTTGTTTATTCCTCTTAGATATGAATTACTTGAATCACGTAACTGATTTGTTTATACCTCCTAGATATGAATTACTTGAGTCATACCAGAGGTTGTTATCTATACCTTCTAGACAAGAATTACGTGAGTCACGTATCAGATTTGTGAGTACATCCGAGACAAATAAACTACTTGAGTTACATACCAGATTTGTGTATGCCTCTTAAACGAGAATTATTTTAGTCATATACCGGAGTTGTGTATACCTCCTTGGCAAGAATTGCTTGAGTCTCATACCGGAGTTGTGCACACCACTTAGACAAGCATTATTTCAGTCATATACTATAATTGTGTTTACCACCAAGACAAGAATTACTTGAGTCATATACTAGAATTGTGTTTACCACCTAGACAAGAATTACTTGAGTCACATACTAGAAGTGTGTATATCACCTAGACAAGAATTACTTGAGTCATATACTAGAATTGTGTTTACCACCTAGACAAGAATTACTTGAGTCACATACTAGAAGTGTGTATATCACCTAGACAAGAATTACTTGAGTCATATACTAGAAGTGTGTATATCACCTAGACAAGAATTACTTGAGTCACATACTAGAAGTGTGTATATCACCTAGACAAGAATTACTTGAGTCACATACTAGAAGTGTGTATATCACCTAGACAAGAATTACTTGAGTCACATACTAGAAGTGTGTATATCACCTAGACAAGAATTACTTGAGTCACATACTAGAAGTGTGTATATCACCTAGACAAGAATTACTTGAGTCACATACTAGAATTGTCTTTACCACCTAGACAAGAATTACTTGAGTCACATACTAGAAGTGTGTATATCACCTAGACAAGAATTACTTGAGTCATATACTAGAATTGTGTTTACCACCTAGACAAGAATTACTTGAGTCATATACTAGAATTGTGTTTACCACCTAGACAAGAATTACTTGAGTCACATACTAGAAGTGTGTATATCACCTAGACAAGAATTACTTGAGTCATATACTAGAATTGTGTTTACCACCTAGACAAGAATTACTTGAGTCACATACTAGAAGTGTGTATATCACCTAGACAAGAATTACTTGAGTCATATACTAGAATTGTGTTTACCACCTAGACAAGAATTACTTGAGTCATATACTAGAATTGTCTTTACCACCTAGACAAGAATTACTTGAGTCATATACTAGAATTGTCTTTACCACCTAGACAAGAATTACTTGAGTCATATACTATAATTGTGTTTACCACCAAGACAAGAATTACTTGAGTCATATACTAGAATTGTGTTTACCACCTAGACAAGAATTACTTGAGTCATATACTAGAATTGTCTTTACCACCTAGACAAGAATTACTTGAGTCATATACTATAATTGTGTTTACCACCAAGACAAGAATTACTTGAGTCATATACTAGAATTGTGTTTACCACCTAGACAAGAATTACTTGAGTCATATACTAGAATTGTCTTTACCACCTAGACAAGAATTACTTGAGTCATCAGATTTGCTTACACCGCTTAGATAAGAATTGTATAAACACATAAACGAGAGTTTTTGACTTCCTAGATAAGAATTGTGTAAACACATATACGAGAGTTGTTTACTTCCTGGACAAGAATTGTGTAAGGAAAGTGTTTATGTGGAGTGTTATGCGAGAAGACAAGTGAGAAGATAGCTGGTGCGTCCATTGATTCTCGTCTCTCCAGCGTGGTTGTCATTGTTGAACAACCGTTGATAAACTACTGGCATTCGTGTCGTCCGTTACTGATAGTTAATGTGCTGTCTATCTTGATATGTTGCTTACCTTGATGTGTTGTCTATCTTGATATGTTGCTTACCTTGATGTGCCGTCTATCTTTATATGTTGCTTACCTTGATGTGCCGTCTATCTTGATATGTTGCTTACCTTGATGTGCCGTCTATCTTGATATGTTGCTTACCTTGATGTGTCGTCTATCTTGATATGTTGCTTACCTTGATGTGTTGTCTATCTTGATATGTTGCTTACCTTGATGTGTTGTCTATCTTGATATGTTGCTTACCTTGATGTGTCGTCTATCTTGATATCTTGCTTACCTTGATGTATCGTCTATCTTGATGTGTTGATATATAGGCAATATGGTGTTAATGACTATAAATTTTACAGACCTTCGGCACATGATTTTTTGGGTAATGCGGTCGGTATTACGCCCGTGCCGCTTTACCTCCCTTGAAAAAAAAATCCGGTACCCATTTAAGGCTGGGTGAACTGGAGCCGTCGGTTGGGATCGAACCCTACCTCTTGTCCTTCGTAGTCCAGTTCACTAACCACTGAGCTATCGCGGCTCTCATGACTGAACTTAACTGAAATTAAATGTCGTACTTTGCTACAATCACAACTGTTTGGTTTTATCTTAAAATGCTACTTTAGTTCTATCTTGTAAATTGAGCCATATCTATGAGTGAAGTTGTCCTAGCCTGGAACATCCCACTTATTCCTAAAGCACACGTGTGACGCCACACACGCTAAACGTAAAGTCTCCAGCTTAAAAAAATGTTGACATCTCAATAATTGTTGAAGTAGCTTCTTTACTCCTGTAATAAAAGATTAGATATTGGCAAATCTGAGAGTTTCCGGGAATGCAACATTTCATTTTTTACCATAAAAGTTTTAAAAAATGTTCGTTCTTCTAATCACTTGAAATGTTAAAAGAAGAATCTTGTGTGTTTTATCTTCGTGGAAATAAATAATTCAGGAAATTAGGATATTAGGAAATTAACTAAACTATCAGTGCCAATTAACTGTGACAATGATTGAAATAATTAAAACAAGAAATCTTACTTTTACTACCATGAGTGAAATAATTAAAACAGGAAATCTTACTTTTACTACTATAATTAAAACAGGAAATCTTACATTTACTACCATAATTAAAACAGGAAATCTTACTTTTACTACCATAATTAAAACTGAAAATCTTACATTTACTACCATAATTAAAACAGAAAATCTTACTTTTACTATCACGAATGAACTAATTAAAACAGAAAATCTTATTTTTACTACCATAATTAAAACAGGAAATCTTACTTTTACTATCATGAATGAACTAATTAAAACAGCAAATCTTATTTTTACTACCATGAATGAACTAATTAAAACAGGAAATCTTATTTTTACTACGATGAATGAACTAATTAAAACAGGAAATCTTACTTTTACTACCATGAATGAACTAATTAAAACAGGAAATCTTATTTTTACTACCATGAATGAACTAATTAAAACAGGAAATCTTACTTTTACTACCATGAATGAACTAATTAAAACAGGAAATCTTACTTTTACTATCATGAATGAACTAATTAAAACAGGAAATCTTATTTTTACTACCATGAATGAACTAATTAAAACAGGAAATCTTATTTTTACTACCATGAATGAACTAATTAAAACAGGAAATCTTACTTTTACTACCATAATTAAAACAGGAAATCTTACATTTACTACCATAATTAAAACAGGAAATCTTACTTTTACTATCACGAATGAACTAATTAAAACAGAAAATCTTACTTTTACTACCATAATTAAAACAGGAAATCTTACTTTTACAATCATGAATGAACTAATTAAAACAGAAAATCTTACTTTTACTATCATGAATGAACTAATTAAAACAGAAAATCTTACTTTTACTATTATGAATGAGCTAATTAACACAGGAAATCTTACTTTTACTACCATGAATGAACTAATTAAAACAGGAAATCTTACTTTTACTATCATGAATGAACTAATTAAAACAGGAAATCTTTTTTACTACCATGAATGAACTAATTAAAACAGGAAATCTTACTTTTACTACCATAATTAAAACAGGAAATCTTACATTTACTACCATAATTAAAACAGGAAATCTTACATTTACTACCATAATTAAAACAGGAAATCTTACTTTTACTATCACGAATGAACTAATTAAAACAGAAAATCTTACTTTTACTACCATAATTAAAACAGGAAATCTTACTTTTACAATCATGAATGAACAAATTAAAACAGAAAATCTTACTTTTACTACCATGAATGAACTAATTAAGACAGAAAATCTTACTTTTAATATCATGAATGAACTAATTAACACAGGAAATCTTACTTTTACTACTATAATTAAAACAGGAAATCTTACATTTACTACCATAATTAAAACAGGAAATCTTACTTTTACTACCATAATTAAAACAGAAAATCTTACACTTACTACCATAATTAAAAAAGAAAATCTTACTTTTACTATCACGATTGAACTAATTAAAACAGAAAATCTTATTTTTACTACCATAATTAAAACATGAAATCTTACTTTTACTATCATGAATGAACTAATTAAAACAGGAAATCTTATTTTTACTACCATGAATGAACTAATTAAAACAGGAAATCTTATTTTTACTACCATGAATGAACTAATTAAAACAGGAAATCTTACTTTTACTATCATGAATGAACTAATTAAAACAGGAAATCTTATTTTTACTACCATGAATGAACTAATAAAAACAGGAAATCTTACTTTTACTACCATAATTAAAACAGGAAATCTTACATTGACTACCATAATTAAAACAGGAAATCTTACTTTTACTATCACGAATGAACTAATTAAAACAGAAAATCTTACTTTTACTACCATAATTAAAACAGGAAATCTTACTTTTACTATCATGAATGAACTAATTAAAACAGAAAATCTTACTTTTACTACCATGAATGAACTAATTAAAACAGAAAATCTTACTTTTACTATAATGAATGAACTAATTAACACAGGAAATCTTACTTTTACTACCATGAATGAACTAATTAAAACAGGAAATCTTACTTTTACTATAATGAATGAACTAATTAAAACAGGAAATCTTACTTTTACTACCATGAATGAACTAATTAAAACAGGAAATCTTACTTTTACTGTCACGAATGAACTAATTAAAACAGGAAATCTTACTTTTACTACTATAATTAAAACAGGAAATCTTACAATTACTACCATAATTAAAACAGGAAATTACTTTTACTACCATAATTAAAACTGAAAATGTTACATTTACTACCATAATTAAAACAGAAAATCTTACTTTTACTATCACGAATGAACTAATTAAAACAGAAAATCTTATTTTTACTACCATAATTAAAACAGGAAATCTTACTTTTACTATCATGAATGAACTAATTAAAACAGGAAATCTTATTTTTACTACCATGAATGAACTAATTAAAACAGGAAATCTTATTTTTACTACCATGAATGAACTAATTAAAACAGGAAATCTTACTTTTACTATCATGAATGAACTAATTAACACAGGAAATCTTACTTTTACTACCATGAATGAACTAATTAAAACAGGAAATCTTACTTTTACTATCATGAATGAACTAATTAAAACAGGAAATCTTATTTTTACTACCATGAATGAACTAATTAAAACAGGAAATCTTATTTTACTACCATGAATGAACTAATTAAAACAGGAAATCTTACTTTTACTACCATAATTAAAACAGGAAATCTTACATTTACTACCATAATTAAAACAGGAAATCTTACTTTTACTATCATGAATGAACTAATTAAAACAGGAAATCTTACTTTTACTACCATGAATGAACTAATTAAAACAGGAAATCTTACTTTTACTATCACGAATGAACTAATTAAAACAGGAAATCTTACTTTTACTACTATAATTAAAACAGGAAATCTTACATTTACTACCATAATTAAAACAGGAAATCTTACTTTTACTACCATAATTAAAACAGAAAATCTTACATTTACTACCATAATTAAAACAGAAAATCTTACTTTTACTATCACGAATGAACTAATTAAAACAGAAAATCTTATTTTTACTACCATAATTAAAACAGGAAATCTTACTTTTACTATCATGAATGAACTAATTAAAACAGGAAATCTTATTTTTACTACCATGAATGAACTAATTAAAACAGGAAATCTTATTTTTACTACCATGAATGAACTAATTAAAACAGGAAATCTTACTTTTACTATCATGAATGAACTAATTAACACAGGAAATCTTACTTTTACTACCATGAATGAACTAATTAAAACAGGAAATCTTACTTTTACTATCATGAATGAACTAATTAAAACAGGAAATCTTATTTTTACTACCATGAATGAACTAATTAAAACAGGAAATCTTATTTTTACTACCATGAATGAACTAATTAAAACAGGAAATCTTACTTTTACTACCATAATTAAAACAGGAAATCTTACATTTACTACCATAATTAAAACAGGAAATCTTACTTTTACTATCACGAATGAACTAATTAAAACAGAAAATCTTACTTTTACTACCATAATTAAAAAAGGAAATCTTACTTTTACAATCATGAATGAACTAATTAAAACAGAAAATCTTACTTTTACTACCATGAATGAACTAATTAAAACAGAAAATCTTATTTTTACTACCATAATTAAAACAGGAAATCTTATTTTTACTATCATGAATGAACTAATTAAAACAGGAAATCTTACTTTTACTACCATGAATGAACTAATTAAAACAGGAAATGTTATTTTTACTACCATGAATGAACTAATTAAAACAGGAAATCTTACTTTTACTATCATGAATGAACTAATTAACACAGGAAATCTTATTTTTACTACCATGAATGAACTAATTAAAACAGGAAATCTTACTTTTACTACCATGAATGAACTAATTAAAACAGGAAATCTTACTTTTACTATCATGAATGAACTAATTAAAACAGGAAATCTTATTTTTACTACCATGAATGAACTAATTAAAACAGGAAATCTTATTTTTACTACCATGAATGAACTAATTAAAACAGGAAATCTTACTTTTACTACCATAATTAAAACAGGAAATCTTACATTGACTACCATAATTAAAACAGGAAATCTTACTTTTGCTATCACGAATGAACTAATTAAAACAGAAAATCTTACTTTTACTACCATAATTAAAACAGGAAATCTTACTTTTACAATCATGAATGAACTAATTAAAACAGAAAATCTTACTTTTACTACCATGAATGAACTAATTAAAACAGAAAATCTTACTTTTACTACCATGAATGAACTAATTAAAACAGGAAATCTTACTTTTACTATCATGAATGAACTAATTAAAACAGGAAATCTTACTTTTACTACCATGAATGAACTAATTAAAACAGGAAATCTTACTTTTACTATCACGAATGAACTAATTAAAACAGGAAATCTTACTTTTACTACTATAATTAAAACAGGAAATCTTACATTTACTACCATAATTAAAACAGGAAATCTTACTTTTACTACCATAATTAAAACTGAAAATCTTACATTTTTACCATAATTAAAACAGAAAATCTTACTTTTACTATCACGAATGAACTAATTAAAACAGAAAATCTTATTTTTACTACCATAATTAAAACAGGAAATCTTACTTTTACTATCATGAATGAACTAATTAAAACAGGAAATCTTATTTTTACTACCATGAATGAACTAATTAAAACAGGAAATCTTATTTTTACTACCATGAATGAACTAATTAAAACAGGAAATCTTACTTTTACTATCATGAATGAACTAATTAACACAGGAAATCTTACTTTTACTACCATGAATGAACTATTTAAAACAGGAAATCTTACTTTTACTATCATGAATGAACTAATTAAAACAGGAAATCTTATTTTTACTACCATGAATGAACTAATTAAAACAGGAAATCTTATTTTACTACCATGAATGAACTAATTAAAACAGGAAATCTTACTTTTACTACCATAATTAAAACAGGAAATCTTACATTTACTACCATAATTAAAACAGGAAATCTTACTTTTACTATCACGAATGAACTAATTAAAACAGAAAATCTTACTTTTACTACCATAATTAATACAGGAAATCTTACTTTTACAATCATGAATGAACTAATTAAAACAGAAAATCTTACTTTTACTACCATGAATGAACTAATTAAAACAGAAAATCTTACTTTTACTATCATGAATGAACTAATTAACACAGGAAATCTTACTTTTACTACCATGAATGAACTAATTAAAACAGGAAATCTTACTTTTACTATCATGAATGAACTAATTAAAACAGGAAATCTTACTTTTACTACCATGAATGAACTAATTAAAACAGGAAATCTTACTTTTACTATCACGAATGAACTAATTAAAACAGAAAATCGTAATTTTGCTACAATGACTGGACGAAGTTAAAAAGACAGGATTTGCTGAAATAAGATCGACAGTACTTTTTTTATTTTCTTTCTTTTCTTCCTTATTTATGTTAATTTATTTTTGTTAGAGTACGCCCCAGCTTTATATTTTTGCTATCTTGATTTAAAGTGTGTCATTAAAATAACTCATTTTTGTTTGGAATGCAAGGATCATTTTGTTGTCTTGACACGAGACATGTTGATGGTTACTTCCCCTGATATGATTCAAGGACCAAAGCTATTTGCGATGATGTTCATAATCAAAACAGATCTGGTCGTTTCTGACAAGATAAAATAGAATAAAAAAAGATGAACAATAGACATGTGGACAATGATATATATTTAAATAACTTTCTGTAATAATAAACGAGAGAAAAAAAAATAAAACAAATGATGAAGTCTTAAAACAATTACAATTAAAAAGAGAACTCCTAAACACAATTCAAACTAGATAAATGATATTTTGGGGAATGTTAAAAGATACAGAAGCCTACTAAACCTAATCTTGGAAGGGAAAATATAAGGTAAAGGAGACAGACCAAGACTAACATAGAGGAGTGAAATCAAGAGATGAACAAGTCAGCCTATGATAATCTGCAGCATCGAACAAGAGACAGAGCGGAATGGCGCTCCATGGTAACCAACTTTCGATGCGGAGATGGCACTCGATGATGATGATGATGATAATGAATAAACATTAAAATACGATATTCTACGTTGGGTTATAATTCAGCAACGTTAATAACCGGGCTTAAGAAAATAATATTGGCTCCTCCTACTGAGGAGTAACTGGCACGATTACAAAGATATCACGGAGAATATGCCAGAACGGATGACAGAACAGGTAAACATGCCAAATCTGTGGTCGTGTTGATAATGTTGAGGAGATATGGTGTATATGTTGGCTAATTTGTGAGGCCAATTGTAAGTAATGCGATTATATATGTTTGGCAATATATTTAGGGCTCCAGATGAGTAAACGGAGGAACGCATTTGGAGGTGGGTAGAAGTGTAGAGGAAGGGAGGTATGGAGATGTGTGGAGATATGAAGAAGTGTGGAGGCAGGGAGAAGTATGGAGGTGTGGAGGAAGGGAGAAGTGTGGAGGCTGTGGAGATATGAAGAAGTGTGGAGGCAGGGAGAAGTATGAAGGCGTGGAGAAGTGTGGAGGAATGGAGAAGTGTGGAGGCGTGGAGAAGTGTGGAGGAAGGAAGAAGTGTGGAGGCAGGGAGAAGTATGGAGGTGTGGAGGAAGGGAGAAGTGTGGAGGCTGTGGAGATATGAAGAAGTGTGGAGGCAGGGAGAAGTATGGAGGTGTGGAGGAAGGGAGAAGTGTGGAGGCTGTGGAGATATGAAGAAGTGTGGAGGCAGGGAGAAGTATGGAGGTGTGGAGGAAGGGAGAAGTGTGGAGGCTGTGGAGATATGAAGAAGTGTGGAGGCAGGAGAAGTATGGAGGTGTGGAGAAGTGTGGAGGAAGGGAGAAGTGTGGAGGCATGAAGAAGTGTGGAGAAGTGTGGAGGAAGGAAGAAGTGTGGAGGCAGGGAGAAGTATGGAGGTGTGGAGAAGTGTGGAGGAAAGAGAACTATGGAGGCATGGAGAAGTGTGGAGGCTGTGGTGATATGAAGAAGTGTGCAGGCAGGGAGAAGTATGGAGCTGTGGAGAATGGGAGAAGTGTGGAAATGTGGAGAAGTGTGGAAGAGTGTGGAAGTTGGAGACGTGTGGTGGTAGGGAGAAATGTGGAGACAGGGAGAAGTGTGGTGGTAGGCAGAAGTGTGGAGGCAGAGACAAGTGAAGTGTGGTGGTAGGCAGAAGTGTGGTGGTAGGCAGAAGTGTGGTGGTAGGCAGAAGTGTGGTGGTAGGCAGAAGTGTGGTGGTAGGCAGAAGTGTGGTGGTAGGCAGAAGTGTGGTGGCAGAGAGAAGTGAAGTGTGGTGGTAGGCAGAAGTGTGGTGGCAGAGAGAAGTGAAGTGTGGTGGTAGGCAGAAGTGTGGTGTTAGGTAGAAGTGTGGAGACAGAGAGAAGTGTGGAGACAGGGAGAAGTGTGGTGGTAGGCAGAAGTGTGGTGGTAGGCAGAAGTGTGGCGGTAGGCAGAAGTGTGGTGGTAGGCAGAAGTGTGGTGGCAGAGAGAAGTCAAGTGTGGTGGTAGGCAGAAGTGTGGTGGTAGGCAGAAGTGTGGTGTTAGGTAGAAGTGTGGAGACAGGGAGAAGTGTGGTGGTAGGCAGAAGTGTGGAGGCAGAGAGAAGTGTGGAGACAGGGAGAAGTGTGGTGGTAGGCAGAAGTGTGGTGGTAGGCAGAAGTGTGGTGGTAGGCAGAAGTGTGGTGGTAGGCAGAAGTGTGGTGGCAGAGAGAAGTCAAGTGTGGTGGTAGGCAGAAGTGTGGTGGCAGAGAGAAGTGAAGTGTGGTGGTAGGCAGAAGTGTGGTGTTAGGTAGAAGTGTGGAGACAGAGAGAAGTGTGGAGACAGGGAGAAGTGTGGTGGTAGGCAGAAGTGTGGTGGTAGGCAGAAGTGTGGTGGTAGGCAGAAGTGTGGTGGCAGAGAGAAGTCAAGTGTGGTGTAGGCAGAAGTGTGGTGGTAGGCAGAAGTGTGGTGTTAGGTAGAAGTGTGGAGACAGGGAGAAGTGTGGAGACAGGGAGAAGTGTGGTGGTAGGCAGAAGTGTGGTGGTAGGCAGAAGTGTGGTGGTAGGCAGAAGTGTGGTGGTAAGCAGAAGTGTGGTGGCAGAGAGAAGTCAAGTGTGGTGGTAGGCAGAAGTGTGGTGTTAGGTAGAAGTGTGGAGACAGAGAGAAGTGTGGAGACAGGGAGAGGTGTGGTGGTAGGCAGAAGTGTGGAGGCAGAGAGAAGTGTGGAGACAGGGAGAAGTGTGGTGGTAGGCAGAAGTGTGGTGATAGGCAGAATTGTGGAGACAGAGAGAAGTGTGGAGACAGGGAGAAGTGTGGTGGTAGGCAGAAGTGTGGTGGTAGGCAGAAGTGTGGTGGTAGGCAGAAGTGTGGTGGCAGAGAGAAGTGTGGTGGCAGAGAGAAGTGAAGTGTGGTGGTAGGCAGAAGTGTGGTGGTAGGCAGAAGTGTGGTGGTAGGCAGAAGTGTGGTGGCAGAGAGAAGTGAAGTGTGGTGGTAGGCAGAAGTGTGGTGGTAGGCAGAAGTGTGGTGGTAGGCAGAAGTGTGGTGGTAGGCAGAAGTGTGGTGGTAGGCAGAAGTGTGGTGGTAGGCAGAAGTGTGGTGGTAGGCAGAAGTGTGGTGGCAGAGAGAAGTGAAGTGTGGTGGTAGGCAGAAGTGTGGTGGTAGGCAGAAGTGTGGTGGCAGAGAGAAGTGTGGTGGCAGAGAGAAGTGTGGTGGTAGCCAGAAGTGTGGTGGCAGAGAGAAGTGTGGTGGCAGAGAGAAGTGAAGTGTGGTGGTAGGCAGAAGTGTGGTGGTAGGCAGAAGTGTGGTGGTAGGCAGAAGTGTGGTGGCAGAGAGAAGTGTGGTGGCAGAGAGAAGTGTGGTGGTAGGCAGAAGTGTGGTGGTAGGCAGAAGTGTGGTGGTTGGCAGAAGTGTGGAGACAGAGAGAAGTGAAGTGTGGTGGTAGGCAGAAGTGTGGTGGCAGAGAGAAGTGTGGTGGCAGAGAGAAGTGAAGTGTGGTGGTAGGCAGAAGTGTGGTGGTAGGCAGAAGTGTGGTGGTAGGCAGAAGTGTCGTGGTAGGCAGAAGTGTGGTGGTAGGCAGAAGTGTGGTGGTAGGCAGAAGTGTGGTGGTTGGCAGAAGTGTGGAGACAGAGAGAAGTGAAGTGTGGTGGTAGGCAGAAGTGTGGTGGTAGGCAGAAGTGTGGTGGTAGGCAGAAGTGTGGTGGTAGGCAGAAGTGTGGTGGCAGAGAGAAGTGAAGTGTGGTGGTAGGCAGAAGTGTGGTGGCAGAGAGAAGTGAAGTGTGGTGGTAGGCAGAAGTGTGGTGGTTGGCAGAAGTGTGGAGACAGAGAGAAGTGAAGTGTGGTGGTAGGCAGAAGTGTGGTGGTAGGCAGAAGTGTGGTGGTAGGCAGAAGTGTGGTGGTAGGCAGAAGAGTGTTGGTAGGCAGAAGTGTGGTGGTTGGCAGAAGTGTGGTGGTTGGCAGAAGTGTGGAGACAAAGAGAAGTGAAGTGTGGTGGTAGGCAGAAGTGTGGTGGTAGGCAGAAGTGTGGTGGCAGAGAGAAGTGAAGTGTGGTGGTAGGCAGAAGTGTGGTGGTAGGCAGAAGTGTGGTGGTTGGCAGAAGTGTGGAGACAGAGAGAAGTGAAGTGTGGTGGTAGGCAGAAGTGTGGTGGTAGGCAGAAGTGTGGTGGCAGAGAGAAGTGAAGTGTGGTGGTAGGCAGAAGTGTGGTGGTAGGCAGAAGTGTGGTGGTAGGCAGAAGTGTGGAGACAGAGAGAAGTGTGGAGACAGAGAGAAGTGTGGAGACAGAGAGAAGTGTGGAGACAGAGAGAAGTGAAGTGTGGTGGTAGGCAGAAGTGTGGTGGCAGAGAGAAGTGAAGTGTGGTGGTAGGCAGAAGTGTGGTGGTAGGCAGAAGTGTGGTGGTAGGCAGAAGTGTGGTGGTAGGCAGAAGTGTGGAGACAGAGAGAAGTGAAGTGTGGTGGTAGGCAGAAGTGTGGTGGTAGGCAGAAGTGTGGTGGCAGAGAGAAGTGAAGTGTGGTGGTAGGCAGAAGTGTGGTGGTAGGCAGAAGTGTGGTGGTAGGCAGAAGTGTGGAGACAGGGAGAAGTGTGGTGGTAGGCAGAAGTGTGGTGGTAGGCAGAAGTGTGGTGGTTGGCAGAAGTGTGGTAGTTGGCAGAAGTGTGGTGGCAGAGAGAAGTGAAGTGTGGTGGTAGGCAGAAGTGTGGTGGTAGGCAGAAGTGTGGTGGTAGGCAGAAGTGTGGTGGTTGGCAGAAGTGTGGTGGCAGAGAGAAGTGAAGTGTGGTGGTAGGCAGAAGTGTGGTGGTAGGCAGAAGTGTGGTGGTAGGCAGAAGTGTGGTGGCAGAGAGAAGTGAAGTGTGGTGGTAGGCAGAAGTGTGGTGGTAGGCAGAAGTGTGGTGGTAGGCAGAAGTGTGGAGACAGAGAGAAGTGTGGAGACAGAGAGAAGTGTGGAGACAGAGAGAAGTGGGGAGACAGAGAGAAGTGGGGAGACAGAGAGAAGTGGGGAGACAGAGAGAAGTGTGGAGACAGAGAGAAGTGTGGAGACAGAGAGAAGTGTGGAGACAGAGAGAAGTGTGGAGACTTGGAGAGGTGTGGTGGTAGGTAGAAGTGTGGAGGCAAGGAGAATTGTGGAGGTAGGGGAAGTGTGGGGTTACGGAGAGGTATAGTGGCAGGGAAATGTGTGGGAACAGGGAGAAGTCTGGAGACATGGAAATGTGTGTACGAACAGATTTCTAATTGAAAAATGTCAGTCCGGACATCGACAATTATTGATTTATTCTTATAGACTTGTTATCGCTCGTTAACGTGTGTAGATCTCGCTTGGAACGCCTGTTTCTTGGATGTTGGTCAAAGACAAAGGTGAGGGTAAAGCCATGAAGAAACCATAGAATCAAGAGGAAAAAAACAACTCCTATGGCCTGTTTCGGAATTCGAACTTGGAACCATCCTGTCCAGAGGTGGTTGTCTTACCTCTAGATCTACCCTCACACCCCCCCCCCACCCCCCCCCCCCCCCCCCCCCCCGCACAACCCCCGGATTTTCCTTTAATGATGCGAAACTGATTCTTCTATTCAATAATAAATTTTCTCGAAAGTTCTAGAAAGTGCTCCGCCACTGTCTATTTGCCCCGAAATCTCTCTGCTATCATTCACTTCACTGTTTCATTCCGGACATGACGTAACCAACGCGACAAGAGAAATCTATATTCAACCGCTCAAAAACATAGCGAATCCCATAACATTCACGGCGCAGGGAAATGTTTAACATGACAGTGCTAACTTGACAGTGCTAACGTGACAGTACTTACTTGACAGTACTAACTTGACGGTTCTAAATTGGCAACACTAACGTGGCAGTGCTAACTTGACAGTACGAACTTGACAGTACTAACGTGACAGTATTAGTAGATTGACAATACTAACATGACAGTTCTAGCTTAACAGTACCAACGTGACAGTATTAACGTGACAGTACTAACATGACAGTACTAACGTGACAGTATTAGTAGATTGACAATACTAACATGACAGTTCTAGCGTAACAGTACTAACGTGACAGTACTAACATGACAGTACTAACATGACGGTACTAACATGACAGTACTAACATGACAGTACTAACATGACAGTATTAACATGACAGCACTAACATGACAGTACTAACATGACAGTACTAACATGACAGTACTAACCAGAGAAAACGTAATAAAGAGGAAATTAGGAGAGTTAACTAACACTTTTGTTATTGCCAAGTCGTAGTGTAATTCACAAACAGCAAAAATAGACTCAAGATACAACAAAGCTTGTCAAATCATTGGACAACTAACACCACTATTGTCCAACAAGGAAATAACTCTAGAGGTATATCGGGCACTTTACAATACAATCTTCATCCCAACGTTCTGCTACCAATGCCAGTCATGGACCCTAGATGGAAGAACAAAAAGAAAAATAACCTCTACTGAGATTAAATGTGTTAGACGAATGACAGGAAACAGTCTGAGAGATAAGATTAGAAATGAGAAAAAACTGGGAATAACCCCTGCAATACAATATATAAAGAAACAACAGATAAAATGGTTTGGTCACGTGACAAAGCAGAAAGATCAAAACACAACACAACGAGCCTTCACTAAACGTTGCAAGAACAACAGACCCATAGGTCGACCACAAAAAAGATGGATTGGCGGAATATTAGAAACACTAGGAAACATAAATGTAACAGAGGCGAATAGAAGAGCAAAAGACCACAAATTATATCTCCACCCAAAGCTGAACGGTAAATGAAGAAGGAAAGAAGAAAGAAGGAAGAAGTAGTGACATATGTTATAGAACTAAGCCAATGTGGATAAGACGGAACCAGTGTCATTACTTTGTTCCATATCACTGAGTCATGTACCTATTCATTCATCAGCTTGTTCGACTGGAGAGCGCCAAGCCGCGTATAAACCCTCGTTGACAAACTCAGCTCGTATAGCCAAGCTATTAGAGCAGAAACAAATAGTTCGGGACCAGGTTTTGTCTTAATGTCGGAGTTCATTTCTAAATTAATTTAAAAAAAATAATAATAAACAATTTACTGTTGTCATGAAGTTTTCAAAATGGAGCAGAAACATGGACATGAGACAAGAAAACCGAACAGTAAATGTAATGGATTTATAGAAGAAAAGGAACAATTGGATGGAAAGAAAAGAAAACGAATGAAGTTTTAAAACAACTAAAAATGAAAGAAAGAACTACTAAACACAATGCAAACAAGACAAATGAGATTTTTCGGGCATGTTAAAAGACGCAGCAGTCAACTAAAAGTAATATTGGAAAAGAAAATACAAGGTAAAAGAGGCAGACCTAGACTAACATGGACGAGTTATATCAAAAGATGGACAAGTCAGCCTATGACAACCTGCACCATCAAGGCAAGAGACAGAGCGAAATGGCGCTCCATGGTAGCCACCTTGCGGGACGGCACTTAATTATGACTTCTTTGCTTTCATCTTTTAATTATAACTATTGCGACTTTTCAAAAAAAAAGTTTACAATCATGACTTCACAATCAAGGCTGGACAACTATGATTCAACAATCACCAGTTGTTGCAGGAGCTACTGAGTTAAGTGTGTGCACACTGCGAGCTGTGTGTTTCATCCGTTTTGATCATGTTTCTAAATTCCAATTGTTTACAATGCACGATGATATCGTATGACAGGGAACAGTTGGCTGTGTTCACTTTCTGTGCTGTTTCGCCTTATGCCTTTTGACGTGTGCTGAGACTGCTATGATGGGAACTACAGCTACCTTTCTTTGTTTGGGAGATTAGTTGGTAATTCGGATGATTCCACTGGCACGGGCGTTGAGCAATTATGGATTTCATTTCGTTTGCAGTGATACCGGGGCTTTCCATAACCGTAACACCAGTCCAGAACTCTTACTCTACAACTGTGATCCCACAAACACAACTCCAGAACTGCGACCCCACAAACACGACTCAAGAACTCTTACTCTACAACTGCGACCCCACAAACACGACTCAAGAACTCTTACTCTACAACTGCGACCCCACAAACACGACTCAAGAACTCTTACTCTACAACTGCGACCCCACAAACACGACTCCAGAATTCTTACTCTACAACTGCGACCCCACAAACACGACTCCAGAACTCCGCCTTCACACCCCCCCCCCCCGCCCCACAACCATCACTAAAATAAAGCTAGCCTCATTACAGATGTAAACGCCTCACCGTTGCTGAATCCACCCTCCGGATGTCAAATCAAGTACTTTCGACAAAGATTCACTGCAGTCAGGGAGTGATCATTGAGGTACTAGAACATGATCTGTCCCTGTTTTAACCTTGGCCCAGCTAAGAGCAAATGAAGGAACAGATAAAGATACCCTCAACAGTTAAACGTCGAGACAAGCAGTCAAGAGCCGGGAGTTGATATGAAGCATCACTGATAATGTCGATCACAGAACACTGGAAAATAATATGTGGAGATTACAATAACACCAGACATTTAACAAGAACATAATTAAATTAGGGACATGCATGATTGTGTATGATTGCACATACACAGGTAGATACACTCATGGAGTGAGAGTGAGAGAGAGAGAGAGAGAGAGAGAGAGAGAGAGAGATCGGCGTAATAAAAGTTTAATCAGAGTGAAATAAAACCCTGGAGATAGTGTAGGTATCGAGAGCTGTCTGATTCAGTGTAGTTGATGACGGTGAGGTCGAACTGAGAATGTGTCGAGCAATGAGAAGGTGAGGTCGGGTTGAGAATGTGTCGGGCAAAAGAGAAGGTGAAGTCGAAATGAGAAATTGTCGGACAAATGAGAAGGTGAGGTCGGGTTTGAGAATGAGTCGGACAAATGAGAAGGTGAGGTCGGGTTGAGAATGAGTCGGACAAAAGACAAAGTGAAGTCGAAATGAGAAATTGTCGGACAAATGAGAAGGTGAGGTCGGGTTTGAGAATGAGTCGGACAAATGAAAAGGTGAGGTCGGGTTGAGAATGTGTCGGGCAAAAGAGAAGGTGAAGTCGAAATGAGAAATTGTCGGACAAATGAGAAGGTGAGGTCGGGTTTGAGAATGAGTCGGACAAATGAGAAGGTGAGGTCGGGTTGAGAATGAGTCGGACAAATGAGAAGGTGAGGTCGGGTTGAGAATGAGTCGGACAAATGAGAAGGTGAAGTCGAAATGAGAATGTGTCGGGCAAATGAGAAGGTGAGGTCGGGTTGAGAATGAGTGGGACAAATGAGAAGGTGAGGTCGGGTTGAGAATGTGTCGGGCCTGTGTATGTTAGTGACATTGAAAATTATAATAGTCGTTCAGTGGAAAACCGAATCAGTTTTGTTAATATTCGCGTGTTCGACCAATATTATTGCGTGTCAAGCATGCAGAGTCTATGACCTTGAGCTACCAATAGACGGTGCTGGTGCTCCTGCAGTAAGTAGTAAAGTACCCCCGTCACGCCAAGTGGCGTATAGGGAAATATGGTGTTAGTGACTCTATATTTTACAGATCTTCAGCACATGATTTTTGGGGTATTGTGGTCGGTATTACGCCCGTGCTGCTTTACTTTCCCAGAAAAAAAATCCGGTACCCATTTAAGGCTGGGTGAACCCGGAAGCCGTCGGTTGGGATCGAACCCTACCCCTTGTCCTTTGTAGTCCAGTTCACTAACCACTGAGCTATCGCGGTTCGCGCTCCTGCAGTACGCATAGGAAAACTTGGGAAACCGCTCGACCCTATGGCGGCAACCTTGCAACAGTGCATCGAGCAAGAAGACACGACATGTGAGATTTTATAGTTGGTCATCCTGCCGTATCAATTTAGCTCATTTGAAGACTGACCATGCTCAGGAACACAGGGAAGTGACCTCTTTTTTTATTTTCCTCTCTTGAGTATCTAGCATATTATCGCCATGTAGTTAGATTTGTTAATATATCCTTATATATATATTTTGTGTTTGTTGTTCGTCCAGATGAAGGCCTACTTGGCCGAAACGTCGACTCTTGTTTCGTCCATTACCACGTAAAGCTGTCACCATACCACTTTACTTTTTTCTTCTTTGTTTAGTATTGCTATGTGAGATTTTTGTTCAGCGAAGGTGCGAAATCTGTACAGACTCACTGTCCGACGAGAGCCCCGGATGGTAGCAGGTGTGTGGGCCAAACACAAGTCTATGAAAGGACGGAGATGTTCAAGAACTGTGTCTCTGGTGTGGAAGATTCTTCTCGCCCGGGTCCAACAGTCACAGAAAGTCAACATTGCCACCGTGGAGAACTTGCTACGGGAAAAAACGATGCGTCAAATTCTAGTTTGTGGAATTTTATCCAAATGGAATATTATTGGAGTCAGATTCTAAAGGACTTTAGTGTTTGAAGATCCCATTACAACATTCATGACGAGCTGAAGTTTTGAAAAGTGTGCAAGATGGAAACTCAGCGGCGATGCATAAATGGCTGCGCACCCGTCCTAAACATTTATTTTCCCGCCGTATCAACACGCTTGAAAAGTGCTGACGTCAGTGTATAGAAAAGGTGGAGATCTATGTCAAGGATTGATAATGTAATTATTCAAATGTTTGCAATCAATACTATGTAATCAGCAAAATGTATTGTTTACTGTTGAACGCTCATGGAAATAGAAATAGTCATGTTATAGAGTCGTGAGGCGAGAAGTAATTGTGGGTTAAATCGATGAAACAGTGGGAAGTAGTGAGCGTACAGAAATTATGAGCATACAAAATTTATAGTCGAAGAAATAGGGAGCATGAAGAGGGGGAAGTAGTGAGCGTACAGAAGTTATGAGCGATGAGCATCGAGCCATTATCGAAACGTTTAACTAGCAGTTGGTATGAAGTCTAAGAGGTCAACAGACTGCAACAAATCTCTGAGGTCAACAGACTGCAGCGAATGTCTGAGGTCAACAGAGTGCAACTAATCTCTGAGGTCAACAGAGTGCAACTAATCTCTGAGGTCAACAGACTGCAACTAATCTCTGAGGTCAACAGAGTGCAACTAATCTCTGAGGTCAACAGACTGCAACTAATTTCTGAGGTCAACAGACTGCAACTAATCTCTGAGGTCAACAGACTGCAACTAATCTCTGAGGTCAACAGACTGCAACTAATTTCTGAGGTCAACAGACTGAAACTAATCTCTGAGGTCAACAGACTGCAACAAATATCTGAGGTCAACAGACTGCAGCGAATGTCTGAGGTCAACAGACTGCAACGAATCTCTGAGGTCAACATACTGCAACGAATCTCTGAGGTCAACAGACTGCAACGAATCTCTGAGGTCAACAGACTACAATTAATCTCTGAGGTCAACAGACTGCAACGAATCTCTGAGGTCAACAGACTGCAACTAATCTCTGAGGTCAACATACTGCAACGAATCTCTGAGGTCAACAGACTACAATTAATCTCTGAGGTCAACAGTCTACAATTAATCTCTGAGGTCAACAGTCTACAACTAATCTCTGAGGTCAACAGACTGCAGCGAATCTATGAGGTCAACAGTCTACAACTAATATCTGAGGTCAACAGACAGCAACGAATCTCTGAGGTCAACAGACTACAACTAATCTCTGAGGTCAACAGACTGCAGCGCATCTATGAGGTAACATTTATTATGGAATCTTGTAATTGACATCACGAACGTATTATTTTTTACTTGACTTGTTTACAATCGTAATCTCTAACTATCGTTTCAAGGAAAGTGTTACATTTAACTGTTGATGTTTGTTGCCCTCATAAAAGATAGCACACAGTCATTTCTAGAAATAACTCGCTACTTGTCTCCCTTGCTATCTGTATCTTGTTTGCGTTCATGAATGCGCTGATAACATTCTCAGGGTGTCCAGAAATAGAGAATTTGGCACTTCCGAACAGAGCATTCTTTTATTTACTGAGAAGTTATTTACAAAATATGTTTAGTGTTGGTTCTTTTACAAATATGGCAACCATTTGCAAGAACAATCTTTATCATGAGAACGACATATCTGCATATAGTGACGAAGCTATTTATGGAATATCGTGAATTAATTAGATATGATGCCTATGATGGAGACTATAATTGAGACGCTCAATGCACTTGTTTCTATGCAGACTCTGAGGGCAAGTTTGGCTTTCAAAGATTGTCATTAATAGATTAGTTTTTATCTAATAGATTAGTCTAGATATTTAATAGATTAGTTTTTATCTAATAGATTAGTCTAGATATTTAATAGATTAGTTTTTATCTAATAGATTAGTCTAGATATTTAATAGATTAGTTTTTATCTAATAGATTAGTCTAGATATTTAATAAATTAGTTTTTATATAATAGATTAATCATCATCATGTGCCTTACCGGTTGGCGTAGGTGATCATGTCCCTCCACAATCTTCTATCCACAGTGCATCGTATCAGTTCTGTTGTTGACTGTTTTCCATGCCATGACACATCCACCCAGTATTTTCTCTCTTTGTCGTCCGCGATCTCTTTTTCCTTTTATTTTGCCAGTTGTAACCAAGTATTCCAACTTTCCTCTTCTCATGATGTGCCCGAAAAATGTTGATTGCTTCTTTCTGATGTTTTTTAGGAGCTGCCTTTTTGTGTTGGCGTCCTTGAGAACTTCCTCATTGGTCTTTTTATCTGTCCAGGGAACTTTCAACATTCTTCTGAGAAATCCCATCTCTGTGGCCTCCAATCGTCTTTTCATTTCTTTGTCTACTGTCCATGATTAGCTTCCATAGGTCAGAATTGGTTCTATATAGCACCGATGAACTCTCTTTCTCATTTTTATCAACATAGATTTGTTGCATAAGATATTGTTCATTTTCTGAAATGCTATTTTCGCCTGAGCTATTCTACTTTTTATTTCTGTGGTGCATCTTCCATCTGATGTTATTATTGTGCCCAATTATTTGACGCGTTGCACTTGTTTCAGATTTGTCTTGTTTATTTTTATGCAGCATGATGGTGATGATTGTTTCTTCGATATAACCATTACTTCTGTTTTCTTGCTATTCAGACTGAGACCTTTCTTGTTGCTTTCTTTTTACTATTATGTCTAATCTTATAGATTAGTCTAGATATTTAATAGATTAGTTAGTGGCCTCGGTAGCCTAGTTGGGAAAACCACCCGACTGGACTACCGACGTTCGGACAACCCGTGTTCGAATCCCGCTGGGAGCAGTGTGAGTTGTACTCGTGGTTGGAAAAAAATAATACCCCCACGGCCGACCCAGCCGTTGGCAGAAATGGGTACCAGGATATTACCCTGGGAAGGTGAGGTATGTCGCCTCGCGTCGTGAGTTTCGATGCTTGAGGCGACTCTATACAGAAATCTCCGAACTTTTCTGGATAGGTGGGCGAGCACATATGGGTGGAAACTCACGTGCTAAGACGCCGGTTCAAGTCTCGTACTTGACCTTGACCTTTACCTTAGTTCTTGGAACAAAACATTTGTCAAGCAGACCTAGATTGATCTCTTTCATCGACGGTCTTTCATCTGCTCTTCTTCTGTCCGTCCGTCCGTCTCTCTCTCTTTGTATCGCTCCTCCTCTCTTTCTTTCTGTCTCTCCACCGCTTAACCTGATCCCTCATTTCCCTTCCCCTCCCTCCCATCCCTCTCTTCCCCTCCTCCCCTTTCCTCTTCCTTCCTTCCTCTTCCTCCCACATCTCCCTTACCCACCTCCCCTCCTCTATCTCTCCTTCCTACCTCCCTTCTTTGCTTCCTCATTCGCTCATTCTTCTCATTCATTCATTCATTCTTTCTTTCTTTCACGCCTATTTCTTCTCTTCCTTCTGCCACTTCTCATTTTGTTCTTCCATCTTCTCTTCAACCTTTTGTTCTTGCAATCGAGCCGACAGGAGTTTCCAAATCGCCATGTAGCCCTTCGTTGAGCAAATACAAAGTCTTTACACCTTGTTTGGTACATGGTCATCCCTTGCCATGTGCCCAAGGTCTTTTACTCTAGAGCATTAAAGCCCTCTCAGAAGTTTGAAAAGTGCACTGGTTAAGTCTATTTTTAGATTGTTATTTGTCTTGCAACGAGAGATCTCCAAATAAAAATAAAGATTGGGAAAAGCTGTTCTAACAATGTTCATCATTTTGTTGATATCTGAGATATAATCCTCATTTGGTCGTATTTTCTGATTTCCGGTCATGTTAGCGTATTGACAAAATGCTAAGAACAAAGTTATACATGGTTTGAAAGTTGAAGAGCATGAAGAATTAAACAAGGTTTGACATTTATAAAATATTAGGAGTTGAACAGAGTTTGACAGTTATAAAGCATGAAGGGTCAAACAAGGTTTGACATTATAAAACAAAGATTAAACAAGGTTTTACATTTATAAAATGTGAAGAGTTAAACAAGGTTTGACATTTATAAAACAATAAAAGGCAGACAAAGTTTGACAATTATAACACATGAAGAATTAAACAAAGCTTTGAGAATTATAAAACATAAAGAGTTAAAGAAGGTTTCATAGTTACAAAACATGGCCAATTATAAGTTTTAAAAATACATAATTTCAAATAGAAGTGACATACCACGATTATTGATTTCAAAACTGAAATATTCTGTCTATAGATAGATCGCGAGCTGAACTTGGGGATATTTGTATTTTGTAAATCCCATAATTTTGCGAATTATTTTTATTTTGAACTTTGAAGAAGATCGTTTTGACATACCTGGAAGTCCAATCCACCATTTAAACAATTATCTGTATATATGGAGCCTTCTCAAAGCTCGAAAACATGATCAGTTAGTCACGTGACAGAGGTACGGAAATATTGAAGGATTGGGTTCCTGTAAGTTCGAAGGGATCTCACTGTGAGGAGAACTCTAGAGGAGACCGGCAAGAAAACAGCGATTTTGAATTGAGAACATGGACCTGGAGAATGACAAGAAAGGTAGTTTAGAGATAGGCTGGGCTAGATAGTTATGGATGGATGATTATTTAAGATTAAATATGAATGAGATTTGTTTAGGGAGGAGAGGTGGGGGGGGGGCTGGTGGGTGGATGGGGGAGTGCTGGGTAGGGATCTAGGGGAGATAGGCTCCAGGCAGAATGTGAATCTAGACTGAAATTCATGTAGAGTGAGGTAACTTAGCACGAAGACTGTCAGAAACAGACTAAACCCTTATAAAATAGAGATAGAAGTTTTAAAAAGTAGATAGAAACTGAAAAAAAGACAGAAATTTATAGAAATCATCATTATCGGGTGGCATGGCTTTTACAGAACATTGCATTCACCACCACTGAAAGAATATCTGGCTCTAAACCAATCTCCCATGTTTTTCTGTTGTTTTGTTCAAGATCTTCTTGATGTCTTGAAACCATCTTATTCCTGGTAGAGATAGAAATTGAAAAACAAAATAGAAAAAAAATTGAGACATAAATTTAAACAACAGAGACAGAAACAAAAAAATGAGACTCATTTTTAAAAACAGAAATAAAAAAAAAAAAGACTCAGACATAACTCTGGCTACAAGCAACTGGGGTCTTTTAGAAATGTCAAAAAAATTCAAAGGCTATGGAAGCAGTAACGTACAAGTGTACAGAAGTCGATTATACCAGAGTAAAAAACATAAAAAAGTAAAGAGCCCCGTCACGGCAAGTAGCGTGTAGGGAATATGGTGTTAGTGATCATAATTTGTATAGATTTTCGGCACATGATTTTTGGGGTAACGTGGTCGGTATTACATCCGTGCTGTTTTACTTTCCTAGAAAAAATTCGGTACTCATTTTTGGATGGGTGACCATGGAAACCGTCGATAGGGGTCGAACCCGATCTACACCAGAGTGCAAGATGTAAAATTGTTGTACAATTGGCTACTTTGCAAAACAGCAAACTGACAATTGAAACAAAGGCCACAGTTTATAACGCCTGCATCATTAGTATCCTTCTGTATGGCAGCGAATCATTTCATTGATAACTTATGCAAAGCAGGAGAAAAGGCTAAATGCATTCCATATGCCATGTCTGCTCCGTATTCTTGGTATCACCTGGAAGGACAAAAGGACAAACGTGGAGGTTCTTACTATAGGCCTCACGAACATCTACACGCTGCTCAAACAACGTAGGTTACGCCGGCTAGGCCATGTACACCGTACGAAAGATGGCCGCATACTAAATGATATACTCAATGGACAACTATTAGATCAAAAGAACTAGGGGGTGTCCAAAACTTCGTTATGTAGACGTGTGTAAACGAGACACGAAGACTTTGAACATAGGCCCTAGAAATTTCTGCAGACCACTATCTTGGGAAATACACTCTAAAGCTCCAACTCAAACAAGAAGCAGATTCATAGAAAAAGAGAATACGCAGCGAAAGAAAAGAAAAAAATAACATTTCTAGGGCCGCTGCAAAATCCATAGTCAATTATGACTGACGGAGCCTACTACTGCTACTACTACCACGACCACCACCACTACCACCGCGGTCAGTACCACCACTGCGATCAGTACCACCACTACTACCACAACCACTGCGGTCAGTACCACCACTGCGATCAGTACCACCACTACTACCACAACCACTGCGATCAGTACCACCACTACTACCACAACCACTGCGATCAGTACCACCACTACCACTGCGATCAGTACCACCATTAATACCACAAATACTGCGATCAGTACCACCACTACTACCACAACCACTGCGATCAGTACCACCACTGCGATCAGTACCACCACTACTACCACAACCACTGCGATCAGTACCACCACTGCGATCAGTACCACCATTAATACCACAAATACTGCGATCAGTTCTACCACTACAATACGCTACCTGCCGTAAGCAGAAGAGATTGTCAACAGAAACACTAAGGACATTGTACGTCTTGGTGAGCTCAGGAAGAGCGTAGTTGAACCCAAACATGAGACCCCAGAGAAGTTACAGTGAGGTATGGGAAATAAGACTAAAAGCAGAAAGCACCGAAGGCAAACAACAGAGCAAAACATGGATAGCTAGAGCTAGCTCATAACATATACGAGTTAAAAGGACTGAACTGAAGGCATGCGACGAGGCGAGGTAGATAACACACGAGATTTGGGGCGATGACGTAACATGAAATACAACGAACCTGTACATAGTGTTTTATAATATTAATCTGCATGTAAAAGAACTCTACAGCAACACTAGTACAGCTATCACCACGATTATCCAAGATAGAAATAATTATAGAGGCAAAACGGGTACTTTACAGTACAATCTTCATTACAACGTTGTGTTACCAATATCAGTCATGGACCCTAGATGCAGGAACTTTAAGAAAAATAATGTCTACTGAGATGAAATGTGTCAGACGAATGACAGGAAACAGTCTGAGAGATAAGATCAGAAATGAAGAACTGAGAAAAAAGCTAGGAATAGCCCCCGCCATTGAATATATAAAGAAACAACAGATAAAATGGTTTGGCCATGTAACAATTGAGAGTTATCACAACGCAGCAGGCCCTCAATAAACGTTGCAAGAACACCAGGCCCAAAGGACGACCACAAAAAGATGGATTGACGGAATATTAGAAGCACTGGGAAACATAACAGCAGAGACGAACAGAAGAGCAAAAGACCGCAAATTATATCTCCATCGACGGTGAAAGGAAAATGAGGAAGGAAAGACGAAGAATAATAGCAACTAGTTATACTGAAGATTTTAGGAATACATGAGAAAGATAGAGAGAAAAAGAAAGAAAAAGAGAGCGAGAGAGAGAGAGTAGTGAGATCTGATACTATTTATGTTAATATGTTTATTGTAAATAACTGTCGTGATCGAAAGTTGTGGAGAGACATGATCACCTACGCCTGCAGGCCCGGTACTCGATGATGATGATGTTTATTGTTCACTTCAGATCAATAAAACTCACATAATAACTTTGGCGGACATGTGAAGCCCATTCATCTCGTCACAGTCTAGTGGGCACACCCACTGTACAGCTCATGAAGTGACAACATGACCTCACTGGTGTACATTCCAGCGTGACTATAACACAACATAGAGAGAAATGGTACACTGTGCTGTCTTCTCACACAACGACCACACGCTTTACCTCACTCTGTGGGGTGTACATTCCAGCGTGACTATAATAACACAACCTATTTATTGAGAGACATTATAAACTGTCCTGTCTTCTCACACAACGACCACACGCATTACCTCACTCTGTGGGGTGTACATTCCAGCGTGACTATAACAACACAACATAGAGAGAAATGGTACACTGTGCTGTCTTCTCACACAACGACCACACGCTTTACATCACTCTATGGGGTGTACACTCCAGCGTGACTATAATAACACAACCGATTTATTGAGAGACATTATAAACTGTCCTGTCTTCTCACACAACGGCCACACGCATTACCTCACTCTGTGGGGTGTACATTCCAGCGTGACTATAATAACACAACCGATTTATTGAGAGACATTATAAACTGTCCTGTCTTCTCACACAACGACCACACGCTTTACCTCACTCTGTGGGGTTTACATTCCAGCGTGACTATAATAACCCAACCTATTTATTGAGAGACATTATAAACTGTCCTGTCTTCTCACACAACGACCACACGCATTACCTCACTCAGTGGGGTGTATATGTGGGGAGGTGGAATTTTGGTCTGTCGGGGTTGGAGAAGTAAGTTGGACATTTCAATAATGAAATTTGGTATCCACCACGTCTGTGAAACAGAAAGAAAGTTAGAGAGAAGGATTTAGAGAGAAGGATTTAGAGAGAAGGATTTAGAGAGAAAGATTTAGAGAGAAGGATTTAGAGAGAAGGATTTAGAGAGAAGGATTTAGAGAGAAAGATTTAGAGAGAAGGATTTAGAGAGAAGGATTTAGAGAGAAGGATTTAGAGAGAAGGATTTAGAGAGAAGGATTTAGAGAGAAAGATTTAGAGAGAAGGATTTAGAGAGAAGGATTTAGAGAAAAGGATTTAGAGGGAAAGATCTATGGATCCGTGTGTACACAGATGGATCAGCACAGAATGCAGTAAAGAATGGGGGAGCAGGTGCATATATAGAGTACCCAAATAACACTAGGGATATGAATAAAATAGCAACAGGGAAATATTGTCACAATTATGATGCAGAAATACAAGCAATAAAGTTGGCAATAGAAAAGCTGCTGAACAGTAATCTTAGCCCACAGCCTGTAATGTTTTTGACAGATGCAAGATCAGTACTCCAGGCACTACAATCCAGAAAATTACCACATCTACAGACCTTATTGACTGAACTCTGCAAGCACCACAGGGTTGCCCTGCAGTGGATCCCGTCTCACTGTGGAATACCAGGAAATGAGAAAGCAGATCAGTTGGCAAAGGAAGGTTCAACAGGCACACAACTAGATACACCAGTCACATACCATCATAAGAAACAGATAATCAAATCAATCAGAGGACCACAAGCCCCATATCAGGATGCCTTTCATAATATGAATAGATATGAACAAGTTATCATTATACGCCTAAGAACAGGACACAATCGACTCCATAGTCACATGTATACAAAATTCAAGATCGGCACATCAACTACTTGTACATGTGGACAGGCACCCCAGACTGCTGAACACATACTTCAAGACTGCACTGAATATAGTAGACTGAGGAAAATCCATTGGCCCATAGATACAACACTACAGACAAAACTATATGGGCCACTGCAAGAATTACAAAAGACAGTAAAATTTATACAGGAAACGACATTGCAGATATAGACAATACTTCAGGCGAACGAAAGATAGATAGATAGAGGGAAAGATTTAGAGAGAAAAAATTTTAGAGAAAAAGATTTAGAGAAAAAGATTTAGAGAAAAAGATTAGAGAGAAGGATTTAGAGAGAAAGATTCAGAGAGAAGGATTTCGAAAAAAAGATTTAGAGAAAAAAAGATTTAGATAGAAGGATTTAGAGAGAAAGATTTAGAGAGAAAGATTTAGAGAGAAGGATTTAGAGAGAAAGATTTAGTGAGGAAAAGTAAGAGAGAGATTTAGAGAGAAAAATTTAGAGAGACGGATTTAGAGGGAAGGATATAGATAGAAGGATTTAGTGAGGAAAAGTAAGAGAGAGAGATTTAGAGAGAAGGATTTAGAGAGAAGGATTTAGATAGAAGGATTTAGAGAAAGATTTAGAGAGAAAGATTTAGAGAGAAGGATTTAGATAGAAAGATTTAGAGAGAAAGATTTAGTGAGAAAGAGTAAGAGAGAGATTTAGAGAGAAAAATGTTAGAGAGAAGGATTTAGAGAGAAGGATATGGAGAGAAGGGTTTAGATAGAAGGATTTAGAGAGAAAGATTTAGTGAGGAAGAGTAAGAGCGATATTTAGAGAGAAACATTTGGAGAGAAAAAATATAGGGAGAATGATTTAGAGAGTAAGAGAGAAAGATTTACAGAAAAAAAATAGGAGGGAAAAAGTTAAAGTTAGAGAGAAAGAGTTAAAGTTAAGAGAGAAAGAGCTAGAGAAAGAGATAGTTAAAGAATTTTATCTCTCTAGATATTTTCTCCTGCTGACACATACATAATTGCAATATTCTCTTCATAATAAACAGGCAGTATTCATTAAATACATTTGAAATGTGGATATATAGAAGAATAGGTTGAATTGGGTGGAAAGAAAAGAAAACAAACGATGAAGTCTTAAAACAAGTAAAATGAAAAGAGAACTACTAAACACAATTCAAACAAGACAAATGCGATTTTTGGACCATGTTAAAAGACACAACAGCCTAATAAAAGTACTTTTGGAGGGGAAAATAGAAGGTGGCAGAGGCAGACCAAGACTAACATGGGCGAGTAATATCAAAAGATGGATAAATCTTCCTATGACAACCTGCACCATCAAAGCAAGAGACAGAGGGGAATGGTGCTCCATGGTAGCCAACCTTGGATGCGGAGATGGGACTCGATGATGATGATGATGATAATGATGATGATGATTCATTAAAGTCTGCATGATTTCTACTTTCTTCTAAACTTACACTTGGTGTCCCCTTTACAAACGTACTGTACATTAATCGCTAATATTAACATTTTCTCTCCTCTCTCTCTCTCTCTCTCTCTCTCTCTCTCTTTGTGCATACATAAAGTTCTCACGCTCATGCACATGCACGCATACACTCAGCGCTAAAAACTCTGATATTTCAAAATGCCCCCCCCCACACACACACACATACTTAGCACTAAAAATTATGATATTTCAAAATGCCCCCTGCCCCTACACACACACGCTCAGCACTAAAAATTCTGATATTTCAAAATCCCCCCCCCCCACATACACACACTGCACTAAAAACTCTGCTATTTTAAAATGTCCCCCCCCCCACACACACACACACTCACTCAGCACTAAAAACTCTGATATTTCGAAATGTTCTCCACACTCACACATATCTCACCACTGTGTGTCTGACCCACTCTCTACCGGCATCCCACACACTCCCTGTGTGACGAAGACTTCACTTAAGCTCCATGTGAGGATTAGACTGTCATAGAAGATGTCTGGTCTGTCTGCCACTCGTGCACTTCTCTGTCATCCTTATCCAGGGATTGCCGAGCACAATATCCACATGTGTGACGCATGACTGTTTTTATAAAGAAACTATGAACATGAGTAATATTACATGTTTCAATTATGTGGAGATGTGCAGCTGAAGTTAGAAGACAAACAAACATACACATTGACACATGTCGCTTTAGGCAGTTATGTTGATCTTTTAGAGCGTTCTGAATGACCTTTTAGGTTATTCTGTTGGTCTTTTAGAATGTTCTGTGTGACTACATTCTATTGGTCTTTTAGCATGTTCTGTGTGACTACATTCTATTGGTCTTTTAGAATGTTCTGTGTGACTACATTCTATTGGTCTTTTAGAATGTTCTGTGTGACTACATTCTATTGGTCTTTTAGCATGTTCTGTGTGACTACATTCTATTGGTCTTTTAGAATGTTCTGTGTGACTACATTCTATTGGTCTTTTAGAATGTTCTGTGTGACTACATTCTATTGGTCGGTCTTTTAGAATGTTCTGTCTGACTACATTCTATTGGTCTTTTAGAATGTTCTGTGTGACTACATTCTATTGGTCTTTTAGAATTTCCTATGCTACCTTATCTTGGGATTTGGTATTCAAAGTGATTTAATAGATGGTTCTTTTTTTTTTTTTTTTTTTTTACAGTAATTTATGTGATTTTTTAGATTATTCTGTTGGTCATTTAGAGTATTTTATGGGATCTTTTTAGATTTTTATGTTAGTCATTTAGAGTATTTTATGTGATCTTTTAGATTATTCTGTTACTCATTTAGAGTATTTTATGTGATCTTTTTAGATTTTTCTGTTAGTCATTTAGAGTATTTTATGTGATCTTTTTAGATTTTTCTGTTGGTCATTTAGAGTATTTTATGTGATCTTTTTAGATTATTCTGTTGGTCATTTAGAGTATTTTATGTGATCTTTTAGATTATTCTGTTAGTCATTTAGAGTATTTTATGTGATCTTTTTAGATTTTTCTGTTGGTCATTTAGAGTATTTTATGTGATCTTTTTAGATTTTTCTGTTGGTCATTTAGAGTATTTTATGTAATCTTTTAGGTAACTCTCTTTTTCTTTCTCTGTTCAAATCGGCCTTCAATGTTGTTATGTTGGTCATTAAAATTGTTTTATGTGACCTTTTAGATTATTCTGTTGAACTTTTATAGCGCTGTTGTCGACTTTTTTGTTTTCAAACCCACTGGTTTCCTAACCTTTGATCGTTGAAAACGCACAATTATAATAATAATAATAATAATAATAACAACAACAACAATAATAACAATAATAATTATCACCATTAACATAAGAATGTGTAATCGTATAATGAGTGAAATAGAATCCTATAACTGAGATGTGAATAGAAGAAATAACAGTAACATAAGAATAACAGTCACCAGTAATTAGTGGCAGAATAGCATAGGCAATGGACATTTCATAGCTGTTATTGGAAAAGTTGTAGGGATGGAAGTAGCTGTAACAGAATTGTAAGAATTATAATTCAGACGGATGAATAGTAAGTTTTGAGAGAATGGAATTTTCCCAGTTGTTACTGGAAAAGGTGGGAATGGTCAAATGACTTGATCCGTCAACATGGTCAGAAATTAGGTGGGCAAACAAACTCGGGTAGGTCAAGTTGACCAGAGAGATGTTACTCGTAGAAGTTCTTTTGGAACAAGTTAGTGAGGTCAATTAGGTGTCAAGATGGTCACCTTTTAACAATTCTGACACATAGTTCACACAGAGTTTAAAACTTTGCGAATTCTTATCGGGTGCGAGATAACTGCGCAAATACTAAGCAAATAAATTATACAAAAAATAAGACGAGGGTACTTAAGCTAATGCACACAAGTGAGGATCAGGCAGAGGCAAGATTAACAAGAGCTAGAGACAAGATCAGCAGAAGTTAGAGTTAGAGAGAAAATATCAGTTACTTAGGATCAGTTAGTAGAGAAATAGATAGAACAAGAACAGAACCAGTAGAATTAGAAACATAGAACAAGTCCAAAATAGCTAAGTTAGAGATAGTAAGGAAGTAATTTAGTTGTGAAGTGTTTACCAGTATATTCAGAAGTTGTGATCTAGAAACAGTAGTAAGTAGTGTAACTCAAGACAGTTTGTAAATACTTATCATCCAACACAGAACTGGAGTCGTCAGTCGCTTGGCACTGCGAGACTTAATGAATGAGGCGGGGATCTGAGCAAATATGCACATGTTCGGAGTGCAATGATGATGGCACGCAAATAACTCAATAACTCATTTTGTGAATTAAAGTTAGAATGATAGATTTCACAGAAAATAAGTACTGAGGGATGGCCCCATAAACATGGGTGGTAACCTCGTGAGTATATTCAAATAAAGAACATGATTGGTAATTTAATTACTGCCACTAATTATCTCGTGCCAAGAGAATGTTTCAATAAACCTGAATGAACATGATTTGCCTAGTCTGTAATTGTTGTATTAAGTTGTGCTGTGATTTATGTGAACTTTGATATAAATAACTAGCAAGCTTGTTCCACCGTGGCATAAATGTTCATAAATAAACACGGCTCATAATAAACCAAGATGACAACAACCACCTCCTACACTCTCATCAATCCTGTGAGCATGTAGATGACTGTACATTCTAATTATGGCATAGAATCTCTGCTACAGGTGAGGTATGTTAGATTAAAAGTTGACCAGGTGTGTGTTGGTTGCTCAGTCGCCACCTGTCGTCAACAAACACATAACGTGAAGACGAATCCACAGCTGTTTGTCATCAACCAAAAATTGCATTTTAGTTCAAACCTTGGTAGGTTTGAAGCATTTATGAATAACGATGTTCTGAGCCTAATACATTCCTCTAAAAAAAAAAATGTAAGTGGCGTATCCTTTGCAGACCGTTGATGTCACCCCATCAAGTTTGGTTGTGTAAATGTCTAGGAATGATGCCTCAGTGGTTTGCTACTGCCTCTGACGGTAGACGCGGTCCTGAGGACGGTAATCCTACAGGTGGTGAAGTCTTTAAAACCCGCGCTCAGCGAGACTCGTTTCCATGACCTCCGGTTGTGAAAGCGAGTTGACTGCCCCTAAGCCACGGATGCCTACCTACATTCCTCTAACTCTTAATATTGGTACTATATGGGAGTGATTTAAATTTGTGATACCAGGGCACATCAAATGTCTAGATGAACTCAATATGTATGTATGAATGATACTTTACTAGTTTATAATCTTAACAACAAGGATCACAGAAATAACCAATCTGAAAGTTTCGGGAACTGCAATATTGAATTGTAATTACACAAGTATTTTTTTGTAATGTTAAGACACAGTTTCCATTAACAATTGTGAATGTATAAAAGATGAAGCGTGTGTATTTTATCGACAGGCAGTCTTGAGAGACAACTAAAGTAGCATTGATAAACAACTGTGAGTAGGAACAATACAAAACTGGACTCATGTTATTACAGAAAAGTCATAACAATAATTCAAAGTTTGAACGCAGATTAAAAGTAGCAAACCCTACAATTTTCTGAATAATTACATTCTAGAATGATTTCTCATAAACTCACCTAGCACAAAGCCATTTTCAAAAGAAACCAGACTAGCGAACATATTCGCGCCTCATTACCTCTTCGTGACATTTCTTTGTACACGATTCTCCGGATGTTCAGAATGAGATCTGTCTAGAGGTAATATATCTAGCCACTAATCTACAATCGTTAAGTTTACTATTAGATATGTCAAGGACATTTGACGTGATTAAAAAAATATATATATAAACTTGAGGAGAATGTACAAGTTAATGAAACAAAATGTATTAACGAGATTGTAGACAAACAGTAGTTGGCATGATTTTAGTTGTAACTGTTAGAAGTAGTTAATATTAAATTTGTTCTTAAAATTGAAGCTCTCTTGATAATTGTTGTTTTGTCTCGTTCATGCATAATTTGAGTTTTGTGGTGATTTACATCGATCTACGATATTAATCTTTTAGAAATATTATCATTTTGACAATGGAAACAAGAAAAAGCGTTCTTAAATGTTATGTGGAACCAGTCTTAACATGTGGATGTGAATCATGGACAATGTGACAACAGACAGGAATATCACCGGAGGATGTAGAATTGTGCTTTTACAGAAGAATGTTGAGAATACCATGGACAGCTAAGAAGAGTGATGAAAACGTTCTGAAATTGGCCAAAGCAAAAAAAAAAATGATAGTTAATTTCCAATATTAGGAAGAAACAATTATAATTTGTATCTATGTATTAAGAATGGAACAGCTGGAGTATTTTGTGACAAGTAGGGAAATTGAGGGACAGAGAGATAAAGTTAAAGATAGAGAAGATGCCAGACAGCTTCAGAGAATGGCTTAGCAGGCAGTGAACTATAGAAATGATAAATAACTGTCTAGATCGAGAGTTGTGGAGAGACATGATCACCTACGTTAGCAGACATAGTACTTGATGATGATGTAAATAATTATTTGCGTTAGTTTTACAAAATGCAACTGAACTTGCACAATGAATCACAACTCATAGGGAACTAATTTTTTTTTTTTTTAGCATTTGTCCATTGCACAGCACAAAGAACATTACCCCCAAAATCATGTGTTAAAGGTCTGTAAAATATAGGGTCACTAACACCATATTTCCCTATACGCCACTTGGCGTGACGGGGGTACTTTACTTACTTACAGCACAAAGAACTCATCAATGCCATAATAGCGGCTCCACTCGGAGTGAATGTTATATAATTCACTTACATCTCCCAACTTTCCTATCATTTTTCGATTTTCGAGTTATTTTTCTTTCTTATTTTTAAAACTGAGGATCTTTTTGTGTTCTTCGGAAGTGGTGACAACCATTGCAATCTTAAACCACTTAACTGAGAAAAAAATCATTAACTTGTCATGCTTTTTGATGAAATGATGTAAGAATGATGCCTTATGTGTCCGGTCCATTCGCTTGTTGCAACAAAAGAAATGTCCGGAGACGTTCTGCCGGCAATAGGTCGTTGGGTCTAATTAAATAGAGAGCTTGTTTATTTTAAAAGACGGATATCTAAAGAACGTCTTTAAAAAGAAACATTAAGAGGATCTGCTAATCAAAAGAGCATGCCTATAGTTGCAAACAGGCACGCCAGTTGCACGTTAACGCAGGGATTCTCAAAATGGCGCAAATTTCCATTTCACTTAACATACTTTCGAAATGTGCAATATCAGTAAATGGTAGGATGGGAGAAATCACTATCATGTGTCGTGGTTCGTTGTTTTCATGATCAATTCTTTCTTATCTTACGTTCTGAGCTTATCTATATTCTACGCTATCATTAACTTTTGAGCTGTTCTATATTTTACATGCTCTTGTCACGTCTGGAAGATATTACTGACGCAAAGCTGGTCTTAATATACACGTAGGTATTTTTTACAACCGGAAGAGATCGTCACACAGTCACGCACGCACACACATACGCGCGCGCGCGCACACACACATACACACATGCACACACACACACACACAATACAACTGACATTTGGAAAAATAAAATACATAAATAATTTTTTTGTATATACCTTAATTCATAAGCATGTTTATTTGAATTTGTCCAGCATTGAGACTATATGGGATTATGTTATTTATATGTTATAAACAGTTTATGTATAAATAGCAACCAGATGCCGGTAAATAATACAAATGATGGCTTCTGCACCACATAAATGCACAGACATCAAAGGACAGTTTTTGATTGGCTGGGCTTGCTTCTACCAAATTGTGAAAATACACGGTCAACAATTTGGGCGGAAATTTGTGAACAAGGCCAACATGAAAGAACGACTGCATTGATGGAATCAAAGGTTTATGTAAAATGATCTAAACCTTTAGGGATTAGTATCGATCAACCGACATGGACATGCAACGCTTGAGAGCAGTGGTTCTCGGTCTGGGGAAGCCAGCTCGAGGAAACCAGCTAGGTCCTTTATGATTGGAGAGGGTAGCCATAACTCTGCGGAGCTGCGGTACAGCGTACAGCTGACAGTACGAAGAATAAAAGAGATGGGAAAAAATGTAAAGGATGTGGTTATAGCTTTAGAGTGATAAAGAACGGCGCTAAATGATTCTACGTTGTCATTATGGCCTTAGCTGAATGATCTACGCTATAATTATAGCTTCAGCTAAATGATCTACGTTATTAGTGTTGCTTTAATTGAATGATCTACATTATGATTATAGCTTTAGCTAAATGAATAACTTTATAATTTTAGCTTTAGCTGAATGATTTACTTTATGATTATAGCTTTAGCTGAATGATCTACGTCATGATTATAGCTTTAGCTGAATGATCTACGTCATGATTATAGCTTTAGCTGAATGATCTATGTCATGATTATAACTTTAGCTGAATGATCTACATCATGATTATAACTTTAGCTGAATGATCTATGTCATGATTATAACTTTAGCTGAATGATCTACATCATGATTATAACTTTATCTGAATGATCTATGTCATGATTATAGATTTAGAGCGATGAAGGACAACGCTCAACAATTCTACTTTGTGGTCCTGTACGGCTATCAGTGGGCACAGACAGTACTCACAAATATAATAAGTCCAGGAACATTTCTTACCTGATGTATCAAAGTGACCGGCTTACCAGAAAAGAAGATCGATGATGGCTGTTCATATGTCAACAACGGTTGGCAAAATGTAAATTAAAAGTTCTAGTACTGAATTAATAAGTTCTTGGGGTATCTATGGGTTATCCTCATTGCACTCCGAACATGTCCATAGGTGCTCGCATCCCCTCCTCAGCATGTCCCACAGCGTCCAGTGACTGACGACACCAATCCTGTGTTGGTTGATAAGTCCTCTTATACGCCCACTAAGACTCGTCTTTTGCTCTACACATCTTTTTTTCTCATTTTTTTCATATGAAGGTGAAACATGGACTCGTGGTCGTCGATTTACAGCTTACCAGCCTATCACCTTTCCCTGTGTTAAACTTTTGGAGCAATCAATGCTCTTTATCTGCACTTTTCTTTAGGTATGCTCGCGTCCTCCAGATCTTGATCCTGTCATTCATAGTTGGAAAATCAAGAAGATATCTTATTGCTACACAGGGAGTATCTCTCGTGCACCCCAAGATAATGTGTATCACTTCATGTTATATTTTCTCTAACCAGTCGATCTGTGTTGTTCTGACAGTGAGGATTGCTAGGGCCTACTCGATTAATGTGAAGACCAGTACCTAGAACAAAAATCTAAGTAGCCTCTGCTCATTATTGACAGCTGAAATGACCTTATGACGACTAATCCTTTGCAGGCTCTGTTATCACATGGTCGACGTGGTCCCTAAAACACAGACTGCGATCAAACTATACTCCTAGGTATTTCATTAACCTGTCCCTGGTCACCTCATCAGCTCCCATTCGTACAACCGGTGTTTTGTGTTTACGATATGATTGTTAAGGGAGAACATCGTCACTGATGCTTTATTAGGATTAGCCAAGGCACCTGAAACCCCAAACCAGGAAGAGATGCGATCGAGTTCGTTTTGCATTGTGGGGGCGATTTTCCGTCTGTCTCTTCCCTGTCGATATACCAGAATATCATCAGCAAAAGTCATAGTTCTTCCCCTCCCATCCAGCTGTTGTTCCGTGATCGTTATTGTGTACACGTTAATAGAACTGGTGACAATGGTGAGCCTTGTGGCAGCCGTGGGCAAATGGATGTTGGCTCGGAAGACCAACTTCCACACTTGAGTAGGACCTTCCTTTGAAACAGTACCGCAGCGATCCATCTAATAAGGAAGGGGTGCACCACAAGTTTGAGGTACATGTGCATGAGGTATTCAAATGGTACTCTGTTTTATGCATCCTCCAGATCTATAGCAGCAGCGCATGTCTTCTCTCGTCTGTGGAAGCCTTCGAAGACGTCACAGGCGAAAACTGCCGCATTGAGCCATGTCTTTTTTGTTATAGCTTTAACATCCGAGTGTGCGTGGGAGTGCGCGTATCTGTTCAAGGTCATAAGTGAGTACACGGGCAACTATTTTCTCCAGCAGCTTGCCCGCGGTGTTCTGCATTGTGATGATTCTGTAGGCACTGATCTGAGAATGGTTCTTGTTTGGCTTCGGTAGTGGTAGTAAGTAGTTGTGTAGCCACTCCTCCTTTATCTGGCAACACTGAATGCTGGCATTAAACTCATTAGCCAGTTCCCCCAAGTCGTCGTCAGCTGAATCGCTTATGCCGTTATACCGAACATCATCTGAACCAGGAACAATGTTTCTCCACCTTTTAGGTGTTGTGCTAATGCCATCGGTTGTGATCGTAGGTTCTTCTCCCAACACTACCTCCTCACACAACTCTGAGAGTGACCCCTTAACTCTTTCCATACGGAAACTTTTATCGATGCAATGGAAGAGATTTGAGAGACAACGTTTTTCATGGTTTTAATAATCAATCTACATAGTTTTTTTTTTTTAATTTATCTAACACATAACATAATATGTATGAATTTTTAAATTTTTAGATAATTGAACAATCTATTAGATTTCACCAATGTCAAGTTGATACAAGACATGTAAAAAATGTATAGTTTAATGATGGTTCACACTATTCAAATTGAAAGTGACGCACTTTGCGGCGAAACGTACGGAAAGAGTTAAATCCTACAACCTCATTTCTGTGGTCAGTCTGCTGGATGTGTCGTGCAAGCAGGATTATTGCGACAAGTAACGCGTTATGATAAGCTTGTTACCTTCGTTATATAACGTCCCGTAAACAAATACTGAGCTTCTTTTGAGGGCTGCGTCATCAGATACCTTCACAAACATATACATATGTATCATAACAAGTTAAAGAAAGTTCTTGAGATAAGATTGTATGCGTCTGCAGAATCTGATTTGAAGAAGAAAATAACATCGTGCCTCAAAGCAAACTCAAAGAGACCGTTCTAATCATATGGCTGTTTATTATAACTATTTTGCAACCATGTTACATATTAAGAAAAAATACAAACAATTAATGCATCAAATATGTTAATTAACATATTATTAGTTATTTAACATAATTTGCGATGTATTGACTTGTATTTATCTATTAAACTGTCAATGCAAATACCTACAGGTTAACAATCAGCTCATCTTCCTAATCCAGGACTTTTCAACCACATTACATTAATATTTATTTGTTCAATATTTTCCTTACAATTACACAATTTACTACTAAAATAAAACCACAAATACGTTGGTGGGGAAACACGTGTTTGCTCAAAGTGTACAATTTATGAACATCGGCAGACAGAGAGGTTGTCCTTTCACCCTTCCTCACTTGCCTTGCAGCGTCGAGGGGAAAGATGGTTTGCAGCTTGGTTCTGATGTTGGCATCTTTTGCGTTTCTTAACGTTTCTCGAAATCTGTCTATTCCCATTTTTTGTTCTTTATTAAGATGCCCTCTCGGTCTGTGTTCGTGGTGTTCTTTAATAGCCTTGTCGGTATGATTTCGTTCATTTTGTTGTTCCCATCACATGGCCAATCCATTTTAATCAATCCATTTTACGTTGTGATTTATATATTCCAAGTCCGGCTTGTTGCAGGAGTTACTGAGTTAAATGCTCTGTGCACACCGTGAGTTGTGTGTCTCATCCGTTTTGATCATGTTTCCATATTCCAATTGTTTACGATGAATGATGATATCGTATGACATGGAACAGTTGGCTGTGTTCACTTTCTGCGCAGTTTCGCCTTATGTCTTTTGGCGTGTGCTGAGAGTGCTACGATGTGGACTACAGTTACCTTTCTTTGTTTGGGAGATGAGATATTCTGATGATTACGCTGGCACGCGCGGGTGAGCAATTATGGATTTTAATTCGTTTGCTGTGATACCGGGACCTTCCATAACCAAATAACCAAATATTCTACTGTCAACGGATACAAACACATACATAATATACAGAAAGGCAACCAAAAGGCTGGATGAAATTGCAGAAACATAAATGTTCACTTGCATATAGCAGGTTTAAAAAGGAAGACAGTACAAAATTATATAACTATATTTTGTGTTGTCTTTTTTTTAACAGTAAAGCGGGTAAATAAAGTAAAAAATAAAAAAAAAAACGAAATAAAAAGTCTCGTCAAAGTACGTAGCGTATAGGGTACATGGCATCAGTATCCATTTTCTTTATAGACCCTCGGCACATTATTTTTATGGTAATGTGGTCGGCACTACGCCCGAGCGTATTTACTTTCAATGAAAAAAAATGTAGATGTCGTCGATCAGGATCGAACCCCAATCTCTTGGTCTTAGTAGTCTAGTTCGCTAACCACTGAGCTATCGCTGACTCCCAAAGTTGTTACATACACTTGTATATTTATTTTCCACATAAGAAGAGACAAGAATGTTGAGAACCCCTGATCTACAGCAATGAAAAAAGGTCAAGTTTAAAGTCAGGTGTAGTTAGATATTGATTATAGATTTGAGCTGTCCGTTAGATAATTCTGTGATCGATATTTGATGAAGTGACGACAATTGATGGATCGGCAATGCAGAGAATGTATGCACTTGAATTGATGTATTGAGGTGACGGAGTGAAGAACGGTATGATTGAGGCGATATAGTGCAGTATGGAATGATTGAGATAACGGAATAAAGAATGGCATGATTGTGGTGACGGAATAAAGAATGGCATGATTGAGGTGACGGAATAAAGATTAGCATGATTGAGATGACGGAATAAAGAATGGCATGATTGAGGTGACGGAATAAAGAATAGCATGATTGTGGTGACGGAATAAAGATTGGCATTATTGAGGTGACGGAATAAAGAATAGCATGATTGTGGTGACGGAATAAAGAATAGCATGATTGTGGTGACGGAATAAAGAATGGCATTATTGAGGTGACGGAATAAAGAATAGCATGATTGAGGTGACGGAATAAAGAATGGCATGATTGAGGTGACGGAATAAAGAATAGCATGATTGAGGTGACGGAATAAAGAATGGCATGATTGAGGTGACGGAATAAAGAATAGCATGATTGTGGTGACGGAATAAAGAATGGCATTATTGAGGTGACGGAATAAAGAATGGCATGATTGAGATAACGGAATAAAGAATGGCATGATTGAGGTGACGGAATAAAGAATGGCATTATTGAGATAACGGAATAAAGAATGGTATGATTGAGGTGACGGAATAAAGAATGGCATGATTGAAATGACGGAATAAAGAATAGCATGATTGAGATGACGGAATAAAGAATGGCATGATTGAGGTGGCGGAATAAAGAATGGCATGACTGAGATGACGGAATAAACAATGGCATGATTGAGAAGACGGAATAAAGAATGGCATTATTGAGATAACGGAATAAAGAATGGCATGATTGAGATGACGGAATAAACAATGGCATGATTGAGGTGACGGAATAAAGAATGGCATGATTGAGATGACGGAAAAAAGAATGGCATGATTGAAATGACGGAATAAAGTATGGCATGATTGAGGTGACGGAATAAAGAATGGCATGATCGAGGTGAAGATATAAAGAATGCCATGATTGTGGTGACGGAACAAAAAATGACATGATTGAGATGACGGAATAAAGAATGGCATGATTGAGGTGACGGAATAAAGAATGGCATGATTGTGGTGACGGAATAAAGAATGGCATGATTGAGGTGACGGAATAAAGAATGGCATGATTGAGGTGACGGAATAAAGAATGGCATGATTGAGGTGACGGAATAAAGAATGGCATGATCGAGGTAAAGATATAAAGAATGCCATGATTGTGGTGACGGAACAAAAAATGACATGATTGAGATGACGGAATAAAGAATGGCATGATTGAGGTGACGGAATAAAGAATGGCATGATTGTGGTGACGGAATAAAGAATGGCATGATTGAGGTGACGGAATAAAGAATGGCATGATTGAGGTGACGGAATAAAGAATGGCATGATTGAGGTGACGGAATAAAGAATGGCATGATCGAGGTAAAGATATAAAGAATGCCATGATTGTGGTGACGGAACAAAAAATGACATGATTGTGGTGACGGAATAAAGAATGACATGATTGAGGTGACGGAGTAATGAACGATACGATTGAGGTGATGGAATGAGGCATGAGATGACTGAAGTGAAGGAATGAGGAAAGAGATGACTGAAGTGACGGAATGAGGCATGAGATGACTGAAGTGAAGGAATGAGGCATGAGATGACTGAAGTGACGGAATGAGGAAAGAGATGACAGAAGTGACGTAATGAAGAATGGAATGATATGATAGAGTGACGCAATGAACAATTGCATGAATGAGGTGACATGAATGAGGTGACATGAATGAGGTGATGGAATAAAAAGAACGTGAGAGAAGTAACAGAATGAGAAGTGTATTTAACAAGCGCGTTTTTAAATCATTACTAAGCATGTTATTCGCGAATCATATGAGGAAGATGTATGTTTAAAGCACTCAGAAAAAATGACAAATAAACAACAACAGAAAAAAACAAAGAACAATATATGGTCCGAAGCAGGATCGAACTCGTACTCCTTGGCACTGCGCCTTGCCACGAGAAGCCGAGCGCTTGGGAACACTGCCACGTTCTGGTGTTTATTTGTCATTTTTTCTGAATGCTGTAAACACACCTCTTCCTTCAATGATTCGCTCATTTATCGCCTCGGAAGTTTCCCTCGATAATAATATTCATTTATTATTATTTGTCTCCATGTTATTCGCGGCTTGTTGAAAGAGATAAGCACCCTTGGAACTGTTTCGTGTGAAACAAAGGAAACTTCTTTTCAACTAGCTAACTAACTAGCTAACTAACTATTGGTTATTGTTATTGGTTATGGAAGGCCTCGGCATCACAGCAAACGAATTAAAATCCATAATTGCTCAACCGCCCGTGCCAGTGGAATCATCCGAATTACCAACTCATCTCCCAAACAAAGAAAGGTAACTGTAGTCCCCATCGTAGCAGTCTCAACACACGCCAAAAGACATAAGGCGAAACCACGCAGAAAGTGAACACAGCCAACTGTTCCCTGTCATACGATATCATCATTCATCGTAAACAAGCGGGATATCGAAGCAGGATCAAAACGGATGAGACACACAGCTCACGGTGTGCACAGAGCACTTAACTCAGTAGCTCCTGCAACAAGCCGGACTTGGAATATGAGGAAACTGCAAGAAGGAACACTTTTCAGATATAGCCTTCAATGGTTCCTGCCGCCTATCCACCATATACCATGGAAGTTCACGTCCTCCCGAAAATGATGATCGTCATAGCACTTGATGATGTTAGGCCGTCATTGATGACTCCAATTCCAAACATATAGACACACAGTGGTGGTAATTTGTCATTTTCAATCCAACAGAAGCCACATGACCTGTAGTTAGTAAAACCACAGAGAGAATATGATTTTGTGACCTTCACTGATTCACTCTTAGATGTGAATGTGTAGTTTACACAAGAGGAGAAGTTTTCAACTACAGTGATTCCATTTAAGGCAATTCTGGGATAGCAAGGCAAGTCTCCTTTATAGCAGCAGAACTTGATGTTCTCCGCTCCCTTCTTGTAGCTGCTGCCACACGATTCTGATGTCTCATTAACTTGGACATCATTCAAGAACAATGTCAGATTAACATTCCATAGATATGGCTCTGCTGATGAAGTGCTTGGTGCAACAGTTGTATCAATCATACTGGAGGCTCCTGGTCTGTGGTCATTAATATCACAGACGGCACATGGTGTTGTTATATTCAGTATTTCTTTCTGGGGTGTAAATATGTGGCACACACATGGAGAGTGGTTTGTGGTCACAGTAATCCAATTAAAGGCAATTCTAGGGTAGCATGGCAATGCTGTTTCAGAACAGCACAATCCTGTGATGTTTTCTGTGTTCGCTATAAAGCTGCTGCTGCTACACAATCCTGACCAATTATAGGTGTGGACATTATTCACTTGCAATGACAAAACTGCTTTGTTTACATCATAAACCTCTGGAAGCGAATCATTTATGGGACTAATAGTACAATGTATTCTTCCATCGGGGATATCTGCATTGAGTCCCCCCCCCCCCAAAGGTCTTTGGTTAAAAAGCACATATGCGTTTGAGTTAAACACACAATGAGCCCACTTCATAGATTCAAAATGATCCTTGCCAATGTCATCCGTTTGCACAAGTTAGGTCCTTAGCTACCAACGTCAAAAATGTCTGCAACGAAGCCATCCAATTAACGACTTTATCTTTAGCGAAGGTTAACGAACTGTGAACAAACATTTATGTTCAAACCCTTGAAAACATTTTCAAAAATCTGCCAACTCGCAGCAATAACATTTATCGTGTTTTTCAATGTAAACATTGCTTGGTCCATAGCTCGAATATAAATAAGCTGCCATTTTGGTGCGTCCCATGACGTCATCTCCTAACTATTATAACTAACTATTATAGCTAACTGACTGCCTATCTAACTACCTCACTAATTAGCTAACTAACTGACTAACTAGCTAACTAACTAATTAGATAGCTAACTAGCTGCTAACTAATTAGCTAACTGACTTCCTATCTAGCTATCTCACTAATTAGCTAACTAACTGACTAACTAGCTAACTAATAAGATAGCTAACTAGCTACCTAACTAGTTAACTAATTAGCTAACTAATTAGATAACTAACTACCTAACTAATTAGCTAACTGACTTCCTATCTAACTATCTCACTAACTAGCTAACTAACTATCTAACTAACTAGCTAACTAATTAGCTAACTAATTAGATAACTAACTAGCGAACTAATTAGCTAACTGACTTTCTATCTAACTATCTCACTAACTAGCTAACTAACTAGCTAACTAACTAGCTAACTAATTAGCTAACTAATTAGATAACTAACTAGCTAACTAATTAGCTAACTAATTAGATAACTAACTAGCTAACTAATTAGCTAACTGACTTTCTATCTAACTATCTCACTAACTAGCTATAACTAGCTAACTAACTAGCTAACTAATTAACTAACTAACTAGCTAACTAACTAGCTAAGGGTTAAGGCATAAAAATGCGAAGCTGCAGTAAAGCTGAATGTGAGGAAAAATAAAAAAAATAAATAAAATGGTATGTAAGAAGCTTTACGTGATAAGTGGACGACACAGACCAAACAACATTTCGGCCCAATAGGCCTTCATCAGGAACAAAAAAAAAACACACACACACAAAACTAATAACGAAGCAACCAAAACAAAAACAATCGAAATGTGTTAAAGAAAACAAAATTAACTATCCTGTCAAAACCAAAAGGAAATAGTAACCAAGTGCGGCTGTCGTGAACGTAGAGAAACGTGTAAAAATGTGCGCAAATGCACACAGAACAAGAGGAGTTCACACAGGGGTCAGTGTGCAAACACAAAGGAGAAAGAATCGAATAGTAGACTAACAGGCGTTCAAAAGGCAGTAAGAGTGAGATGTCTGAGAGTAGGGTACAATAAAAACAAATGAGGGGTAAGGAGCACAGAAAAAAAAGGTATAGAGGAGAAAACCGAAGTGTCTCATAAGGGACTAGAGGAGAAGAACTATAGATAGCATGGCATAGTAAGTAGACCAAAGAACCCAAATATTTGCAGTAGAGAAGGCTATGCAAAAGGGAAGGAGCGACCAGAAGGAAACTATGCGTATGAGTGTGATACATTCATACCTCTCGGGTCAGCGAACCATACTGGACAGTGACATTTGTCACTGGTATTGTCCTTTGTCACTCTTTGATAATTTAGTCGTCGGTCTTTTTAGCTGTCCATGGAACTTTCAACATTCTTCTGAGAAATTCCGTCTCTTAACAACAAACAAGCAAACATATATTTTAAACTTGTCCCCCTTATGTTATTTTAAGCCGATCGCTAACTTTGATATCCTCAAACTATTCCAGGTGTTATCTTCCATTTCTTTCCTCCGTCATTTAAAAATTCATAATTCTATTTTCTTATGCACCACAATCAGATTGAATGTAATCGTTGCAATGATGTTTGCAAAATGTCTATTTTGATATTTGGGTTGCTTGCTTACGTTCGTCCGATGACTAAAGTATTCTAGAATATTCTTAGACTTTAGAATTCCTCTTCGCCATCCGCCCTTAAAAGGACGTTAAATGGACGTGTCTGCGTTGTGTTGTGGTTTGCAGTATAACTGTTATATTTGCGCCTTTCGGCCCAACACATCCGACTTCAGCACAGACATTTGGGTTGAAATTAACCTACGATTTCTTGGAAATTGATTGACAATTTCCCCGTATCTGTTGATCTTAGACACACGATTAGGGTAGTACAGATGTATGAGATAGATTGAGCAGCTTACAGATGTGTGTTCGCTTGTCAGAAGTAGATTGGTATATGTTTAAATATGGAGGTGTTTGTGAGATTACAGATGGATGTGCGTGTGGCATGGTTTGGTCAACAAAAAGCATGGTTGATTCGTGGAGAGTGGAACCATCTATCAAAGATAGAGATATTAGTGTGTCATTGTTCGATAGGATAGTGTGTCATGGTCAGATAGGATAGTGTGTCATGGTTAGATAGGATAGTGTGTCATGGTCAGATAGGATAGTGTGTCATGGTTAGATAGGATAGTGTGTCATGGTCAGATAGGATAGTGTGTCATTGTTAGATAGGATAGTGTGTCATGGTCAGATAGGATAGTGTGTCATGGTTAGATAGGATAGTGTGTCATTGTTAGATAGGATAGTGTGTCATTGTTAGATAGGATAGTGTGTCATTGTTAGATAGGATAGTGTGTCATGGTTAGATAGGATAGTGTGTCATGGTCAGATAGGATAGTGTGTCATTGTTAGATAGGATAGTGTGTCATGGTCAGATAGGATAGTGTGTCATTGTTAGATAGGATAGTGTGTCATGGTCAGATAGGATAGTGTGTCATTGTTAGATAGGATAGTGTGTCATGGTCAGATAGGATAGTGTGTCATGGTTAGATAGGATAGTGTGTCATGGTTAGATAGGATAGTGTGTCATGGTCAGATAGGATAGTGTGTCATGGTCAGATAGGATAGTGTGTCATGGTCAGAAAATATAGTGTGTCATGGTTAGATAGGATAGTGTGTCATGGTCAGATAGGATAGTGTGTCATGGTCAGAAAATATCGTGGGTCATGGTTAGATAGGATAGTGTGTCATGGTCAAATAGGATAGTGTGTCATGGTCAGATAGGATAGTGTGTCATGGTCAGATAGGATAGTGTGTCATGGTTAGATAGGATAGTGTGTCATGGTTAGATAGGATAGTGTGTCATGGTCTGATAGGATAGTGTGTCATGGTCAGATAGGATAGTGTGTCATGGTTAGATAGGATAGTGTGTCATGGTCAGATAGGATAGTGTGTCATGGTCAGATAGGATAGTGTGTCATGGTCAGAAAGGATAGTGTGCCATGACCAGATATGATAGTGTGTCATGGTCAGATAGGATAGTGTGTCATGGTCAGATAGGATAGTGTGTCATGGTCAGAAAGGATAGTGTGTCATGGTCAGAAAGGATAGTGTGTCATGGTCAGAAAGGATAGTGTGTCATGGTCAGATAGGATAGTGTGTCATGGTCAGGTAGGATATTGTGTCATGGTCAGAAAGGATAGTGTGTCATGGTTAGATAGGGTAATGTGTCATGGTCAGGTAGGATATTGTGTCATGGTCAGAAAGGATAGTGTGTCATGGTTAGATAGGATAGTGTGTCATGGTCAGAAAGGATAGTGTGTCATAGTTAGATAGGATAGTGTGTCATGGTCAGATAGGATAGTGTGTCATGGTCAGAAAGGATAGTGTGTCATGGATAGATAGGATAGTGTGTCATGGTCAGATAGGATAGTGTGTCATGGTCAGATAGGATAGTGTGTCATGGTTAGATAGGATAGTGTGTCATGGTTAGATAGGATAGTGTGTCATGGTTAGATATGACAGTGTGTCATGGTTAGATAGGATAGTGTGTCATGGTTAGATATGACAGTGTGTCATGGTTAGATATGACAGTGTGTCATGGTTAGATAGGATAGTGTGTCATGGTCAGAAAGGATAGTGTGTCATGGTCAGATAGGATAGTGAGTCATGGTCAGAAAGGATAGTGTGTCATGGTCAGATAGGATAGTGTGTCATGGTCAAACAGGATAGTGTGTCACGGTTATATAGAAGTTAGACGTTATGAGTATAGATGTGTTTGTCCTAAAGGAGCATGCATCGTAATTTAATGTAAACTGCGACACAACTCAACTATCGTCATCTTAGCTACACCTAAAGTGCAATCTTGACGACCAATTGCAGAACTCTGCAGTAATTTGAAGAGCTATTTTTGTTGAACGGTTTTCACGTTGGTCTCCCGTACAATGCAACAAAATGATGAAGCGTGAATGCCAGGAAAACAAGACACATACAAGCTTGAATTAGTTGCAGCTTTACTAACGAAGTTGGAACAAACCCACTTTTCAACAAAAGAGATCTTCAACAGGGCATAAAAACAAACAAAATAACTGAATGATACAATAGTTTCCATGAACTCTCTCTTCTTCTTAGCATTCATCCGTTAAGTTGACGTGGTTACGTTGTGTCGTTAGTTTACGTCAACGCCGTGATATCTGCGCCTTTCGGCCGGGCACATAGGTCTCCGGCATGGATACGTGGGATTGCCTAACAATTTATGCCCGGACGGCATCCAAATACCTACCCTTTTCGATATTCAGGGGAGGGTAAGGCCACGACGAAACCACAAATTAATTTTTTTTTTTAATTCCCACCGCCCCTGGCAGCGGAAGTAGGGAGCCGCGATAGCTCAGTGGTTAGTGAACTGGACTACAAAGGACAAGTGGTAGAGTTCGATCCCAATCGACGGCTTCCGGTTCATCCAGCCTTCAATGGGTACCGGATTTTTTTTCTGGGAAGGTAAAGCCGCACGGGCGTAATACCGACCACATTACCCCAAAAATCATGTGCTGAAGGTCTGTAAAATTTATGGTGACTAACACCATATTCCTTTTACACCACTTGGAGTGACGGGGGTACTTTACTTTTTTTTTATGGTAGCTGAATCGACCCCGGGATCTCCTTGTTCAGAGGACGACGTCTTACTTCTAGACCACGCAGTCCACGTTACCACGTACACAAATGTGAGGTGAACTAAAAGACTTAGTTGAATGGTGCCGGAAACGTCGAGGAAACACGTACAGGTCGGAATGGCCGAAACAACAGTGAAATGATCATATACAGTGTAGGAGCCCAGACTCCAGGGACTAGTATATGGATTTAATGTCGTTTGTAGCCGTGCACGAGAACCGGAACAACCTGAGAGCTGACAGGTTGGCTTTGACCGAGGCTTTAATGAGAGCATTGATTATTGAATAGAGAGAGAAGTGAATAAATCACTTATTGATCGATCTTTGAATAAGACACGATGATTCACGTACACAACAATCGGGGTGTCAGTAGCTCAGTGGTTAGCCTGGTGACGTAGCGATCAAATTAACGCAGGTTGAATACCACCATGACTGTCCTGTCGAATGAAAACGATAATTTCCTATGATCACTAAATAATGGTGGGTAGTAACAGTGACCAGGTTAAATACACAAATAAAAATGTTCAACTCCAATGTTAAGTTAGTCCTATTATATGGCTGTGAAACATGGAGAACAGCAAAATTGACAATCATGAAGATACCGACTTTAATTAATGGATTCTTACGCAGAATAAATAGATGGAAATGGCAGGACAAAATCACTAACATAGACTGCCTGCATGGCGAGGGGCATCCTGTAATGGGATAAAACAGACTTTACACGCAAAATTCAGTCCCACAAAATTGAGTGGGTGGGACTTCGTCAGAGGTCAAAGCTGGCGAAAGCGAACGAACGAACGAACTAACATAGAATTATGGAAATGCACCAGTCAAATACCAGTGGATAAAGAGATACAGCGAAGACGATGGCACTGGATAGGACACACACTACGGAAGCCAACTGAGAGTATTACCCTTTTTTGGAATTCCCAGGGGAAAAGACAAAGAGGAAGATCAAAGAATTCTTGGAGAAGACAGATGGAAACAGAGATGATGATGATGGGGAAGACATGGAATGAACTTAAAAGAATGTCAAGAAACAGAACGACTTGGAAAGTATTTGTTGAAGACCTATGCTCCACAGGGAGCTGAAAGGTAGAAGAAGATGAACAAGTAACAGTGAGAAAATGAAACTGATCTCTGTCATTGGCAATATTGTGGCCTTGTTCTGTGAAGTTTAATACTTCACTCACATGGACATTATTATTACTCACTTCACAATTTAGGAATCAAGCGCGGCATAAGTAGGAATGGATAATTATAGGCGTTGATAAGGGCGGCGTTAACCGACAAACGTATGAACCAAACAGTTCGTTAAACTCTTTGCTATAGGCTGAACGAGAACTTGGGGAGAGGGGTGGGGCTGGGTCGTCTGTAGACATGACGTATTCCTGCAGAACACGGAAGTCCCGGGTTCGATTCCCATTAGAGGATGATTTTTCGTTTTCAAGAATCGAATCCGTGGTTTCTTCGGTGCTTTACCCTCCCTGGTCTCTGGACAGTGAGATCAGATGTCCAGCCCTCTCTGGGTAGTGAGATCAGATGTCCAGCCCTCTCTGGGTAGTGAGATCAGATGTCCAGCCCTCTCTGGGTAGTGAGATCAGATGTCCAGCCCTCTCTGGGTAGTGAGATCAGATGTCCAACCCTCTCTGGGCAGTGAGATCAGATGTCCAGCCCTCTCTGGGTAGTGAGATTCGATGTCCAGCCCTCTCTGGGTAGTGAGATCCGATGTCCAGCCCTCTCTGGGTAGTGAGATCCGATGTCCAGCCCTCTCTGGGGAGTGAGATCCGATGTCCAACCCTCTCTGGGTAGTGAGATCCGATGTCCAGCCCTCTCTGGGTAGTGAGATCCAATATCCAGCCCTCTCTGGGTAGTGAGATCCAATGTCCAGCCCTCTCTGGGTAGTGAGATCCAATGTCCAGCCCTCTCTGGGTAGTGAGATCCAATGTCCAGCCCTCTCTAGGTAGTGAGATCCGATGTCCAGCCCTCTCTGGGTAGTGAGATCCGATGTCCAGCCCTCTCTGGGTAGTGAGATTCAATGTCCAGCCCTCTCTGGGTAGTGAGATCCGATATTGATCCCTCTTAGTTAACAGAAAAGAAAACAAGCAAAACAAAAAACAGTAGGTCCCGCGAACAATTTGCACACATTAAAGAAACCTTGGAAGTGACAACCAAAATGGCCGCTGCCGGCGTAAAAAAATAGTCATAACTCCCGACGATAAAACAGAGTACCTCTGAAGTTGGCGAATATCTGCCTGTATGGCGAGGGGCACCTGGTCACACGGCTGTTGGTGTAAAAATGAAAAATAGGAAAACGTGATGTTCATGCTTTATTTAGTCGTTCGGTACCTCACTAATGATATAAAGCTGGTGAACGCAAGACTGATCCCCAGCTACGGTCACTAGCTTTTCCTCAGCTTTTAATGGTATAGGTGGATGATATAAATAACATATTCAAACCATTAGAATCTGGTGCTAATTCTGTCTTGTTCAGGAGGAGGTTGGTGCCAATGAAAGAGCTGATAGCTGGCCTCGAGTGTGCGCCTGTAGCGATGATGTAATAACAATAAGCATTTTATCTGGAGAGATCACAACATTAATGTGTCATGGATGGTCTTTCCAGAGAAAATAAAGCAAAGAGATGATCTGTTCATAGCGGGGCAATGTGTATGGGACATAGCGGGGCAAGGTGTATGGGATATAGCAGGGCAAGGTGTATGGGAGAAAAAAGGGAGGTGGTGTATGGGGCATAGCGGGGCAAGGTGTATAGGAGAAAAACTGGAGGTGGTGTATGGGGCATAGCGGGGCAAGGTGTATAGGAGAAAAACTGGAGGTGGTGTATGGGGCATAGCGGGGCAAGGTGTAAGGGAGAAAAACTGGAGGTGGTGTATGGGGCATAGCGGGGCAAGGTGTATAGGAGAAAAACGGGAGGTGGTGTATGGGGCATAGCGGGGCAAGGTGTATGGGAGAAAAACGGGAGGTGGTGTATGGGGCATAGCGGGGCAAGGTGTATGGGAGAAAAACTGGAGGTGGTGTATGGGAGAAAAACTGGAGGTGGTGTATGGGGCATAGCGGGGCAAGGTGTATGGGAGAAAAACGGGAAGTGGTGTATGGGGCATAGCGGGGCAAGGTGTATGGGAGAAAAAACTGGAGGTGGTGTATGGCGCATAGCGGGTCAAGGTGTATGGGAGAAAAACTGGAGGTGGTGTATGGGGCAGAGCGGGGCAAGGTTATGGGAGAAAAACTGGAGGTGTTGTATGGGGCATAGCGGGGCAAGGTGTATGGGTGAAAAACGGGAGGTGGTGTATGGGGCATAGCGGGGCAAGGTGTATGGGAGAAAAACTGAAGGTGGTGTATGGGGCATAGCGGGGCAAGGTGAATGGGAGAAAAACTGGAGGTGGTGTATGGGGCATAGCGGGGCAAGGTGTATGGGAGAAAAACTGGAGGTGGTGTATGGGACATAGCGGGGCAAGGTGAATGGGAGAAAAACTGGATGTGGTGTATGGGGCATTGCGGGTCAAGGTGTATGGGAGAAAAACTGGAGGTGGTGTATGGGGCATTGCGGTCAAGGTGTATGGGAGAAAAACTGGAGGTGGTGTATGGGGCATGGCGGTTCAAGGTGTATGGGAGAAAAACTGGAGGTGGTGTATGGGGCATTGCGGGTCAAGGTGTATGGGAGAAAAACTGAAGGTGGTGTATGGGGTATTGCGGGTCAAGGTGTATGGGAGAAAAACTGGAGGTGGTGTATGGGGCATTGCGGGTCAAGGTGTATGGGGCATTGCGGGTCAAGGTGTATGGGAGAAAAACTGGAGGTGGTGTATGGGACATAGAGGGGCAAGGTTTTTTGGGGCATAGTGGGGCAAGATGTATGAGAGAAAAACTGGAGGTGGTGTATGGGGCATAGCGGGGCAAGGTGTATGGGAGAAAAACTGGAGGTGGTGTATGGGGCATAGCGGGGCAAGGTGTATGAGAGAAAAACTGGAGGTGGTATATGGGGCATAGCGGGGCAAGGTGTAAGGGAGAAAAACTGGAGATGGTGTATGGGGCATAGCGGGGCAAGGTGTACGGGAGAAAAACGGTGGGTGGTGTATGGGGCATAGCGGGGCAAGGTTTTTTGGGCATAGCGGGGCAAGTTGTACGGGAGAAAAACGGGGGGTGGTGTATGGGGCATAGCGGGGCAAGTTGTATGGGAGAAAAACGGGAGGTGGTGTATGATGCATAGCGGGGCAAGGTGTATGGGAGAAAAACGGGAGGTGGTGTATGGGTTATAGCGGGACGAATTGTATGGGTTATAGCGGGACGTGGTGTATGGGTTATAGCGGGACGTGGTGTATGGGTTATAGCGGGACGTGGTGTATGGGTTATAGCGGGACGTGGTGTATGGGTTATAGCGGGAAGTGGTGTATGGGTTATAGCGGGACGTGGTGTATGGGTTATAGCGGGACGTGGTGTATGGTGCATAGCCGGACGTAGTGTATGGGGCATAGCGGGACGTGGTGTATGGGTTATAGCGGGACGTGGTGTATGGGTTTTAGCGGGACGTGGTGTATGGGTTATAAAGGGGCGTGGTGTATGGGTTATAGCGGGACGTGGTGTATGTGTTATAGCGGGACGTGGCGTATGGGGCATAGTGGGATGTGGTGTATGGCGATTACGTGTTGCCCAGTCTTTAGAATGTCTCTAACTGTGCTACGCTTATTTCTGTAATATTTTTTTTATTTATTTTTTTTTGCGTTCGCCAGTTTTCACCATCGGTGAAGTCCTCATAGACTTGACGTTTCAAGCCGGGCCTCGCTGCTGAGACCAGGGGTGGTTGACGCAGAGAGAAATCATAAATAAAAATCCTGATGAAGCCGGGATTTAAACTCTCAACCTCTCTGTCCCGAGATCGGCGTCTTGCCTCACGACCAGCCAGTCCTCCTACAACGCTTATCACAAATCAGACAGCAGAAGATGCCAGATACTTTCTGTAACAGATCACTAACCGTCCTTAAATCTCTGCTTCGGGTTTTCTGTTTGGAGTTTACTTCCGTAGCCTTGCCTTTGCTTTCATGTAAACGATTTCATTTACAACTCCACGTCCATTTTATTTTGTTCTCATGTACGCCAAGATTAACATGGACGAGTAACATCAAAAGATGGACAAGTCAGCCTTTGACAGCCTGCACCATCAAAGCAAGAGTCAGAGTGGAATGGCGCTCCATCGTAGCCTACCTTCGATGCGGAGACGGCACTCATTGATGATGATGAATTTCATGTACGTGTCCCACTGGGACTGGTTCCGATGCCAGAAGCGGCCAATTTTTTTTTTCGGACTGACAAGGCTGCGGTGTTCACCCAGCCTGTAAAAATGGGTACCAAACATTATTCTGGAAAGCAAAGGCGGCCTGGCGTGATACGAATCACATCACCCAAAAATGTGCCGTGGTTAGGAACAAATCTGGCCACTAAAACCATATTCTCTATACGCCTGGCAATGCAGGGAGAGAACCTTCCGCGTGAGTTCCACTTCCTCTAGTCTCATGGCTAAAATGTCACCAAATGACCTGTGCTTCTCACCTAAATGACATTCAATGACAGACTGTCTTCACTTTTTCCTAATTGTTCATACAAGTATGTGGACATATAGAACTTAGCATCGCAGTACCTCTAGGGTGGCCTAGCTGCACCATCCGCAGCTGATACATGAAAGCCATGAAATTCTGCGTCTGCGGTGATGACTGTATGTGGTTTAAACATAACGCTGAACACGTCCATTTGACAATCAACATGTATAGCTTAGTGCTTGCATAACTAGCAAGCTAATGGAACCATCGATAAACACAAAGATCTTCATCTAATGAAGCTACTAATAATTCGTCACCTACTGAAAATCACATTGTTTTTTGGATTTGACAGACGTCCTGTGATGTATCTCAAGCAGCAGTGGCAAATTTAGCAGAACATAACCCCCAAAAATTCACTCACTCACTCACTCACTCACTCACTCACTCACTCACTGACTCACTGACTCACTCACTCACTCAATCAATCAATCAATCAGTTTTCCCGCGTTACAGACCTTGATTATCAAGTACATATTAAACGTTCAGTGAAGCGAGAAGTTGCAATGTATAATTATACGCTTGATCGATTAATCGATTGATTGATTGGTGACAAATTTGTACCATTATTGCCGGAAGTCATGCATACAAGTTGTGTTAATGATTTTTAGTGATGACTAGTTCACGATAAGGTTCCAAGCGGAGTAATTTGATCTTCATGATAGTGGGCGTAGTTTAGCTCTAATAACAATATTTGATAATGAACAACCGCTGTGGATATACTATAAAGAGGATGTGTTTTTGTACCAGTGCTCTATGTGTACTGATCGCGATGTATATTATACAGACTGTGCTAGTGATTATTATCACGATTATATGGATGTAAATCATGGACAATAGGATAACAGACAAGAAAATCACTGGAAGCTGTAGAAATGTGGTTTTACAGAAGAATGTTGAGAATACCATAGACAGCTAAGAAGAGTAATGAAAAGGTTCTGAAAGAGGCCAAGCAAAAAGAGAACTAATTTCCAATATTAAGAAAAAACAATCATCATTTTTTTGGCCATGTAATGAGAAGACAACAATAAATATTACTCTCCTTAGCTGTCCATGGTATTCTCAACTTTAACTTGCAAAGTTAGGAACCCGTTAACAGCTTAGTGTATCCAGAATTCATCAAAATAAGAGATCATCATCACTGCACACTGTGAAAATCCATAGGTGTTCCGATATCTTCCACGAGAATCTCGAGATTAATCATGGAGAATCCTTGCACACGTGCACGAACTCCGTAACACGTTTCGGATCCACAGGGGTGTGTTGGTTTTTACTCACAATTTTGTCCTGGCAGTGTCATAGTTATGTCATGAGGTGGTCGCTAAGGCTGATTGTGAACTCTGGAGACTGAGAGCTGTGAAGAGACATGCAGCCACGGCACTTGCCGATATTTACACATTGTTCATATGAATGTCTATTTCCCTGAAATGATTAACTCTTTGACTTCTCAATTACTTGGTTTGTTCAAACACAATTGTCAGAACTGGGTGTTCATCAAATATCTAATGTCAACAAATTTAAAATTTGCTTCTACACCTCATCAACAATTGTCAAAGTATAAATTACATAACAATAGTTGTATTTGAAAGGCAACTGTTAGCAATAGTTATATTTGAAAGGTAACTGCTAGCAATAGTTATATTTGAAAGGCAACTGTTAGCAATAGTTATATTTGAAAGGCAACTGTAAGCAATAAGTAAGTAAAGAACCCCGTCACGCCAAGTGGCGTATAGGGAATATGGTGTTAGTGACCATAATTTTTACAGACCTTCGGCACATGATTTTTGGAGTAATGTGGTCGGTATTACGCCCGTGCCGCTTTACTTTACCAGAAAAAAATCCGATACCCATTTAAGGTTAGGTGAACCCGGAAGCCGTCGATCAGTATTCAACTCTTGTCCTTTGTAGTCCAGTTCACTAACCACTGGGCTATCGCGGCTAACTGTCAGCAATATTAACATTGAAATGCTTTCTTACAGGACATCAATGGACAGTACTGTCAACAATTTGTGCAACAGCAGAGTACAACGTTGCACGAGTACTTTACTTTCAAGAATCATCTGATGGCTGAATTCTGCGATTTCATAATTAGCGAAATTATGTTTTTAAAAACGTTGAGTATGCTGATATCATCCGTCTGGTTCAATGGTTAAGGTTATGGAAGACCCCGGTAACACTGCAAACGAATTAAAATCTATAATTGCTCAACAGCCCGTGCCAGTGGAATCATCCAAATTAATATCTCATCTCCAAAACAAAGAAAGTTAGCTGCAATCCCTATCATGGCAGTCTCAGCACACGCCAAAAGACATAAGGCGAAACCGCACAGAAAGTTGACACAGCCATCTGTCCAGATATCATCATTCATCGTAAGCAATCGGAATATCGGAACATGATCAAACGGATGACACGGACTAAGTTTAATCTAATATTACTAATTACTAAATGTTGCTCTCTACGCCTAATTACTCCACGACACAAGCAGCGTGTTTGTGACTGTATTTAAAGGACGTCGCATAATACTAGCCATTTTAGACGGCGGCTACCACGAAGAGTACACCAATGTGCTGGGTTCAAGTTGAGACAGCCGTCTACGACCGGGTGTAAACTGTAGATTCAACCAGAAGTATTGGGCAGTACTGTAGGTTCGACCAGAAGTATTAGCAGTACTGTAGGTTCGACCAGAAGTATTAGGCATTACTGTAGGTTCGACCAGAAGTATTAGGCAGTACTGTAGGTTCGACCAGAAGTATTAGGCAGTACTGTAGGTTCGACCAGAAGTATTAGGCATTACTGTAGGTTCGACCAGAAGTATTAGGCAGTACTGTAGGTTCGACCAGAAGTATTAGGCAGTACTGTAGGTTCGACCAGAAGTATTAGGCAGTACTGTAGGTTCGACCAGAAGTATTAGCATTACTGTAGGTTCGACCAGAAGTATTAGGCAGTACTGTAGGTTCGACCAGAAGTATTAGGCAGTACTGTAGGTTCGACCAGAAGTATTGGGCAGTACTGTAGGTTCGACCAGAAGTATTAGGCAGTACTGTAGGTTCGACCAGAAGTATTAGGCATTACTGTAGGTTCGACCAGAAGTATTAGGCAGTACTGTAAATTCGACCAGAAGTATAGGGCAGTACTGTAGGTTCGACCAGAACTATAGGGCTGTACTGTAGATTCAACCAGAAGTATAGGGCAGTACTGTAGGTTCGACCAGAAGTATTGGGAAGTACTGTAGGTTCGACCAGAAGTATAGGGCAGTACTGTAGATTCGACCAGAAGTATAGGGCAGTACTGTAGGTTCGACCAGAAGAATAGGGCAGTACTGTAGATTCAACCAGATGTATAGGGCAGTACTGTAGATTCGACCAGAAGTATAGGGCAGTACTGTAGATTCGACCAGATGTATAGGGCAGTACTGTAGATTCGACCAGAAGTATAGGGGAGTACTGTAGATTCGACCAGAAGTATAGGGCATGATTCATGTCGTTATTTTATGTTAAATATACTGTCAACGTTCAAGTTTGAATACAGCAGGAGGTCAACGCCTGGGAGTCATGACCCATTCGGGCCCACCCTCCCTAGAGTGCCAAGAAACTAAAGGGCTGAAACACGTGTTGTGCCAAGAAACTTTAGGTTATGGTTAATCGAAAGCCCCGGTATCACTGCAAACGAATGGAAATCCAGAATTGCTCAACCGCCCGTGCAGGTGGAATCATCAGAATTAAAATCTCATCGAATATTCTAACAAAGAAAGGCAGCTGCGGTCTCCATCGTAACAAACACAGCACACTTCAAAGACATAAGGCGAATTAGCACCGACAGTGAACGCAACTGACCTGTCCGTCGCTATACGATATCATCATTCATCGTAAGAAATCTGTAAATAGAAACACCATCCGGGTGAACACACACAACTCACTATGTGCACAGAGAACTAAACTCAGTAGCTCCGCCAGCAAGCAGGACGTGGAATATTAGGAAACTGCAACAAGGAACCCTTTCAGACAGTGCCTCAGCGGCTCCTTGCCACCTATCCGCCATGTTGACTAAAAGTCCAGAAGCTTTATGCCCACTCATTTAACGGGCTACTGGAGGCACTTGTTCATTGTAATAAACATTGAATTGTTCGTCAATTCGACAAATGTCGGAAACAATACTCATCGAATGTTTCGTTTTCCTAGAACAGCGTGTTCCGGTTGAAATTTAAAACTACCGTTGGTTAGTATAAAACTAGCATTTACGGGATTCGGAAACAATGTTACGACTCAAATTTTCTGGGTGCACCAGAGGCCGCTGAGGTCGAAAGCGTTCAAACGTTATTTATTTTTTTTATGGAGGTGGGGGTATTATAAGGAAGGGTCGTTCTAGAGTTGAGAGAAGGCTAGAGATTTTTTTAACATCATACTCACTGGCTTTTTATAGTTACCTACCACGTTCCTGCAGGCATGTCTTGTGATGAGAATATTAGATAGCAGTGACGTGTCTGGTGAAATAGTGGGCAGAATGTGGAGTATTTTCTACCTGTGGAGGTGAGGTTGGGTTTATTCTACAAGCCAGCAGGTTTATAGAGGAAAAGAGGCTCGGTTTATTCTGCCTGATGGCAGGTTTGTTGAGGAGAAGGTGGGTTTATTCTACCTGCCGGCAGGTTTATTGAGGAGAAGAGGTTGGGTTTATTCTACCTGCCGGCAGGTTTGTTGAGGAGATGAGGTTGGGTTTATTCTACCAGCCGACGGGTTTGATGAGGAAAAGAGGTTCGGTTTATTCAACCTGCCGGCAGGTTTGTTGAGGAGATGCTGGATTTATTCTACCTGCCGGCAGGCTTGTTGAGGAGAAAAGTTTAAATTCATTCTACCAGCCGACTGGTTTCTACCTTCATACAACCTTGAATATGTATCAGCCATTTTTTTACCTGTGAAAGTCAGGCGACCTGGTATAGTGCTGACTAAATTACCCCAAAAATGTCGAAATGATCAAGAAAATAGAAGGCACTTCTATCATCCCCCATGCTCGCCTTGTTCATGACCTAACGAAGTTACTCGTTACTGTCACTGTGGTGCTCATTGATTTAACTAAAGTTTAGTTAACAAGTGACCGCTCGCGGGGAGTAATGAGAGATATCTTTCATTACACGGGAGACAAGTAATACCAGTGCTTACAACCTTTGCCCTGTACCATTACAGGGGCTACCACGTGTAGTCGAGTGACGTCAAGATAGCGTGTCTGTTGATTGAAGACAACACGTCGGCGTGGCAGAAATGTTGAGCCGAAGGTCGAGGGTGGTAAACGAATGTTGTGGATTTTGTATTTTTGTGGAATATTGGCGAGATATATATTCATTTGTGGTCTTACTTGTGTTGGAACGTATTGGGGATGGGGGGGGGGGGTGGTGTTGGTATAGCAGTGACCTTGAGGTGGTTAATGTGTACCAAACTTGTGGTGATAACAGTGACCGTAAGATGTTTAATTTGCACCAAACTTGTGGTGATAACAGTGACCGTATGATGTTTAATTTGCACCAAACTTGTGGTGATAACAGTGACCGTAAGATGTTTAATTTGCACCAAACTTGTGGTGATAACAGTGACCGTAAGATGTTTAATTTGCACCAAACTTGTGGTGATAACAGTGACCGTAAGATGTTTAATTTGCACCAAACTTGTGGTGATAACAGTGACCGTAAGATGTTTAATTTGCACCAAACTTGTGGTGATAACAGTGACCGTAAGATGTTTAATTTGCACCAAACTTGTGGTGATAACAGTGACCGTAAGATGTTTAATGTGCACTAGGCTTGAAGTGATACCGGCACTGGTAAGATGCGCAATATGCACGAGGCTAGGAGTGATAACGGTACAGGTAAAATGTTCAAGTGCACCTGGCATGGAGTGATAACAGTACAGGCAAGATGCATACTACGCACCATGCTTGGAGTAATAGCAGTAAAGATAAAATGCACAATATGCACCTGGCTTGGAGTAATAGCAGTAAAGATAAAATGCACAATATGCACCAGGCTTGGAGTAATAGCAGTAAAGATAAAATGTACAATATGCACCTGGCTTGGAGTAATAGCAGTAAAGATAAAATGCACAATATGCACCAGGCTTGGAGTAATAGCAGTAAAGATAAAATGTACAATATGCACCAGGCTTGGAGTAATAGCAGTAAAGATAAAATGTACAATATGCACCAGGCTTTGAGTAATAGCAGTAAAGATAAAATGTACAATATGCACCAGGCTTTGAGTAATAGCAGTAAAGATAAAATGTACAATATGCACCAGGCTTGGGGCGGGGGGGGGGGGGGATAATTAAAGGTAAAATGCACAATGTGCACTAGGCTTGGGATGAGAACATCATCATCATCAAGTACCGGGCCTACTGGCGTAGGTGATCATGTCTCTCCACAACTTTCGATCTCGGAAGCTATTTATCATTTCTGTTGTTGACCTTCTGCCAAGCCATTCTCTTAAGCTGTATGCTATTTTTTCTCTTTGCTTCCCTCTATCTCTTCGTCCCTCAATTTTTCCAGTTGTTACAATATATTCCAGTTGAGATGAGAACAGTGAAGGTAAAATACAAAATGTCACCCAGACTTGAAGTACACTGGGATGAATAACCACTGACAACACAAGGTGGGTTGATTTCATTACTGCACTAGAAGACGCTAAATGCCATGTCCACCACTGACTTCATATTTGGTCCGTGACTAGAAGCTAGAAGAAGGTTCTCTCCCTTCAGACCTCCATTTCGTCCTATTTACCTTCCCTAAGGCACTATATTTTAAGACTCTCCAATTACCTTTTTAATAAAATAAATATCAAGAGAACACCAATTTGTCACGACCATCGAGTTGACTACCAGCAATCATGGCTTCCATAGACACACGAGACACACGTACAGAGAGGACTTAAGATGCCCGTGAAGAAAACGAGGGAGTAATAATTTTGAGTGTGGTGAGAAGAGTAAATTAGAGATTAGTACTGCACAGTTATTAGCTTCAGTTAAAAAATAGTTTTTTTAATTCTAGATGTATATACTGGGCAAGGATGTATTGTGCAGATATAATTTATATACTGCATTTCCATCATGAGCCGCGATAGCTCAGTGGTTAGTGAATTGGACTACCACGGACAAGGGGTAGGGTTCGATCCCAACCGACGGCTTCCGGGTTCACCCAGCCTTAAATGGGTACCGGATTTTTTTGTCTGGGAAAGTAAAGCAGCACGGGCGTAATACTGACCACATTAACCCAAAAATCATGTGCTGAAGGTCTGTAAAATATAGGGTCACTAACACCATATTTCCCTATACGCCACTTGGCGTGACGGGGGTACTTTTCTCTCTTTTTTTTTTTTTTTTTTTTTTTAACTCATGTTACTTACTCACATGTAACAATAACAACCAGTACTGAAATTAAATATGTCAGGCGCATGACAGGAACCACGCTGAGAAAATAACATATAAAATGGTTTGGTCATTGATAAGATAAACAAAAACAACACAATGAAAACTTAATAAACGTTGCCAGAACACCAGACACAAGAGTTGAACACGAAACTGATGGAATATTAGAAATACTGGGAAACATAACATCACCAGAGGCCAAATAGTAGAGCAAAAGATCGCAAATTATATCTCGTCTCGACTTTGAAAAGCAAACTCGGAAGGAAATAATACGAAAAATATGTGACTAAAAGTGTTGCCTTTTCAGACGTAAACCACATTTTACTATATCATTATAATTCAAAAGGGAGCCGTGATAGCTCAGTGGTTAGTGAACTGGACTACAAAGGACAAGAGGTAGGGCTCTGCGCAGAGATTCTCTTGGTCTGCCTTGTTTTCTTTTACCCGATGGTTTCCACACGAATGCCTGACGGGAAAGTCTTTCTTCGCTCATTCAACACATGATCGATGTATTTCCGTTTTCTTCTAATGAAGTTCGACGCGTACTCTTGTTTTGATTCGCCTCTTATCTGTTCATTTGAAATGTATTCTTTTCAGCTGATGTTTGAGATCATACAAACACATTTACTTTCAAAACCTTTTAATTTCCTATCTAAAGTCTGGGTGGATTTCTAACTTTCACATCCACACTATAGAAGTAAAGTAAAGTAGAGAGCCCCGTACCGCCAAGTGGCGTATAGGGAATATGGTATTAGTGATCTTTTTTACAGATCTTCGGAACATGTTTTTTGGGGTAATGTGGTCGGTATTACGCCCCTGCCGCTTTACCTTCCCAGAAAAAATCCGGTACCCATTAAAGCTTTGGTGAATCTGGAAGCCGTCGATCAGGATCAAACGCGACCTCTTGTCCTTTGTATCCCAGTTCACTAACCACTGAGCTAGAGCGGCGCCCCCATACCACAGAGAGCTGTCAATAATCAAGGCCAGGATTGTTTGTCCTTTGAGACCAACTCACAAAATAATGTAACAGAAGAAGAAACATTGAAGAATGAAGATTTGACCAGAAGAGTTCGTGCAACATGAAGTCTGAGCAACACTCACGTGCAACATGAAGTCTGAGCAACACTCACGTGCAACATGAAGTCTGAGCAACACTCACATACAACATGAAGTCTGAGCAACACTCACATACAACATGAAGTCTGAGCAACACTCACATACAACATGAAGTCTGAGCAACACTCACGTGCAACATGAAGTCTGAGCAACACTCACGTGCAACATGAAGTCTGAGCAACACTCACGTGCAACATGAAGTCTGAGCAACACTCACGTGCAACATGAAGTCTGAGCAACACTCACGTGCAACATGAAGTCTGAGCAACACTCACGTGCAACATGAAGTCTGAACAACACTCACATACAACAGATGAAATTGATTGAGTGTATGCCTTAATGGGACATCAGAAAATTGATTTTGGGAAATGTCTTCCTGAAAGACAGGGTTATGGGTTTTGTACTAGACAAATTTGGCAGGAACGAAATTGGAGTGTAGCAGATGGCGGGTAAACAATAGCTGCTTGTGAGATGGTGCTGGATAGCAACAACGACAAGATGAATCTGACTTCAATGTAGACGGTCAAGTAAATCTGATTTCAGATATAAATTATAATATATCACATAGATTAGACAAAGGTGCAGACCGCAATCTCTGGAAACACACTCTAAAGGTTCACCTCAAACAAGAAGCAGACAGATTAATAGAGAAAGAGAATACACGACGAAAGAAAAGAAAAAAATAACATTTCTAGAGGCGCTGAAAAATCTATAATCAACTATGACTGACGGAGGCTACTACTACTATCACATAGATATAATATAATATGTCACAGAGATATAATATATCACAGATATAATTTAACATGTCATCATCATCATCATCATGTGCCGTACCGGTTGGCGTTGGCGATCATGTCCCACCACAATCTTCTATCCACAGTGCATCGTATGAGTTCTGTTGTTGACTGTTTTCCATGCCATGGCACCAAGCTATCCAGTATTTTTTCTCTTTGTCGTCCGCGATCTCTCTTTCATATTATTTTGCAAGTTGTAACCAAGTATTCCAACTTTTCTCTTCTCATAATGGGCCCGAGAAATGTTGATTGCTTCTTTCTGATGTCTTTTAAGAGCTCCCTTTTTGTGTTGGCCTCTTTGAGAACTTTCTCATTGGTCTCTTTAGCTGTTCAGGGAACTTTCAACATTCTTCTGAGAAATCCCATCTCTGTGGCCTCTAATCGTCTTTTCATTTGTTTGTCTACTGTCCATGATTCGCTTCCATAAGTCAGAATTGGTTCTATATAGCACCGATGAACTCTCTTTCTCATTTTTATTGACATAGATTTGTTGCATTTGGTGTAACCTTATAGAAATTTAAATCGGAACGTTTATCGAGTTTCAGGTTCAGTAAGATATAGGAGATTGACACATGTGACCCATTCATTACCCAGGTGGACCGATCCACTTAGCATGTCTAGAAACTATTAACATAAACACTTGCGCGACAAGAAAATGCCCCTCCTCTTCTGATCATCGTCTCTCCAGCAGCAATTCTTGAAGTATAACGTTTCTTGTCATGATGATTTAGACATGCAACACAGCTACCAGCAAACAATAACAAACCAAACGTAGCAGTTAGAGATCACAGTAAGATTTCCTAACAATTGGATAAATTAGCGCCTTGTCCATAGTCATTTGTAAATATATAGATGACTAATGGTTGCTAAACGTAACACAAATTAATTTGGATTATATGACGAAAATATTACTAAGAATCATCATGAGACGTGTAAGAAACAAAGTAAAACCAAAAATAAATGAGGAACAATGTAGATTTATGGAAGGAAAAGGCACCAATAATGCAATATACATCTTAAGAACATTTATAGAAAGATCTATAGAGATAAAGAAATATCTATAAATGTGTTTTATAGACTACACAAAAGCATTTGACAAAGTAAAGCATGTGGAAATAATCAATATGCTGAAGAAATTAAACATTGATGGCAAGGATCTGCGAATCATAAAAAAACATGTACTGGCAACAAACAGCAGATATACGAATTAACAACCAAACAGGACAATTCCAATATATAAAACAAGGAGTCAAACAAGGCTGTGTTCTGTCGCCGGATTTGTTTTCACTTTACATCGAACATATTATGAGATCAATAGTAGAAGTCAATGGTCACAACATAAAAAATTTGTGATATGCGGATGATACAGTCTTAATAGCAAAGACAGAGAATGAACTACAAGAAATGATAGACATAATAGTAAATGAAGACAACAAAAAATGTCTCAGTCTGAATAGTATGAAAACAGAAGTAATGGTTATATCGAAGAAACAATCACCACCATCATGCAGCATAAAAATAAACGAGACAAATCTGAAACAAGTGCAACGTTTCAAATACTTGGGCACAATAATAACATCAGATGGGAGATGCACCACAGACATAAAAGCAGAATAGTAGTAAAAAAAAAGTAGTAAAGTACCCACCGTCACGCCAAGTGGCGTGTAGGGAAATATGGTGTTAGTGACCATAAATTTTACAGACCTTCGGCACATGATTTTTAGGGTAATGTAGTCGGCATTACGCCCGTGCCGCATCACTTTCCCAGAAAATATTCCGGTACCCATTAAAGGCTGGGTGAGCGCGGATGCCGTCGGTTGGGATCGAACCTTACCACTTGTCCTTTGTAGTCCAGTTCACTAACCACTGAGCTATTGCGGCTCCCAAAAAGCAGAATAGCTCAGGGCAAAATCGCATTTCAGAAATTGAAAAATATCTTATGCAACAAATCTATGTCAATAGAAGTGAGAAAGAGAGTTCATTGGTGCTATATAGAACCAATTCTGACCTATGGAAGCGAATAATGGACAGTAGACAAACAAATGAAAAGACGATTAGAGGCCACAGAGATGGGATTTCTCAGAAGAATATTGAAAGTTTTCTGGACAGCGAAAAAGACAATGAAGAAATTCTCAAAGGGGCTAACAAAAAAGGAAACTACAGAAAAACATCAGAAAGAAGCAATCAACATTTGTTGGGCACATCATGAGAAGAGGAAAGTTGGAATACTTGTTTGCAACTGGCAAAATAAAAGGAAAGAGAGAAAATACTGGATAGCTTGGTGTCATGGCATAAAAAAAACAGTCAACAACAGAACTGATACGATGCACTGTAGATAGAAGATTGTGGAAGGACATGATCGCCTACGCCAACCGGTATGGCATATGATGATGATATAACGTACAACACATAACAGTTACGAACACCCCAATTTTCTTTAAGCTAAAACAACAACAATTTACAGTAGTAAGGCCGGTGGGCACAATGGAATTACCTGAATTTTGTGACGTTTTCAGCTTTGCGAGCAGGATCGGTTGTAGGTAGAATGACGTCAGCCGTCAATAGCTCGCAGGACTGACGACATCACGAGTATGGGGGTTTTATCAGAATTCCCTCTCTGCCCACTGTCGGGATACAACATCATATGGACATCAACATAAACAAGACAGGAGTAATGACGATATCAACATAAACAAGACATGAGTAATGATGATATCAACATAAACAAGACAGGAGTAATGACGTTATCAACATAAACAAGACATGAGTAATGATGATATCAACATAAACAATACAGGAGTAATGACGATATCAACATAAACAAGACATGAGTAATGATATCAACATAAACAAGATAGAAGTAATGACGATATCAACATAAACGAGACAGGAGTAATGACGATATCAACATAAACAAGACCGGAGTAATGACGATATCAACATAAACAAGACAGGAGTAATGATGATATCAACATAAACAAGACCGGAGTAATGATGATATCAACATAAACAAGACAGGAGTAATGATGATATCAACATAAACAAGACAGGAGTCATGATGATATCAACATAAACAAGACAGGAGTAATGACGACATCAACATAAACAAGACAGGAGTAATGACGACATCAACATAAACAAGACAGGAGTAATGACGACATCAACATAAACAAGACAGGAGTAATGACGACATAAACATAAACAAGACAGGAGTAATGACGACATCAACATAAACAAGACAGGAGTAATGACGACATCAACATAAACAAGACAGGAGTAATGACGACATCAACATAAACAAGACAGGAGTAATGATGATATCAACATAAACAAGACAGGAGTAATGACGACATCAACATAAACAAGACAGGAGTAATGACGACATCAACATAAACAAGACAGGAGTAATGATGATATCAACATAAACAAGACAGGAGCAATGATGATATCAACATAAACAAGACAGGAGTAATGACGACATCAACATAAACAAGATAGGAGTAATGATGATATCAACATAAACAAGACAGGAGTAATGACGTTATCAACATAAACAAGACAGGGGTAATGACGTTATCAACATAAACAAGACAGGAGTAATGACGATATCGACATAAACAAGACAGGAGTAATGATGATATCAACATAAACAAGACATTAGTAATGACGTTATCAAAAGAAACACAAGACAACAACATAACGAATGATGACAATATCCTAAAACAAGTGAAGGAATTCAAACACATAGGCAGCACTCTGACATATAACAAGATGCAAGCAACAGAAATAGACTCAAGATGTAACAAAGCTTGTCAAGTTATTGGACAGATCTCACTACTACTGTCTAACAAAGAAGTAAAGCTAGAAGCAAAGCAAGCTATCTATAAGACTATCTTTGTCCCAACGTTGTGCTACCAATGCCAGACATGAACCTTAGATTCAACAACTGTTAGAAAAATAACTAAAACAGAAATGAAGTGTGTCAGACGCATGACAGGAAACAGCCTGAGAGATAAGGTCATAAATGAAGAGTTACGAAAAAGACTAGGAACGTAACCAGCTATTGAATACATAAAGCGACAACAGATCTAGTGGTTCGGGTATGTTAATAAGATAGGAAGAAATAAATCTAACACAACGAGTCACCAACAAACGTGACGAGAACACCAGACCTAGAGGTCGACCAAGAAAAAGGTGGATAAAAGGATTACTAGAAATACTTGGAGGTATAACAGTAGAAGCCTATAGAGTATCAAGAAACCGCGAACCATATCTTCCCTCGACGCTGAAAGGCAAATGAAGAATATAGAAAGGAAGGAAGGAAGGAAGGAAAGGAAGGAAGGAAGGAAGGAAGGAAGGAAGGAAGGAAGGAAGGAAGGAAGGAAGGAAGGAAGGAAGGAAGGAAGGAAGGAAGGAAGGAAGGAAGGAAGGACCACATAATCAACATTGAAACTATAACAATCTTGTAATATTGATTTGATATCAAAACCGAATATCAAAATATTGCTAGTTTAAGGTTATGAACGATAAATGATCAAGATCTTAGCCTTTGCACCATCTCCTCGGTAGCCCTGGAAATAGCTAAGTAGTCTACATAAGCAAGCAGAGATCGGACAGGGAAGACAAACCCGGTGTTTTTAAAAATGTTATGCTGAAGCTGGATTTGTTGGGCCGAAAAGTCAGACTGACACTGATGACGACTATCAAAATGTGTGCTACAAAAAATACAAAGAGTCGCTCGTTCATGGAGCGATCGTCATACGCTCGGAAATAAGATGTTCGGTGACATGTACTCGTGTAATTGTGTATCAGTGTTTTATGAAACATTCTATGTGTTGATACAGGGCCACATATTCTCATGAAAAATCAAATGTTCTTTTTTCATCGCTGATATTACTTTACATGCTAAATCACTCAACAACATAAATTTATTCATTAATGATTTTATATTTGTATATGTAACACACTCTATAGCAAAGATCAATGAAAGATCTGACATGATCGTCTGTCACTTCGCTCTGTAGCGAACATCAATGAAAGATCTGACATCAATGCCTTGAGGCCCACACGATATAGAACAGCAGAGCTCGACAAGACAATTCGAATTCTTGACTCGGAAGGGGCACGGTGATTGATGTGAATTTAGTTATGAGGATTGGGTCTCAGACTTGGTACAGGTATAATAAGATGACCACGAAGAAATAATAAAGAGTATGTCATCGGTGGAGACAGCACTACTCTGATTACAGCCAGGTCCTTTATTTGTTATCAATATCATCATCATCATTATCATCAAGTACCATGCCTGTTGACGAAGGTGATCATGTCTCTCCACAACTTTCGATCTCGACAGTTATTTATCATTTACCTTCTGCCAAGCCATTCTCATACGGTATCTGGTATATTTTCACTTTGCTTCCATTTATCTCTTCGTCCCTCAATTTTCCCAGTTGTTACAATATATTCCAGCTGTTCCCTTTTCATTACATGGCCAAAAAAGTTATGATTGTTTCTTCCTAATATTGAAAATTAGCTCTCTTTTTGCTTTGGCCTCTTTCGGAACGTTTTCATTACTCTTCTTAGCTGTCCATGGTATTCTCAACATTCTTCCGTAGAACCACATTTCTACACCATGTTCTTTTCTTATCCTTTTGTCCATGATTCACACCCATATGTTAACACTAGCTCAACATAACATTTACGAACTCTTTTTTGTTTCTATTGTCAAAAATATATTGCACAGTATCTTCCTCATTTTTAGGAAAGGTGCTTTTGCCTGGGCCATTCTGCATTTTACCTCTGTTGTACATCTACCAATTGAGCTTAACATTGTTCCCAGATGTTTAAGCTCATATACTTGTTTTAATATTGCTCCACTTGTCTTTATGCAATTAAGAAATCTGTAAAAACCCTAACACTACAGTTTTGGTAAAACTAGTATAACAGAGAAATATAAAGGTCTCCAAGAATATATCTTTTTGTAGCACATCTTTCTACTACATAGAAAGAGCATTGTGTACCAACGATCTCTAGTAAACAGAAAATCTACTTCAATCAATAACCCAGGTGGTCCGTGGGGCGTCACTAACAGACTTCATCAAACTTATCCAATTCTCTCTATCTTCATTCATTCTTTTGGACTCTGCAAAGTCGGGGCCTTTCCAATCGTTGACGTCATATTCCCATCTCCTTTTCTACCTACCTCTCCTATTTACTCCTGTATCAGTTCCGTGTAGAATGGTCTTTGATAAGCCAGACGTTCCAGACAAGCGAAGCGCGTAAGATTACCCAATCGATGGACTGAATACACGTCCGTGCTGTATAACACTAAAATGACGTTATAACAGAACGCAATTCTAAGTAGATGCAGCATAAAAATAAACGAGACAAATCTGAAACAAGTACAACGTTTCAAATACTTGGGCACAATAAATACATCAGATGGGAGATGCACCACAGAAATAAAAAGCAGAATAGCTCAGGCCAAAATAGCATTTCAGAAAATGAAAAATATCTTATGCAACAAATCTATGTCAATAAAAATGAGAAAGAGAGTTCATCGGTGCTATATAGAACCAATTCTGACCTATGGAAGCGAATCATGGACAGTAGACAAACAAATGAAAAGACGATTAGAGGCCACAGAGATGCGATTTCTCAGAAGAATGTTGAAAGTTCCCTGGACAGATAAAAAGACCAATGAGGAAGTTCTCAAAGAGGCCAACACAAAAAGGGAGCTCTTAAAAAAACATCAGAAAGAAGCAATCAACATTTTTTGGGCACATCATGAGAAGAGGAAAGTTGGAATACTTGGTTACAACTGGCAAAATAAAAGGAAAGAGAGATCGCGGACGACAAAGAGAGAAAATACTGGATAGCTTGGTGTCATGGCATGGAAAACAGTCAACAACAGAAGTGATACGATGCACTGTAGATAGAAGATTGTGGAGGGACATGATCGCCTACGCCAACCGGCAGGGTACATGATGATGATGAATTCTAAGTAAAACATATGCTTCTTCTAGAGGTCTGTCCTCCATAGAATAGAACAATCTCATGTCAATAAACCACGCCTCTCACGAGAGATCAAATGTCAAACTGATCCCTCCTGACAAACTCCACCGAACTAGACAAAAAAATTGTCTCACCAGAGAAAAAGAAACGGTGCTCTCTTTTTGCAACTATGACATAACGGGCCGTATCAAATGCTAAACACACAGGACAAGCACGTGATCTCTTACGTCACTAGTTGAAATCAATTACATCGCCAAGTGTACAAATAGAAGCAAACCAAAAAAATATTTTTAAAAACCCGATAACATCCAATGATATTCAGCAAAACAAAAACAAAAGTTAGCAATGTTGATCACGTGCGAAAAATCGACCAATGAAATACAATATTAGGCCACTGGCTGAATATTAATTAAAATACTCAGCAGGAGCTGTATTGACTTGTGCTCGAATAATGTAGATACATTCATTACCGGAACAATTACCGCCATTAATGCTGCGATGTTTTCAGTTACTTGTTATGCTCTTTTTATCATTTTTCTACCAGTTAAAAAAGGATTTCAATATATTGAAAACTCCAATAATAATAATAATAAAAGACAAAGAAAGACAAGCAAAAACTTCAAAAGTAGAACTAAAAAAACAATAAACAACAATTAAATTACGTCTTCTGCATAGGTAATCATGTATCGCCACTACTTTGGTTTTTCTTTCTTCCTTTTTTTATTTCTTTGTTCCTTTCTTTCTTTCCCTTCTCTCTTTCCTTTCCTTTCTTTCATTCCTTTCTTTCTTTCATTCCTTGATTTCTTTCTTTCTTTGTAGTTATATAACTACAGGTCAGCAGTTCACCTTCAATAAATTTGGTTCAGATAGTAACTTCTCTCTCTATTTCTCTTTAATTCACTCAATGTTTTTTCCGATTATCACAGAATAGTTCAGCCGTTTCTATCACATTCATCTTCTTCATCCCATACCCTTGGGGGTCGTTGGGGCACCAATGACAATCTTAGTCAAACAGGGGGTCGATGGGGCACCACTGATAAACTTAGTCAACAAGGAGGTCGATGGGGCACCACTGACAAACTTAGTTAACCAGCGGGTTGTTGGGGCACCACTGACACACGTAGTCAACCTGGGGGTCGTTGGGGCACCACTGACAAATTTAGTCAACTGGGGTTCGTTGGGGCACCACTGACAAACTTAGTTAACCAGCGGGTCGTTAGTGCATCACTAACAAACTTAGGCAACCAGGGGGTCAATGGGGCACCACTGACAAACTTAGTTAACCAGCGGGTCGTTGGGGCACCACTGACAAACTTAATTAACCAGGGGGTCAATGGGGCACCACTAACAAACTTAATTAACCAGCGGGTCGTTGGGGCACCACTGACAAACTTAATTAACCAGGGGGTCGTTGGGGCATCACTGACAAACTTCATTAACCAGGGGGTCGTTGAGGCACCACTGACAAACTTAATTAACCAGCGGGTCGTTGGGGCATCACTGACAAACTTCGTTAACCAGGGGTCGATGGGGCATCACTGACAAACTTCGTTAACCAGGGGGTCGATGGGGCATCACTGACAAACTTCGTTAACCAGGGGGTCGATGGGGCACCACTGACAAACTTCGTTAACCAGGGGGTCGTTGGGGCACCACTGACAAACTTCGTTAACCAGGGGGTCGTTGAGGCACCACTGACAAACTTCGTTAACCAGGGGGTCGTTGGGGCACCACTGACAAACTTCGTTAACCAGGGGGTCGTTGGGGCATCACTGACAAACTTCGTTAACCAGGGGTCGTTGGGGCATCACTGACAAACTTCGTTAACCAGGGGGTCGTTGGGGCATCACTGACAAACTTAGTTAACCAGGGGGTCGATGGGGCATCACTGACAAACTTCGTTAACCAGGGGGTCGTTGGGGCATCACTGACAAACTTAGTTAACCAGGGGGTCGTTGGGGCATCACTGACAAACTTCGTTAACCAGGGGGTCGTTGGGGCATCACTGACAAACTTCGTTAACCAGGGGGTCGTTGAGGCACCACTGACAAACTTAATTAACCAGCGGGTCGTTGGGGCATCACTGACAAACTTCGTTAACCAGGGGGTCGATGGGGCATCACTGACAAACTTCGTTAACCAGGGGGTCGATGGGGCATCACTGACAAACTTCGTTAACAAGGGGGTCGTTGGGGCACCACTGACAAACTTCGTTAACCAGGGGGTCGATGGGGCATCACTGACAAACTTCGTTAACCAGGGGGTCGATGGGACACCACTGACAAACTTAGTAAACTAAGGGATAGTTGGGGCACCACTGACAAACTTAGTTAACCAGCGGGTCGTTGGGGCACCACTAACAAATTTAGTTAACCAGGGGGTCGATGGGGCACCACTGACAAACTTGATTAACCAGGGGGTCGTTGGGGCACCACTGACAAACTTAGTTAACCAGGGGGTCGTTGGGGCACCACTGACAAACTTAGTTAACTAGGGGATTGTTGGGGCACCACTGACAAACTTAGTTAACCAGCGGGTCGATTAGGCACCACTGACAAACCTGGTTAACCAGCGGGTCGTTGGGGCACCACTGACAAACTTGATTAACCAGGGGGTCGTTGGGGCACCACTGACAAACTTGATTAACCAGGGGGTCGTTGGGGCACCACTGACAAACTTAGTTAACTAGGGGATTGTTGGGGCACCACTGACAAACTTAGTTAACCAGGTGGTCGTTGGGGCACCACTGACAAACTTAATTAACCAGGTGGTCGTTGGGGCACCACTGACAAACTTGATTAACCAGGTGGTCGTTGGGGCACCACTGACAAACTTAGTTAACCAGGTGGTCGTTGGGGCACCACTGACAAACTTGATTAACCAGGGGGTCGTTGGGGCACCACTGACAAACTTGATTAACCAGTGGGTCGTTGGGGCACCACTGACAAACCTAGTTAACCAGGGGGTCGTTGGGGCACCACTGACAAACTTAGTTAACCAGGTGGTCGTTGGGGCACCACTGACAAACTTAATTAACCAGGTGGTCGTTGGAGCACCACTGACAAACGTAGTTAACCAGCGGGTCGTTGTGGCACCACTGACAAACTTAGTCAACCAGGTGGTCGTTGGGGCACCACTGACAAACTTAGTCAACCAGCGGGTCGTTGGGGCACCACTGACAAACTTAGTCAACCAGCGGGTCGTTGGGGCACCACTGACAAACTTAGTCAACCAGCGGGTCGTTGGGGCACCGCTGACAAACTTAGTTAACCAGCGGGTCGTTGGGGCACCACTGACAAACTTAGTCAACCAGCGGGTCGTTGGGGCACCACTGACAAACTTAGTTAACCAGGTGGTCGTTGGGGCACCACTGACAAACTTAGTCAACCAGCGGGTCGTTGGGGCACCACTGACAAACTTAGTTAACCAGGTGGTCGTTGGGGCACCACTGACAAACTTAGTTAACCAGGTGGTCGTTGGAGCACCACTGACAAACTTAGTCAACCAGCGGGTCGTTGGGGCACCACTGACAAACTTAGTTAACCAGGGGGTCGTTGGGGCACCACTGACAAACTTAGTCAACCAGCGGGTCGTTGTGGCACCACTGACAAACTTAGTCAACCAGCGGGTCGTTGGGGCACCACTGACAAACTTAATTAACCAGCGGGTCGTTGGGGCACCACTGACAAACTTAGTTAACCAGGTGGTCGTTGGAGCACCACTGACAAACTTAGTCAACCAGCGGGTCGTTGGGGCACCACTGACAAACTTAATTAACCAGCGGGTCGTTGGGGCACCACTGACAAACTTAGGTAACCAGGTGGTCGTTGGAGCACCACTGACAAACTTAGTCAACCAGGGGGTCGTTGGAGCACCACTGACAAACTTAGTTAACCAGCGGGTCGTTGGGGCACCACTGACAAACTTAGTTAACCAGCGGGTCGTTGGGGCACCACTGACAAACTTGTTAACCAGCGGGTCGTTGGGGCACCACTGACAAACTTAGTCAACCAGCGGGTCGTTGGGGCACCACTGACAAACTTAGTCAACCAGGGGTCGTTGGGGCACCACTGACAAACTTACTCAAACTGGGGGTCGTTGGGGCACCACTGACAAACTTAGTCAACCAGGGGGTCGTTTGGGGCACCACTGACAACTTAGTCAACCAGCGGGTCGTTGGGGCACCACTGACAAACTTAGTCAACCAGGGGGTCGTTTGGGGCACCACTGACAAACTTAGTCAACCAGCGGGTCGTTGGGGCACCACTGACAAACTTAGTCAACCAGGGGGTCGTTTTGGGGCACCACTGACAAACTTAGTCAACCAGGGGAATCGTTTGGGCACCACTTAGTCAACTTGGGGTTCGTTGGGGCACCACTGACAAACTAAGCCAACCAGGGGTCGTTTGGGCACCACTGATAAACGTAGCCAACCAGGTGGTCGTTGGGGCACCACTGACAGTCTTAGTCAACCTGGGGATCTATGGGGCACCACTGACAGTCTTAGTCAACCTGGGGTCATTTGGGCACCACTGACAGTCTTAGTCAACCTGGGGTCATTGGGGCACCACTGACAGTCTTAGTCAAGCTTCTACATTTCTCTCCATCTTCAGTCATTCTTTTGAATTCTGCAAAGTCAAGGCTTGGTCATTCTTTGATGTTATCTTCCCATACCTTTTTCTACCCATTCCCTACTAATTCATGTCCTTGCAGGAAGGTATTTGTTAGTCCAGAAGATTGAGATGATAATGAAGATTGACATGATAATGAAGATTGACATGATAATGAAGATTGACATGATAATGAAGATTGAGATGATAATGAAGATTGAGATGATAATGAAGATTGAGATGATAATGAAGATTGACATGATAATGAAGATTGACATGATAATGAAGATTGAGATGATAATGAAGATTGACATGATAATGAAGATTGAGATGATAATGAAGATTGACATGATAATGAAGATTGACATGATAATGAAGATTGAGATGATAATGAAGATTGACATGATAAAACCATTTCATTTGCGCTTCTTCACAACGGGCAAAGGATCATCATATACTTGCTGCATCATTTTGCAAAAACGCTTGCATTCGTGATACGATCTAAGTTATCGCGGATAGGCGACAGGAACCATTGTGGCACTGTCTGAAAAGTATTCCTTCTTGCAGTTTCCTCATATACCAAGTCCGGCTTGCTGTCAGAGCTACTGAGTTTAGTGCTCTTGGTACACAGTGAGCTGTGCTTTTCATCCGGATGGTGTTTCTATATTCAGATTGCTATATTCTATATTCAGATGAACGATGATATCGTATGATGAAGGACAGTTCAGCTGCGTTCACTTTTGGTGTTGATATGCCATATGTCTTTTGACGTGTGCTATGTTGTGCTATGATGGGGACTGCAACTTCTTGTTTTGCTTGGATATTCGATGAGATGTTAATTCGGATGATTCCACTGGCACGATCGGTTGAGGAATTATGGATTTTCATTCGTTAGCAGTGATACCGGGCCTTCCATAACCTAACTATAACCATAACCATAACCGGGATCTTCGAATAACTATAACAATGTAAGCAACAGATGCCCAGCATCCTACGATAAATGTCGCATTTCACGACCGAAAACTAATGACTGTTCTTTCTCCAGATGTTGATACCAAACTTTATATGTTTGTTTCGTTGTTCCTGTAAAGAATCACTCATTAGCACTGAAGATTAATAGCAAACCTCAACACGTTTCTATCAAATCAAACTTCTGTAGCCTGCAACGGTTTCCTTTGTCCATGATTCACGTCCATGTATGAGAGCTAGGTCTGAATAACACCGATGAGCTTTCTTTTTACTTCCATTTATTAACGACAGATCGCCTTGATATTTATACACTCTTTTGAACGTAGAAACAAAAGGGGGAAAAAAGTACAGAAAATAATAAAAAGATAGGATACTTAGTGCGCATATTTTAAAAATAGCATTGATATAGCAACGCACGAGCAGGGGTAGAATGCTGAAAACAAATCGCATTGGACAGACGGAACAAGGAAACATTGAGATGGGTAAAAGTAAATTACGAGTTTTGAACCGGCGTCTTAGCACGCGAGTTTCCACCCATATGTGCTCGGCCGCCTATCCAGAAATGTTCGGAGATTACTGGATAGTGTCGCTTCAATCATCGAAACTCACGATGCGAGGCGACATTCCTCACCTTTCCAGGGTAATACCCTGGTACCCATTTCTGCCAACGGCTGGGTCGGCCGTGGGGGTATTTTTTTTTCCAACCACGAGTACAATTCACACTGCTCCCAGCGGGAATCGAACACGGGTAGTCCGAACGTCGGTAGTCCAGTCGGGTGGTTTTCCCAACTCGCCTACCGAGGCCCCCGACTGAGGTGGATATAACGGTGAAGACGGAAGAGGGAGAAAGGACATTGAAGAATGACAAGGGTTGACAAAGTAAATAAAGAAAGTTGAGGGACCAGAAGGCAAACATTACGATTAATGAAATATACAATTAAGTAAAGCGCAGATGAGAGAGGGGAGAAATTAAGGTTAAGGAGAAGAAGGAAGGTGCGAAAAACGGGAAAAAGAAAGGAAGTAAATAGAAAGAATGATGGGTAATTCGTATAGCGAAAAAGAAACAAGGAATAAGAAATAGAGGATTAAAATATAGAAGAATATGATTAAGAAACATAAGAAATATAAGCTCACACAGTAGAAGAAATCGAAATGGTTTTGATAATGATGACAAGGTAAGGCCACTGCCATCCCAAAGTTGGAGATTGTCCAGCCTAGAGCTACCTAATACCGTCTTCGACATTTGTCCTGCCTAGAGCTACCTAATACCGTTTTCGACATTTGCCCAGCCTAGAGCTACCTAATACTTTCTTCGACATTTGTCCAGCCTAGAGCTACCTAATACCGTCTTCGACATTTGTCCAGCCTAGAGCTACCTAATACCGTCTTCGACATTTGTCCAGCCTAGAGCTACCTAATACCGTCTTCGACATTTGCCCAGCCTAGAGCTACCTAATACCTTCTTCGACATTTGTCCAGCCTAGAGCTATCTAATACCGCCTTCGACATTGGCCGACCTCATCACTACCGGGACTGAGATGGCATCAACAGGGAAACATATCGGAATTCTTAAAACAAGAAAAAGAGTTGCAAGATCAGATTAACAAATTGACAAGTAACAACCAACAACAACAAAAATGCCACCGTAACTGGATTCATTGTTTAAGTGGCTCTTGCGGTGTAATACACATCTAGAAGGCATTGTACGAGTTGTGCATCGTCAGGAAGAAAAGGGGGAAAACCCCCAAGGTCAAACGACAATCAGCAACACACGTGCTAAAAATCTAAATATAATCGTCTTTGTTGACTCATTGACTCGTTTGACAAGAAAATAGCTCTGCCTTCTCACGTCGTATCATAAGAGAAGTTGTTAGTGCCTGCAGCATAAATAATTTTGCACTAGCTGTCACGTTGTGCGTGATAAGCCTAAGGGATGCAACAACTCAAAAGTATACATTATTTCCCACCTCGAGGTGCGCTCGTTCAATGACAGTTCTTTGCGTCACAGAAGTCAAATATAATAATAATAATAATAAAAATAATGTGAAGGATCACATTGAAATGACGAATTTTCCACGGATGGATCGTGAACGTTTTGAAACGAAATGTTCACTCTAAAACTGATGTATCATCTTTCTAAGTTTACGATGATTCTTTTTCTCGAAAGCTGATTTTGTGTAAAAATCAGTTTCGCAATTAAAATTGTACAATTCTTCGTCAATGACTTTTGTTTCACCATCATCATCATGTACCATACCGGTTGGCGTAGGCGATCATGTCCCTCCACAATCTTCTATCTACAGTGCATCGTATCAGTTCTGTTGTTGACTGCTTTCCATGCCATGACACCAAGCTATCCAGCATTTTCTCTCTTTGTCGTCCGCGATCTCTCTTTCCTTTTATTTTGCCAGTTGTAACCAAGTATTCCAACTTTCCTCTTCTCATGATGTGCCCGAAAAATGTTGATTGTTTCTTTCTGATGTTTTTTAGGAGCTGCCTTTTTGTGTTGGCCTCTTTGAGAACTTCCTCATTGGTCTTTTTAGCTGTCCAGGGAACTTTCAACATTCTTCTGAGAAATCCCATCTCTGTGGCCTCTAATCGTCTTTTCATTTGTTTGTCTACTGTCCATTATTCTCTTCCATAGGTCAGAATTGGTTCTTTATATCACCGATGAACTCTCTTTCTCATTTCTATTGACAAAGATTTGTTGCATAAGCTATTTTTCATTTTCTGAAATGCTATTTTGGCCTGAGCTATTCTACTTTTTATTTCCGTGGTGCATCTTCCATCCGATGTTATTATTGTGCCCAAGTATTTGACGCGTTGCACTTGTTTCAAATGTGTCCTGTTTATTTTTACGCTGCATGCTGGTGATGATTGTTTCTTCGATACGACCATTACTTCTGTTTTCTTACTATTCAGACTGAGACCTTTCTTGATGCTTTCTTTTACTATTATATCTATCATTTCTTGTAGTTCGTTCTCTGTCTCTGCTATTAAGACTGTGCCATCCGTGTTTCACCATAAACATTGTAAAACTTGGTCTAAGATGACGACCTGAAAAGATGAAATGATGAATGTCTTATGTTGTTCTTTATTCCACTTTTCCCACAGAATAGAAGAATCAGCGCTGCTGAAATCTTAGTTTAATTGTTCCGTGTGGTTTCAAGGATAATATCTATGCGATAGGAACAAATCATAGTTTTGTAACCCATAGTTATCTTCCTTTGAAGTAAGGAAGTAAGAAATATAGTTCACTATTGTTGTTGTCGTTTTGTGAAGAAAGCCACATGTTGGGCGAAACGTCAGTATTTTGTTGTGTTCCTTTTCTGTAAAGCTGTCACTATACTTTGTAGGAGTGTACGTTACACCCCACTACTTGTTCCTGCTACTAGCTTTACCGCAGCACTTGCACTATTTGTTCCCCTCTTTATTGTTGTCTAGAGCCTGGCTCATAGTACATGTGGATAAATGAGACATTTATTTGGTGATCACAGAAATGCGGTTTTTCTGAAGAAAAAAAAATCAGAATGTCATGGACAGCACTCATCACCTTCTGCTGTCATGGAACATTTACACTGGGATTCTGGATTCGTTGACCTCTCTCGTGCGGTCACCAGATGACTCAAGGAATAGTTCATTGTTCCGAAAAGTTCTGGTTCAGCGACCCCGACGCAAGTTATCCTTTCTTGTCACCTGTCCGTAAAAGGAGGTTAATTGGCATAAATGCATTGTCCTGCTGTTAGCAGTAACAACTATGATAATTGTGTATTTTGGCCCAACATATCCGTCTTTGGCATGTAGTTTTTGAGTACTGGGTTGCCTTCCCTCCCTATCCGTACTAACATGACAAGACTAGACTGGTTTAGTATGCTGTTAGAGGCACCATCGGGTTGCCTTCTATCTTAATACCTACCAACTTGACCAAACTAGACCGGGTTAGAATGTTGTTAGAGGCACCAACGGGTTGCCTTCCCTCATAATACCTACTAACTTGACCAAACTAGACAGGGTTAGAATGTTGTTAGAGGCACCAACGGGTTGCCTTCCCTCTTAATACCTACTAACTTGACCAAACTAGACCGGGTTAGAATGTTGTTAGAGGCACCACGGGTTGCCTTCCCTCTTAATACCTACTAACTTGACCAAACTAGACCGGGTTAGTATGTTGTTAGAGGCACCAACGGGTTGCCTTCCCCCTTAATACCTACTAACTTGACCAAACTAGACTGGTTTAGTATGTTGTTAGAGGCACCAACGGGTTGCCTTCCCTCTTAATACCTACTAACTTGACCAAACTAGACCGAGTTAGAATGTTGTTAGAGGCACCAACGGGTTGCCTTCCCTCATAATACCTACTAACTTGACCAAACTAGACCGGGTTAGAATGTTGTTAGAGGCACCAACGGGTTGCCTTCCCTCATAATACCTACTAACTTGACCAAACTAGACCGAGTTAGAATGTTGTTAGAGGCACCAACGGGTTGCCTTCCCTCTTAATACCTACTAACTTGACCAAACTAGACCGAGTTAGAATGTTGTTAGAGGCACCAACGGGTTGCCTTCCCTCTTAATACCTACTAACTTGACCAAACTAGACCGAGTTAGAACGTTGTTAGAGGCACCAACGGGTTGCCTTCCCTCATAATACCTACTAACTTGACCAAACTAGACCGAGTTAGAATGTTGTTAGAGGCACCAACGGTTGCCTTCCCTCATAATACCTACTAACTTGACCAAACTAGACCGAGTTAGAATGATGTTAGAGGCACCAACGGGTTGCCTTCCCTCTTAATACCTACTAACTTGACCAAACTAGACCGAGTTAGAATGTTGTTAGAGGCACCAACGGGTTGCCTTCCCTCTTAATACCTACTAACTTGACCAAACTAGACCGAGTTAGAATGTTGTTAGAGGCACCAACGGGTTGCCTTCCCTCTTAATACCTACTAACTTGACCAAACTAGACCGAGTTAGAACGTTGTTAGAGGCACCAACGGGTTGCCTTCCCTCATAATACCTACTAACTTGACCAAACTAGACCGAGTTAGAATGTTGTTAGAGGCACCAACGGGTTGCCTTCCCTCATAATACCTACTAACTTGACCAAACTAGACCGAGTTAGAATGATGTTAGAGGCACCAACGGGTTGCCTTCCCTCTTAATACCTACTAACTTGACCAAACTAGACCGAGTTAGAATGTTGTTAGAGGCACCAACGGGTTGCCTTCCCTCTTAATACCTACTAACTTGATCAAACTAGACCGGGTTCAGTCTGTTGCTAGTTGCACCAAGAAGAGATAGAGTAGGGTCTGGATGGTTCTAGTTCGCACATCTGGTCAGCTATGAGTTGCTGTTAGCTTCAAGCTCTTTTGCTGTGCAGGCACTTTGCTTCCAGTTTGATTCTTTTATAAACTTTACTATCAGTTTCAGGGATACTGTCACACCATACATTTTCACTTCCGGGTTAGTTGGCGTGAGCCAACAATAATATTCCAAAGGGTCAAAGGAAAAAGCTCAAGCCCATAACCAACATCCGGTGGGAGTAATCATAAACTTTGCCACGTAATGAGATGGGGCAACGAGACAAGTTACGACAGCTTGGTGTAGGGGCACAGTAATCAGTCAACAACAGAATCTATGTAATATTTTGTGGACAGGGGATTGCGGAAGGATAGTATCGCCTACGCCAATCGGTAAGGCACATGATAATAATGAATGAGAAGAGAACAGCTGGAACATGTTGTAACATCTGGGAAAATCGATGGCAAACGATATTAGGTAAAAACAAAGAGAAAAAGTCCCACGGCTCCATATAAGTGAGTCCAAAGATGTCCAGAACAAAGAAAATAAATATTTCCAGAGACAGAAAGTTGTGCAATGACGATAGGATACATTTTAAAACGAATGTTGATGTCTTGCACAATGTTAGTTTGATTTGAAAATAAGAAATCTGGCTGCCTGCCAGTGAATGAATGAATCAATCAATCACAGACACGATAGGCTCGACACTCAGGGCAGAAACGCTGATCTCGACAATCATGAAATCAACTCTAAGAAAGATTGCCTCAAATGTGGACTACACCAACAGCGACAGAAAAGCAATAGAAACACATTATTTTCGCACAAGTTGAAGAATAATATAATTAATGTGTAATCTGAGATCCTTGACTGCCTGAACCTGTGCCCGGTTAATATTTATTATGTTGCTTGCGACATTGTTGACTGCTTGAACCTGTGCCCGGTTATTACTTATTATGTTGCTTGCGACATTTTTGACTGCCTGAACCTGTGCCCGGTTATTATTTATTATGTTGCTTGCGACATTGCTGACTGCTTGAACCTGTGCCCGGTTATTATTTATTATGTTGCTTGCGATATCGTTGACTGCCTGAACCTGTGCCCGGTTATTATTTATTATGTTGCTTGCGATATCGTCGACTGCCTGAACCTGTGCCCGGTTATTATTTATTATGTTGCTTGCGATATCGTTGACTGCCTGAACCCGCGCCCGGTTATTATTTATTATGTTGCTTGCGATACCGTTGACTGCCTGAACCCGCGCCCGGTTATTATTTATTACGTTTCTGGCATGTAGCCACACTTCTAAATCGATTTTTATTAATCACAGCGGTTTGTGAGTGATATTTTAGTAATCTTGATAAATTGTATCAGTTCTATAATATGACTTCAGTATAATTCTGCTGTAACAAATTTAAAAAACGATCATAGGAGAAGCTGTAACTTTCATTGTTATAATAATCTGTGGTTCAAATATTATTTGTTTGTCACAGAAATGGTTAATTTTGTTAATTTTTAAAATATTTATTCCCATACACATTGATTGATTGGGAGTCGCGATAGCTCAGTGGTTAGTGAACTGGACTACAAAGGACAAGACGTAGGGTTCGATCCCAACCGACGGCTTCCGCTTCACCCAGGCTCTAATGGGTACCGGAATTTTTTCTGGGAAAGTAAAGCGGCACGGGCGTTATACCGACCACATTACCCCAAAAAGCATGCACCGAAGGTCTGTAAAATTTATGGTCACTAACACTTGGCGTGACGGGTCACTAACACCATATTCCCTGTACGCCACTTGGCGTGACGGGGATACTTCACTTTTACTTACATTGATTGATTAATGTAGTAGTAGCTTAAATATGAATTATTCTAGAATTTTGTTCATTGGTCAAATTTTGAACCACTCCGGTAAAGTATCAATCTCAAAAATGAGTGGAATGTACTTCGTTTCCTCAAACAATCTTCATTCATACATGTAGCAACATGTTCATAACTAGAACTAAAATACTACTTTGAGATTAAAGTAAACAGCCGTGTAATATTTTTGTTTTTCTTAAAGTTACCTTAATGTAATTTGATCTATAACAGCTTGACATGACATCTGTCATTCAGTGAGAAACGTTGTGTGTTGTACATTTGTTGCAGCGGAAGTGATGAAAGAAGTTAACCAAGTTATTAAGATTGAAACTCGTTTTTGAGTACAGTCTCGGTCAATGTGTACTCGGTGAGGGGATGCTTGCAGATTAAAAAGATTCTGTCTTGTAAAAGTTAAAAAAAAAAGTAAAGTACCCCCGTCACGCCAAGTGGCGTATATGGAATATGATGTTAGTGACCATAAATATTACAGACCTTCAGCACATGATTTGTGGGGTAATGTGGTCGGTATTACGCCCATGCCGCTTTACTTTCCTAGAAAAAAAATCCGGTACCCATTAAAGACTGGGTGAACCCGGAAGCCGTCGGTTGGGATCGAACCCTATCATTTGTCCTTTGTAGTCCAGTTCACTAACCACTGAGCTATCGCGGGTCCCTTTGCCTTGTGGTCGAATGTTAATATTCTCCATTGAGAATCCAAGAAAGCTAATGGTGTTAATTAGCAATGAAAATTAATCTTACAAAACTAATGGTGTTAATTAGCAATGAAAATTAATCTTACAAAACTAATGGTGTTAATTAGCAATGAAAATTAATCTTACAAAACTAATGGTGTTAATTAGCAATGAAAATTAATCTTACAAAACTAATGGTGTTAATTAGCAATGAAAATTAATCTTACAAAACTAATGGTGTTAATTAGCAATGAAAATTAATCTTACAAAACTAATGGTGTTAATTAGCAATGAAAATTAATGTTACAAAACTAATGGCATATGTTAAGTGAGGTTCGTCAAGAAAGTCAGTCAAAATGTTTGACAAACACTAAATATAAAGCAAATATCTTTGTACCAAGGACAGTGAGAGAGAAAAAAATACTATTACTAAAAAAAATAATGATTAAAACAGAGAACAGATATAGAAACAACAGATAAGTAAACAGCATGACTATTATTCACAATAAAAGGGAATGTAGGGTGGTATCACAAGAGTTAATGCCTGTATTTATTGTCAGTATTTATGACATTTCTCAAGACGCATTATCATCAGTATTTATGACGTTTCTCAAGGCGTATTATCATCAGTATTTATGACGTTTCTCAAGGCGTATTATCATCAGTATTTATGACGTTTCTCAAGGCGTATTATCATCAGTATTTATGACGTTTCTCAAGGTGTATTATCATCAGTTTTTATGACGTTTCTCAAGACTTATCAGTATTTGCGACGTTTCTCAAGACGTATTGTCATCAGTATTTATGACGTTTTTCAAGGCGTCTAATCATCATCAGTATTTAAGACGTTTCTCAAGAAATATTATCATCAGTAATTATAACGTTTCTCAAGACGTATAATCATCATCAGTATTTATGACGTTTCTCAAGGCGTATAATCATCGTCGGTATTTACGACGTTTCTCAAGACGTATTATCATCAGTATTTACGACGTTTATCAAGACGTATTATCATCAGTATTTACGACGTTTATCAAGACGTATTATCATCAGTGTGTTGTGTTCTTTATTTGTAAAGCTGTCACCATACCTTGGAGTGTTTAGCACACCCCACCATTGGCTCCTTGCTACCAGCTTTACCGCAGCATTGCAATTATTTGCCTGTCCCCTATCATCAGTATTTATGACGTTTCTCAAGACGTATTTCATCATCACTATTTATGACGTTTCTCAAGACGTATTATCATCATCAGTATTTATGACGTTTCTCAAGACGTATTATCATCATCAGTATTTATGACGTTTCTCAAGACGTATTATCATCATCATCAGTATTTATGCCCTTTCTCAAGACGTATTATCATCAGTATTTACGACGTTTCTCAAGAACTATCATGAGCTACGCATATCTCTTTCAGACTGAACAATTATTATTTTACCTGTCTCATTCTGAAATGTTCAGGTACCAAGAGTTAACAAAGACGAGCTATTCATCTCACAATAGTCTATGCTGTGTTTCATGAAACAAAAGGTTTAATATAAATATTGAGGCCATGTATGGTTTCTACCACACCCTATCAGTTTATATTAGAAAATGTAGGTTCTTAACAACAAGATTAATTCCGTTTCATTTAGTATATCCCTCTATTTTCTTCTGTAAATATTGTTCTTTACTGCATGTGTGTCTAAATGTTCGGAATTGGAGTCAACAACGATGGCCTAACATCATCAAGCGCTATACATTTTTTTTTAAAAATACGACGATCATCATTTTCAAAGGACGTGAACTTCCGGTATATTGTGGATAGGCGGCGGGAATATTTGAAGGCTATGCATGAAAAGTGTTCCTTGTTGCAGTTTCCTCATATTCCAAGTCCAGCTTGTTGCAGGAGCTACTGAGTTAAGTGCTCTGTACACACCGTGAGCTGTGTGTCTCATCCGTTTTGATCATGTTTTGATATTCCAATTGTTTACGATGAATGATGATATCGTATGACAGGGAAGAGTTGGCTGTGTTCACTTTTTGTGTGGTTTCTCCTTATGTCTTTTGGCGTATGCTGGGACTGCTACGATGGGGGCTACAGTTACCTTTCTTTGTTTGGGAGATGAGATATTAATACGGATGATTGCGTTGGCATGGGCGGTTGAGAAATCATGTATTTTAATTTGTTTGCAGTGATACCTTGAACCAAATCTTTGTGTGTGTCTGTGTTTAGTCATATCTTAGTGTGTATCTGTGTTAGTCATGTGTCATATCTTTGTGCGTGCATGTCTGTGTTAGTCATATCTCATATCTTTGTGTGCATGTTTATGTTAGTCACGTCTCATATATTTGTGTGTATGTCTATGTTTGTTAAATCTCCTATTTTTGTGAGTGCATGTTTATGTTTGTCATGTCTCATATCTTTGTGTGTTTGTGTTTGTATTTAGTCATATCTCATATCATAGTGTGTGTATCTGTGTTAGTCATATCTCATATTTTGGTGTGTGTCAGTGTTAGTCATGCCTCATATCGTTGTGTGCATGTCAGTGTTAGTCACATTTGATATCTTTGTGTGTGCATGTATGTGTTATTCGCCTCTAGTGTCTCAGGCAGATGGTGCTCGTAAACCTGGGAGGGCTGACCGTCTAAGGGCAGAATCCCCCTACAGAAAAGCAATCTGCTGCCTTGCAGGAAGATTGGGGGCAATCAAAGGCTAAGGAATGCAACCTGAATAAAATGTTGGCTGAAATTGGATGCACTGGGCCACTGGCGCAGAACACAGTGCAACGTTTTAACAGGTATTCAATCAGAGTGGATCTAACAGACTCTAATTATGATGTTCTGTCTGTTTGGTCGATCAATTCACTTAAACAGACAGCTGTCTTCATGTGAAAGTCTGGAATCCTACTCTGATTGAATCCTGATCGCAGAGAGAGAGAGAGAGAGAGAGAGAGAGAGAGAGAGAGAGAGAGAGACTGCATTTTTTTCTTATCCTTACAATCCTTTTTGCTTTTAAGCTTTGAGGGTCCAGATTGTTTACTATTTTTTGTGTCACTGTTTGACTGGTCTCTACTGTTGTGACGTGTCACTCTTTGACTGGCCTCTACTGTTGTGACGTGTCACTCTTTGACTGGCCTCTACTATTGTAACGTGTCACTCTTTGACTGGCCTCTGCTGTTGTAACGTGTCACTCTTTGACTGGCCTCTACAGTTGTGACGTGTCACTCTTTGACAGGCCTCTACTGTTGTGACGTGTCACTCTTTGACTGGCCTCTGCTGTTATGACGTGTCACTCTTTGATTACCCTCAACCGTTGTGATGTTTCACTCTTTGACTGACCTCTACTGTTGTGACGTGTCACTCTTTGATTACCTTCAATTGTTGTGACGTGTCACTCTGTGACTGGCCTCTACTGTTGTGATGTGTCACTCTTTCATTACTCTCTATCGTTGTGATGTTTCACTCTTTGATTGGCCTCAACTGTTGTGATGTTTCAATCTTTTTTATTGGCCTCAACTGTTGTGACGTTTCACCTTTTGATTGGCCTCAACTGTTGCGATGTTTCACTCTTTTTTATTGGCCTCAACTGTTGTGATGTTTCACTCTTTTTTATTGGCCTCAACTGTTGTGACGTTTCACCATTTAATTGGCCTCAACTGATGTGACGCTTCACTCTTTGATTAGTCTCAACTGCTGTGACGCATTCTATATTTTCATGTGCTTCGGTAGTAGTGGGTAAGGGGGTTTTGAGCTACGATTTGTTGCAGTGGTGCAACACGATGCTGTACGTGCTGCACGATACATGCATCATATTTTGCTATACGAGTCATGTTGTTGTTATGTTGCCACGGTGAGCCCGGCCGCCATCTTGTCTCCCGGCCGCAATCTTGTCACGTGATCCCGGCCGCCATCTTGTCACGTGAGCCCGACCGCCATCCGGCCGCCATCTTATCACATGATCCCGCCCGCTCGTGACGTCGGTGCGCGGTGACCTCGGGGCGGATCGCGTGTTGGCGGGTGACCCCTCGGGGATTATCACCCGCATTTAGGTGGTAAATTAACAAAGATATATAGTGTGGTGCGCAGCGCACCACATGTACACGAGAGACAGGGGGAGTTAACCATGACATTTCGTGATCGGATGTTGACCTCTACTCTCGGTGATCCCGGAAGTGACCTGTTTATGTCTGGTGTATGCTGACTTTGGAGTTCTTGATGTACTTGATCGATAGTGATAGGTTAGTAGATTATACATCAATGAAAAACATTAAATTTAAAACAGAAAACAAAAGATATATTTTATTCTTTTATTATCTCAATAGGTGTATAACATTACAAACATATTTAGTACACGAAGTAAATATATAGTACAGGGATAACATTTATTTATAGCTATGTAGTTGGGTGTCTGCTTAGCGTTGTACCATAAATGACGCATAAGGGTAAAACTTTTAAAGATTCCTGGTTAGTCTAAGCTGGTAGTGTAAATATAATCCTCGGTGTTAGTGGTTCGCTATCTCTTTCTCTCTCTCTCTCTTTCTCTCGCTATCTCTCTCTCTCGCTCTCGATCATTCTCTCTCCCTCTCCATCTCTCTCTCTCTCGCTATCTCTCTCTTTCACTAGACTTCTCTCTCCCTCTCCATCTCTCTCTCTCGCTATCTCTCTCTTTCACTAGACTTCTCTCTCACTCCTAGACGTCTCTCTTACCATGCCAGCTTTCATCCTCTCTCTCTCTCTCTCTCTCTCTCCTAACATTCCACCCTCCTTCGTACATTTAGCTTCCGTCATAGACTTCCCTCCATTGTAACACTTACTCATTCTCTCCATTTAAACCCATTAGCTCTACTTAGCTCCCCTAAATCTCTCTCTGTCTCTCTCTCTACTATTCCTGCCTAGATTTCCCGCCATTGAAACACTTACTCATTCTCTCCATTTATCCCTATCATCTCGTCTTCTTTCTCATATGCTTCTCTCTCTCCCTTTCGCCCCTATCCTCTCTTAGACTTCTAACCTAGCAGTCCACCCTCCGCCTCTCCCTTTACCTCCCCCGCCCGCCCTCATATTTTTAGCGTCCCTCCTATTGTAACACTTGATTATTCTCACCATTTATACCTAGCATCTCGCCTTCTTTCTCATATGCTTCTCTCTCTCGCTCTCTCTCTTCTAACCCCTACAAGACTTCTCTCCTACGATTCCACCTTTTTTCCTCTCTCTCTCTCTCTCTCTCTCTCTCTCTCTCTCTTTACCTCGCCTAGCGTTCCGCCTTCATTCGTATTTTTACCTTACCGCCAGTGTAACACATTAATAACATTGAATATCAATTACAAAAAGACTTGAAATATCTACTTTTTAAAGAACCAATAAGATAAACATATGAAAAACGAAGGAATAATACACTCGACAAGGCTTAACATACGTACTTTATACACATCAACATTAATACAACTGAAATTCCTTAATGATAACCTATCACATCGTTATGAGCTAAGAGAAAAACACCTGTTACAATCCACCTAGCGGGTCAATGTGGGGGAAATAATACAAGTGGCGGGTTACTTGAACGCGTTTTGACCCCTGATGCAATACCAGGAGTTCCATGACAGTTATAAATAGTTGCATACAACGAGCAGGAAGTTATATGCAAGGTCCAAAATGTTAGACCAAATCACTAAGATTTTACCGCCAGAACACACAAATTTAGGCTCATATTCAAAAAGTCGACCTTAAAACCATACAAATCTTGGTCATAAACCAAGGAGGGAAGATCAGAAACCAAGGAGGCAAGGTCAGAAACCTAGGAGGCAAGGTCAGAGACCTAGGAGGCAAGGGCAGAAACCAAAGAGGCAAGGTCAGAAACCAAGGAGGGAAGGTCAGAAACCAAGGAGGGAAGGTCATAAACCAAAGAGGGAAGGTCAGAAACCTAGGAGGCAAGGTCAGAAACCTAGGAGGCAAGGTCAGAAACCTAGGAGGCAAGGGCAGAAACCAAAGAGGCAAGGGCAGAAACCTAGGAGGCACGGGCAGAAACCTAAGAGGCAAGGGCAGAAACCTAAGAGGCAAGGGAAGAAACCTAAGAGGCAAAGACAGAAACCTAGGAGGCAAGGTCAGAAACCTAGGAGGCAATGGCAGAACATTAAGAGGCAAAGACAGAAACCTAGGAGGCAAGGGCAGAAACCTAGGAGGCAAGGGCAGAAACCTAGGAGGCAAGGACACAAACCTAGGAGGCAAGGCCAGAAACCTAGGAGGCAATGGCAGAAACCTAAGAGGCAAGGACAGAAACCTAGGAGGCAAGGGCAGAAACCTAGGAGACAAGGGCAGAAACCTAAGAGGCAAGGTCAGAAACCTAGGAGGCAAGAGCAGAAACCAAAGAGGCAAGGGCAGAAACCTAGGAGGCACGGGCAGAAACCTAAGAGGCAAGGGCAGAAACCTAAGAGGCAAGGGCAGAAACCTAAGAGGCAAGGACAGAAAACTAGGAAACAAAGGCTGAAAAACACTCGTACTGACTAAGGCTTCCAAGGTGTATTTTGATTGTCTCCCTATTATGGCCTGCATAACCTAATATATCACTTTCATTTAATCTATCGATAAACGTTTCAAAGTCATTTCTGTTGTGAACTAACAAGGGTTTGTCTAACCCTGTCGCGTTATTTGAGCTTGCGTGAAAGTAACGCAGCCCCTGTGTCTCTCTATGTCTTAAAACTAGATGATGACTATAATTTTAGGTTACACAAATAACACGTGGATACTAAAAAACCAACTTTTCGAAAATAGGTTACTAAAATAACACGTGGATACTAAACAACCAACTTATCAAAAATATGAATTTACCCCCTGATCATTTTTTAGGAATACGACCCTGAAATCGATAAAAAATTGAAATATAACCTCAAGGCATACCCCAAACATAATATTTGACACCCCTACATATCAAACTCCATCAAAAAATCAACAAAAATCTAGTAGTGGGTAAGGGGATTTTGAGCTACGATTTGGTGCAGTGATGCAGCACGATACAGTACGTGCTGCACCATACATCTGCGTAGTATGAACGGCTCAAAAACCAATTACCCACTACTAGTTTTTTGTTGATTTGTTGATGGAGTTTGATATGTAGGGGTGTCAAATATTATGTTTGGGGTATGCCTTGAGGTTATATTTCAATTTTTTATCGATTTCATGGGCGTACCCCTAAAAAATGATCATGGGTAAACTCATATTTTCGATAAGTTGGTTGTTTAGTATCCACGTGTTATTTGTGTAACCTAAAATTATAGTCATCATCTAGTTTTAAGACATAGAGAGACACAGGGGCTGCGTTACTTTCACGCAAGCTCAAATAACGCGACAGGGTTAGACAAACCCTTGTTAGTTCACAACAGAAATGACTTTGAAACGTTTATCGATAGATTAAATGAAAGTGATATATTAGGTTATGCAGGCCATAATAGGGAGACAATCAAAATACACCTTGGAAGCCTTAGTCAGTACGAGTGTTTTTCAGCCTTTGTTTCCTAGTTTTCTGTCCTTGCCTCTTAGGTTTCTGCCCTTGCCTCTTAGGTTTCTGCCCTTGCCTCTTAGGTTTCTGCCCGTGCCTCCTAGGTTTCTGCCCTTGCCTCTTTGGTTTCTGCCCTTGCCTCCTAGGTTTCTGACCTTGCCTCTTAGGTTTCTGCCCTTGCCTCCTAGGTTTCTGCCCTTGCCTCCTAGTTTTCTGCCCTTGCCTCTTAGGTTTCTGCCATTGCCTCCTAGGTTTCTGGCCTTGCCTACTAGGTTTCTGCCCTTGCCTCCTAGGTTTCTGTCCTTGCCTCTTAGGTTTCTGCCCTTGCCTCCTAGGTTTCTGCACTTGCCTCCTAGGTTTCTGCCCTTGCCTCCTAGGTTTCTGCCCTTGCCTCCTAGGTTTCTGACCTTGCCTCCTAGGTTTCTGTCTTTGCCTCTTAGGTTTCTGCCCTTGCCTCTTAGGTTTCTGCCCTTGCCTCTTAGGTTTCTGCCCGTGCCTCCTAGGTTTCTGCCCTTGCCTCTTTGGTTTCTGCCCTTGCCTCCTAGGTTTCTGACCTTGCCTCGTAGGTTTCTGACCTTGCCTCCTAGGTTTCTTACCTTGCCTCCTAGGTTTCTGACCTTCCCTCTTTGGTTTATGACCTTCCCTCCTTGGTTTCTGACCTTCCCTCCTTGGTTTCTGATCTTGCCTCTTTGGTTTCTGCCCTTGCCTCCTAGGTTTCTGACCTTGCCTCCTAGGTTTCTGACCTTGCCTCCTAGGTTTCTGGCCTTGCCTCCTAGGTTTCTGACCTTCCCTCCTTGGTTTATGACCTTCCCTCCTTGGTTTCTGACCTTCCCTCCTTGGTTTCTGACATTCCCGCCTTGTTTTTCTGCCGTACAGATGACGACTTTTAAATTGACGAAGACAACTTTTGAATTGCCAACGACAACTTTTGAATTGACAAAGACAGTTTTTGAATTGACAAAGCCAACTTTTGAAATAGCATATGAGGGACACAAGTTCCGCAATGTTAGAGAACGATCGAGGCGTGATTTGGTCTAACGTTTTGGAGTTTGGAAGTAATTATCTGTTTGATGTGTCTAACTATTATGAGTATGGGAGTAGATTTGTAGGGTTTTAAGGTCGACTTTTTGAATATGAGCCTAAATTTGTGTGTTCTGGCGGTAAAATCTTAGTGATTGGTCTAACATTTTGGACCTTGCATATAACTTTATGCTCGTTGTATCCAACTATTTATAACTGTCATGGAACTCCTGGTATTGCATCAGGGGTCAAAACGCGTTCAAGTAACCCGCCACTTGTATTATTTCCCCCACCATTGACCCGCTAGGTGGATTGTATCAGGTGTTTTTCTCTTAGCTCATAACGATGTGATAGGTTATCATTAAAGGAATTTCAGTTGTATTAATGTTGATGTGTATAAAGTACGTATGTTAAGCCTTGTCGAGTGTATTATTCCTTCGTTTTTCATATGTTTATCTTATTGGTTCTTTAAAAAGTAGATATTTCAAGTCTTTTTGTAATTGATATTCAATGTTATTAATGTGTTACACTGGCGGTAAGGTAAAAATACGAATGAAGGCGGAACGCTAGGCGAGGTAAAGAGAGAGAGAGGGAGAGAGAGAGGAAGAAAGGTGGAATCGTAGGAGAGAAGTCTAGTAGGGGTTAGAAGAGAGAGAGCGAGAGAGAGAAGCATATGAGAAAGAAGGCGAGATGCTAGGTATAAATGGTGAGAATAATCAAGTGTTACAATAGGAGGGACGCTAAAAATATGAGGGCGGGCGGGGGAGGTAAAGGGAGAGGCGGAGGGTGGACTGCTAGGTTAGAAGTCTAAGAGAGGATAGGGGCGAAAGGGAGCGCGAGAGAGAGAAGCATATGAGAAAGAAGGCGAGATGATAGGGACAAATGGTGAGAATGAGTAAGTGTTTCAATGGCGGGAAATCTAGGCTGGAATAGTAGAGAGAGAGAGAGAGAGAGATTTAGGGGAGCTAAGTAGAGCTAATGGGTTTAAATGGAGAGAATGAGTAAGTGTTACAATGGAGGGAAGTCTATGACGGAAGCTAAATGTACGATGGAGGGTGGAATGTTAGGAGAGAGAGAGAGGATGAAAGCTAGCATGGTAAGAGAGACGTCTAGGAGTGAGAGAGAAGTCTAGTGTAAGAGAGAGATAGCGAGAGAGAGAGATGGAGAGGGAGAGAGAATGATCGAGAGCGAGAGAGTGATAGCGAGAGAGAGAGAGAGAGAGATAGCGAACCACTAACACCGAGGAACATATTTACACTACCAGCTTAGACTAACCAGGAATCTTTAAAAGTTTCACCCTTATGCGTCATTTATGGTACAACGCTAAGCAGACACCCAACTACATAGCTATAAACAAATATTATCCCTGTACTATATATTTACTTCGTGTACTAAATATGTTTGTAATGTTATACACCTTTTGAGATAATAAAAGAATAAAATATATCCTTTGTTTTCTGTTTTAAATTTAATGTTTTTCATTGATGTATAATCTACTAACCTATCACTATCGAGCAAGTACATCAAGAACTCCAAAGTCAGGATACACCACACATAAACAGGTCACTTCCGGGGTCACCGAGAGTAGAGGTCAACATCCGGCCACGAAATGTCATGGTTAACTCCCCCTGTCTCTCGTGTACATGTGGTGCGCAGCGCACCACACTATATATCTTTGTTAATTTACCACCTAAATGCGGGTGATAATCCCCGAGGGGTCACCCGCCAACACGCGATCCGCCCCGAGGTCATCGCGCACCGACGTCACGAGCGGGCGGGATCATGTGATAAGATGGCGGCCGGATGGCGGTCGGGCTCACGTGACAAGATGGCGGCCGGGATCACGTGACAAGATTGCGGCCGGGAGACAAGATGGCGGCCGGGCTCACCGTGGCAACATAACAACAACATGACTCGTATAGCAAAATATGATGCATGTATCGTGCAGCACGTGCTGCATCATCCAGCATCACTGCACAAAATCGTAGCTCAAAACCCCTAACCCACTACTTTCGGTTACCAATTATCTTCTTGGACGAACTCTTGCATTGTTGTGTTTGCAATGTTTTGTTGATAGCCCATTCTTGTTACATGGCCGCAACATTTAACCTGTTGTTTTTTTATATAGTCTTATCCTTTCCTTTGCAGTCTCTGAATGTTGAATTAATCTTCACAAGGTCTCGCGTGTTTACAATATTTGTGCTTTCTGTTTTCAGTTGATCTTTCCCTTCACTTGTATTTTATATCTCTTGTTTTTGCTTTCTCTTTTCATTTACTTATTTCTTTTTCTTTCTTTCATTCTCTGTTTTCACTCTCCATTTCTATGTCTTCCTTTGAACATTTCTTTATTTTTCAGTTTTACTACTTCCTCTTTCATTATATTTCTGTCTTCCTGATTCTGATTTAATCTCTTTACATCTACATAATTCTCTCTAATTTTCTAATTTTCTTTGTCCTATTCTCGCTCTCTTCTCTCTCACTCTCTCTCTTTCTCATATATATATATATATATATATATATATATATATATATATATATATATATATATCCTTGTCCAATGCTGGAGAAGTGGAGATACAACACAAGACATGAAAGATACCAGGATTGTAACGTTATACAAAAATAACTGGGTCAAGATTGTAACAACTATAGGGTATCTCCCTCCTGCGTATAACTGGAAAGGCATTCGCAATAATTGTTTTAAAGCTCCTAGTATTCCTACATCAATTGGCGAAAAATATTCTTCCTGAGACCCAGTGCAGGTTTAGAGCTGGACGGTCAACCACCAATATGATCAATATGATTTTTACTCTCCACCAACTGCATAAGAAATACAAGGAACAGAGAAGACCTCTATTTATAGCCTTCGTTAATCTCACAAAGGCGTTTAACACAGTGAGTAGAGCAGGTCTATACAGGGTGTTGTATAATGTTGGCTGCCCTCCTACATTGATCTCACAAAGGTGTTTAACACAGTGAGTAGAGCAGGTCTATACAGGGTGTTGTATAATGTTGGCTGCCCTCCTACATTGATCTCACAAAGGTGTTTAACACAGTGAGTAGAGCAGGTCTATACAGGGTGTTGTATAATGTTGGCTGCCCTCCTACATTGATCTCTATCTATCTATCTATTGACCTTTCGAGCCGTAACCGGCCCATAGGGCGTAGACCAAGATACACCTTCTCCTATATGAATTTTTGTTCTAGCAGTTTTCTTTTAAAGATATTTTATCAAATCTCGCCATCTGTCTCTGTTCTGTGCAAGCAGTTCTATCTCATTGAGGGAGCCGATTCCTGCTGCTCTTGCCTCTCTCATCAATGTTCTTCTCAGTGTCTCCCTGGGTCTTCCTCTTTTTCTTTTACCTGTTGTTTCCCATATGAGGGCTTGCTTTGCTATTCGATTATTATCTCTTCTCATCACATGTCCAACGTATGACCATCGTCTTTTCTTTATTACTGAAGATATTAGTGGTTGATTGGCGATTTCTCTAATTTCCTCGTTTGTTTTGAATTCGTTCCATTCTATACCAAGTATTTTCCTTAGACATTTATTTTCGAATGCGTTCAACTTTGTTTCTATATCTCTTGTTGTTTTCCAGCTTTCACACGCATACGTAAGGGTTGATAGTACATTTGATTTGAATAGCCTAAGTTTTGTGTTTGTGCTAATGAGTTTTGATTTCCACAACTTTTCAAGGCTTCTGAAAGACATTGCTGCTTTAGCCAGTCTGATTCTAATTTCTTTGCTCGTATCCCCTTCTCGATCAATGTGACTTCCAAGATAGATGAAGTGATCGATCTCTTCTACTGGTTTGTTTTCCATGTATATTTTGTCACTTGTTGGAATTAAACTTTTCATGACTTTAGTCTTTTCATGATTGACTTCAAGCCCAATTTTGCTGGCTATTGATGATAGTTCATTTGTGTTTTCCTGCATCGTTTTTATCTGATTGCTGATGAGAACTATGTCATCAGCAAAGTCCAGGTCCTCCAAATGGTCTCCTTGTATCCATTCGATGCCTTTATTACCAGTGCAGCATTTCTTCATTATGAAGTCCATAACAATTCCAAATAACAAGGGCGATAAAATACATCCTTGTTTAACCCCAGTTTCTATTGGGAAACATTCGCTCAGTCCTTCCTCTGTTCGAACTGCACATGTGTAACCATCATACATGTCTTTGATAATATTTATGATTTTTGATGGTAAGCCATATTGCTTCAGAATTTTCCACAAAGAATCTCTATGAATACTATCAAATGCTTTTTTGAAGTCGATGAAGTTAAGTACAAAAGGTTTTTGCTTTTCAATGTGTTCCTCCAATATAAGTCGTAGAGTGAAAATGTGGTCAAGACAGGTTCTCCCTTTTCTAAACCCAGCCTGTTCTTCACGCATTACTGTATCTATTGAATCCTTTATTCTATTTAGGATGATTTTACAGAATAATTTTGAGGCAACTGACAAAAGTGTCACGCCTCTCCAATTGTTACAATCTCTAAGATTGCCCTTTTTTGGGATCTTAACAATGATTCCTTTTTTCCATTTATGAGGCGTCTTCTCTGTTTTCCAAATGATGTTGAACATTTTTTGGAGATGTATTAAATTATGGCTATCAATTGCCTTGAGGATCTCAGCTGTTAACTTATCCTCTCCAGCAGCCTTGTTATTGGTCATTAGCTTTAAGGTGGTTTCTATTTCACTCAAGGTGAAGTCATCTAAATTTACATCTAATTCTGCTGCTGGTGTTTCAGCTTCAAAATCTATTAAACTGTGAGGTAGTGGACGGTTAAGAATTTCTTTGAAGTGTTCCGCCCAACGGGCTTTTATGTCTGCGCTTGTTGTTAGCATTAATCCAGATTTGTCTAGAATTGGTGTTCCACTGGATGTATAGGTGTTTGTCAGCATCTTTTATTATACATTGATCTCACAAAGGTGTTTAACACAGTGAGTAGAGCAGGTCTATACAGGGTGTTGTATAATGTTGGCTGCCCTCCTACATTGATCTCACAAAGGCGTTTAACACAGTGAGTAGAGCAGGTCTATACAGGGTGTTGTATAATGTTGGCTGCCCTCCTACATTACTTAATCTTATCAAGTCGTTTCACAACAATATGTCTGCCATTATCCAGTTCGACAGTGGATCTTCCCAGCCCTTTGAGATGAACTGTGGAGTCAAACAGGGATATGTCCTTACCGCTACTGTATTCTGAATATTTTTTGCTGCCCTTCTACACGCCCTTCTGCTTTTGAAACTGTCCCTGGAGACATCTTCATCCGTGCACGATCTGACAGCTCTTTACTTAATCTATCACGTCTGAGGTTACAATTTTAACAACTGAGACTATAATCAAGGAGCTTCTATTCGCTGATGATGCAGCACTGATTGCTCATGATGAATCCGTCCTGCTGTCAATGATTGACAATCTAGCCAGATCATGTGATTTATTCTCCCTGTCAATAAGTAAGTAGAATTCTCCCTGTCAATAAGTACACTGTGAGAATGTTCACCTATCTCGGTTCTATAGTCACAACCAATGTCTCCCTTGAAGAAGAAATAAATTCCCAAATCGGAAAGTCAGCTTCCACATTTGGTAAACTTAAAGATAGAGCATGGGTTAACACCAAATTAATACTCAGGACTAAGATTCAAATTAACCAAAGTTGTGTGCATAGTACTCATCTATACGGATCAGAAGCGTGGACTACCTATACAGGACACGATAAAAGGCTAAACAGCTTTCATGTGCGCTGCCTTCGAAAGATTATGACCATCAAATGGCAGGACAAAGTAGCTAACTCTAATGTCTTACAACGAGCCAAACTCCCATCCATCGTGGCAGGACAAAGTAGCTAACTCTAATGTCTTACAACGAGCCACACTCCCAGCCATCGTGGCAGGACAAAGTAGCTAACTCTAATGTCTTACAACGAGCCACACTCCCATCCATCATGGCAGGACAAAGTAACTAACTCTAATGTCTTACAACGAGCCACACTCCCATCCATCGTGGCAGGACAAAGTAGCTAACTCTAATGTCTTACAACGAGCCACACTCCCATCCATCGTGGCAGGACAAAGTAGTTAACTCTAATGTCTTACAACGAGCCACACTCCCATCCATCGTGGCAGGACAAAGTAACTAACTCTAATGTCTTACAACGAGCCACACTCCCATCCATCATGGCAGGACAAAGTAGTTAACTCTAATGTCTTACAACGAGCCACACTCCCATCCATCGTGGCAGGACAAAGTAGTTAACTCTAATGTCTTACAACGAGCCACACTCCCATCCATCATGGCAGGACAAAGTAGTTAACTCTAATATCTTACAACGAGCCACACTCCCATCCATCATGGCAGGACAAAGTAGTTAACTCTAATATCTTACAACGAGCCACACTCCCATCCATCATGGCAGGACAAAGTAGTTAACTCTAATATCTTACAACGAGCCACACTCCCATCCATCATGGCAGGACAAAGTAGTTAACTCTAATATCTTACAACGAGCCACACTCCCATCCATCATGGCAACACTTAGGAGTCGTAGACTAAGGTGGCTGGGTCATGTAAGAAGAATGGCAAACATTCGTATTCCCGGACAAATATTGTATGGCGAACTTAAGGACGGAAAGAGACCGAAGGGCAGACCAGTGCTGAGATATAAGGATGTTTGCAGGGCTTCCTTGAGGGAATTCTCTATCAGTGAAAGAAACTGAGAAAATCTGGCTACAGATCATAGCGTATTAAGAACAAAAATAGAAGTTGGCATGGCAGCTCTCGGCGCAGTGCTGATATTAGATTCAGAATACAAAAGGAACAGGAGAAAGGAGATGAGGCCAGGCAGCAAAGTTGTGGCCTGATCTGTCTATCTAATATTGGCAGATTCAGCCACGAGAAAAGCTGTTGAGCAAAGCAGCATCCAGCATAAGACACTAATTTCTTTTACCAAACTACTGGCTTATCATTATTGCTTGTTACCAAACGTCTGTCAGGGCGTCAAAGGTCATATATATATATGATTGGAGATCTGGCTAGAGACAGTGGTGCTTTCACACGGGCTATGGTGAATGTAACGTTCTGTGGGAGATCTGACTAGAGACAGAGATGCTTTCAGACGGGCTATTGTGAATACAACGTTCTGTGGGAGATCTGGCTAGAGACAGTGATGCTTTCAGACGGGCTATTGTGAATGTAACGTTCTGTGGGAGATCTGGCTAGAGACAGTAATGCTTTCAGACGGGCTATGGTGAATGTAACGTTCTGTGAGAGATCTGGCTAGAGACAGTGATGCTTTCAGACGGGCTATGGTGAATGTAACGTTCTGTGGGAGATCTGGCTAGAGACAGTGATGCTTTCAGACGGGCTGTGGTGAATGCAACGTTCTGTGGGAGATCTGGCTAGAGACAGTGATGCTTTCAGACGGGTTATGGTGAATGTAACGTTCTGTGGGAGATCTGGCTAGAGACAGTGATGCTTTCAGACGGGCTATGGTGAATGTAACGTTCTGTGGGAGATCTGGCTAGAGACAGTGATGCTTTCAGACGGGCTGTGGTGAATGCAACGTTCTGTGGGAGATCTGGCTAGAGACAGTGATGCTTTCAGACAGGTTATGGTGAATACAGCGTTCTGTGGGAGATCTGGCTAGAGACAGTGATGCTTTGAGACGGGCTATGGTGAATGCAACGTTCTGTGAGAGATCTGGCTAGAGACAGTGATGCTTTCAGACGGGCTATGGTGAATACAACGTTCTGCAAAGGACATGCTACCTGGAGATGCCTTTCTTTATACTTCCAATTGCATTACTAACTCTATCTTTATATTTCTTTGATAATTTGACTTTTCATGTTTTTAGCTACTTATCTTATTGTTTTTGTCTGTATTTGATCTCCTTCTTTCCTTCCTAGATTGTCTTCTTACATTCTAACCCTTTCATTCCCTCTCCTTTCTATCCTCCATCTTTTGATCATCGCGTCTAATGCTATATCTCTATCTAACGCCTCTTTCTCAACCACTTTTTTCTTCCCTCCTCCACGGCAATCTTCTTCCTTCTTCCACCATCTCTGAATTTCATCTCTCTGTTATTTTCTCCTCTTACTCCTCTCTTTTCTCTCACACTCACACTCTCATTTTTCCTATATACACTCTATATCTCCCCACCCCCCTCATTCTCTTTCCACTTTCTCTGTCAATTGTTCACTCTTTATCCATCCAGTCTCTCACTCTTTCTCCAATCAATCTGCCCCCTATCACTCTTTTTTCACCCGCCCTCTCTCTCTATCTCTCTCTCCATTCACTCCTGCATTCTAACTCTCGATCGAACCCCACACACACACACACTCTCTCTCTCTCTCTTCATTCATTCTCCCCTCCCTCACTCTTTCCCCCTCTCACTCTATCTCCTCCTTCCCCTTCCTCCATCACATAAACCCAATTTTACTTCATCAAAAGTTCACCAACTGTCCATCTCTCATTTTCTCTCTTATCTCTCTCTCTCTCTCTCTCTCTCTCTCTCTCTCTGCGACCGACTATAAACCTCTTCTCATCAGACACATTTCCTCGTCTCATTTCCAACAAAACCAATCAAATTCTCCATACACATCCTCCCAAACTAAATTACCGACACTTGCCCTCGAGTAAGTGCCTCCAATCCGCGACAGAAAATTAATTTACTATCAAAATCACTGACACTTTACCATAGACAACGTTGCCAATACATTAATAGGCACATAATGTAACATAATAGAAACTTTAAATTGCTGCACATTTATTCCGCTGAATTTTTTTCAAGAAAGTTAACAAATGTTGCGCTGGCGTAAGCGATCATGAATAAAAATAAAATGCCCGTACCGCCACGTGGCTTATAGGGAATATGGCGTTAGTGACCATAATTTTTACAGACCTTCAGTACATGATTTTTGGGGTAATGTGGTGGTTATTGCACCCGCGCCGCTTTACTTTCCCAGAAAAAATGCCGGTACCCATTTAAGGCTAGGTGAACCCGGAAGCCGTCGACCAGGATTGAACCCGACCTCTTGTCCTTTGTAGTCCAGTTCACTAACAACTGAACTATCGCGGCTCCATAAGCGATCATGTGCTTCGATAATTCTCCTTTTCTCAGTGTATTGCACAGTGGCTTGTCAGTGAACCTTTAGTTGATTTATTTATTTGTTTCTTCCAGTTAGATGATATAAATATCTTTCTATGCTACATTCAAAGTGATTACAGGATGTGGTGTCTTAGAATTGAAAAAAAAACAAAAAAAAAAAAAACTGTCGCAGTAAAAAAATTGAATATTGCATCGCCTGAAATACTCAAATTTGCCAATCTTGTATCTTTTTGTTATGTGTCATAATTGCAAAATTGCCCTACTTAAAGAATTTTTATTTGCTGACGATGCAGCCCTAGTCGCTCATAGTGAGGCCACCCTACAGTCGCTGATCAACAACCTGGATAAAGCATGCGACCTTTTTTCACTGTCAATTAATGTTCAGAAGACAGTAATACTAAATCAAGGTGACTTCAAACCTCTATCTATTACTCTAAAAGACTGCCCACTAGAATCAGTACAGAAATTTACATATCTTGGATCCACAGTTACGCAAACCATCTCTCTTGATGAAGAAATAAACTGTCGAATTGGTAAGGCAGCTACGACCTTCGGCAAACTCACAAAAAGGGCATGGAACAACACGAAACTAACTCAAAAGACTAAACTCTTAATATATCAAACTTGTGTGCTTTGCACACTACTATATGGATCCGAAACCTGGACAACATACTCAAACCAGGAAAAAGACTAAATGTCTTCCACATGCGATGTCTCCGCAAAATAATGCACATCAAATGGCAAGACAAAATAACCAACTTAACTGTCCTGCAACGTGCTAAGACCTTAACAATCATGTCGATGCTCAGAAGTCGAAGGCTAAGATGGCTGGGGCATGTCCAACGGATGGAAGAAAAACGCATTCCTAGGCAAATACTATATGGCGAGCTAAAACACGGAAAAAGACAAATCGGCAGACCTAAACTACGATATAGAGATATCTGCAAATCATCTCTGAAAGACTTCTCCATCTGTGAAAACGACTGGCAACATCTGGCAAGTGATCGCACATCATGGAGAGCATGTATAAGGAACGGAATAACAACATTTGAGACTGTGCTAAGACAGGACTTAGAAGAGAAGAGACTCATGAAAAAGGATGGTAAACCCTGTGGATCAGCGAGCCTGACTTGTTCATTATGTGACCGCGTGTGTTTGTCAAACATTGGTAGAATTAGCCACGAGAGAAGCTGTTCGGCAAAAACAATACCTCAAAAAAATACGCAATAGCCTCCACTAGACCGTCTGACAAGACGAAAAGGGTCATATACAGGGTGTTTATAAAGTCTCACTACACTTGGTCATCATCATCATTGAGTGCCGTCTCCGCAACGAAGGTTGGCTACCATGGAGCGCCATTTTGCTCTATCTCTTGCTTTGATGGTGCAGGTTGTCATCGGTTGATTTGTCCATCTTTTGATGTTACTCGTCCATGTTAATCTTGGTCTGCCTCTGCCTCTTTTACCTTGTATTTTCCCCTCCAGGATCACTTTCAGTAGGCTGTTGTGTCTTTTAACATGGCCTAAGAATCGCATTTGTCTTGTTCTAATTGTGTTCAGAAGTTCTCTTTTCATTTTTAGTTGTTTTAAGACTTTGTCATTTGTTTTCTTTTCCTTCCATCCAATTCTACCTATTCTTCTATATATCCACATTTCAAAGGCTTCAATTCTCTGTTCTGTTTTCTTGTCTAATGTCCATGTTTCAGCACCATATAGGAATATTGAGAAGATGTAACATTTTGCTATTCTTAGTTTTAGCTCTGGTGTTATTTGTTTTGATGTTAGTATGTCCTTCATGACATTAAAATTACTTTTTGCCATTCCTATTCTTTTGTTTATTTCAGTTGTACATTTTCCATCACTGGTTATAGTATGTCCAAGGTAGTTGTAGTTCTGAACTGTCTCCAGGTCTATTCCTTCAACTTTGATATCCACTTGTGGGTTTTGAGTATTTTCTTTGTTTATGATCATAGTTTTAGTCTTTTTGATATTCATATCTAGTCCATATTTTTTGCTTGTCGTGTTTATTTCATTAAGTAATTGTTGTAGGTCTTTAGGATTTTCTGCTAGTAGTACAGTATCGTCAGCATATCTTAGGTTATTGATTATCTTTCCATTAATTTGTAGGCCTGGCATCTCTATGATGTTTTTAAAGATTTGCTCAGTGTATAGATTGAACAAGCTTGGTGATAGGATGCATCCTTGTCTTACTCCTCTTTTTATATCAATGGGTGTAGAGAACTCTTTGTTATATTTTATTATTGCTGTTTGCTCCCAGTATAGATTGCATATTAGTCGTATATCCATGTCATCTAGATGTATCTCTTTTAGGCATTCTATAAGTTGTTTGTGGTGTACTCTATCAAAAGCTTTGGTGTAGTCTATGAAGCAGGCATATATTGGTTTGTTTACTTCTGTGTATTTTTCGATTAATGTTCTCATGCAGAATATGGCTTCTTTTGTCCCGCTATTTTTCCTAAATCCAAATTGCTGCTCATCTAATTCAGTATTGATTTTATTCTGAATCCTTCCTTGTATAACTTTTAGCAAGATTTTTGTAACATGGCTCATTAGGCTTATTGTTCTAAAGTCACTGCATTCAACTGCACCATTCTTTTTAGGCAATGCAATGAAAGTTGATGTTTTTAGTTCATTTGGTATGTATCCTGTGTGGTATATGTCGTTGCATATGTCTGTAATCACTTCAATGCCAAAATCTTCAAGTGCCTGTATCATCTCTATCTGTATGCTTTCAGGTCCTGCTGCTTTTCCCCTTTTCATTGTTTTTATAGCTTTTTCCACCTCAGATTTTAAGATTTTATAGCCTGATGTACATTTTATAACTGGTTTCTTGTCCCTTTGATCATGAAATAGTTCTGTTATATATTCCTGCCATCTATCTATGATATCCTTATTGTCTGTTAGCATTTTTCCTTTTTTGTCTGCAATGCATCCACCTTCTGTGGCTTTTTTATTTTTATTAGTCATTCTCTACACTTGGTATCTAGGTCAATTTGAAAAAAAATGTTTATGACGTCATCACAATATGTGCTCCCACTGTCAATGAAATTTGTTGAATAAGTTTATTGCTACTGGAAATGTGGAAGATGCTCCACGATCTGGTAGGCCTGCTGTGAATGATGAAATATGTTTAGATATCCAAGACAGAATCCTTAAAAGTCCAGACAAGTCATTAAGAAAACTGTCGCAACAAGTGAACTTACCATTGAGCACATATTGTGATGACGTCATAAACATTTTTTTCAAATTGACCTAGATACCAAGTGTAGTGAGACTTTATAAACACCCTATATATATAATTACATCTTTGTTTAACCCCAGTTTCTTTTTGGAAAACATTCGCTCAGTCTTTCCTCTGTACGAACTGCACATTGTGTATGAAAGACAAGTATGATGGATAAACATGTGCATTTCGTACAGAGGAAAGACTGGGCGAATGTTTTGCAAAAGGAACTGGGGTTAAACAAGGATGTATTTTATCGCCCTTGTTATTTGGAATTGTTCTGGACTTCATAATGAAGAAATGCTGCACTGGTAATAACAAACAGTATCGAATGGATGCAAAGAGACCATTTGGAGGACCTCGACTTTACTGATGACATAGTTCTTATCAGCAGTCAGATAAAAACGATGCAGGAAAACACAAATGAACTATCATCAATAGCCAGCAAGATTGGGCTTGAGATCAATCATGAAAAGACTAAAGTCATGAAAAGCTTAATTCCAACATACGATAAAATATACACGGAAAAAAAACCAGTGGAAGAGATCGATAACTTTATCTATCTTGGAAGTCACATTGATCTAATAGGGGATACAAGCAAAGAAATTAGAATCAGAATAACTAATGCAGCAATGTATTTCAGAAGCCTTGAAAAGTTGTGAATCAAAACTCATCAGCACAAACACAAAACTTAGACTATTCAAATCAAATGTACTATCAACCCTTACGTATGCGTGTGAAAGCTGGAAAACAACAAGAGATATAGAAACAAAGTTGAACGCATTCGAAGATAAATGTCTAAGGAAAATACTTGGTATAGCGTGGAACGAATTCAAAACAAACGAGGAAATTAGAGAAATCGCCAATCAATCACTAATATCTTCAGTAATAAAGAAAAGATGATGGTCATATGTTAGACATGTGATGAGAAGAGATAATAACCGAATAGCAAAGCAAGCCCTCATGTGGGAAGCAACAGGTAAGAGGTAAAGAGGAAGACCCAGAGAGACACTGAGAACAACATTGGTGAGAGAGGCAAGAACAGCAGGAATCGGCTCCCTCAATGAGATAGAGTTGCTTGCACAGAACAGAGACAAATGGCGAGATTTGATCAAATATCTTTAAAAGAATTGAAAACTGCTCGAATAAAAATGTAGATAAGAGACGGAGTATCTTGGTCTACGCCCTATGGGCCAGCTACGGCTCGAAAGGTCAATAGATAGATATATATATTTCCTAGTGGAAAGAAGGCATTTTTTTGTTTTTTGAATCTTTACTTAAATAAATTCAAATGCTGCTAAATTTCAAAGATTATAATTAAAGTACCACTTTAAGATGAAAACAAACAGCCGTGACCAGAGTAGTGTATGAAGCTGTCTTAAACGGCAGAGGTTTGATAACTTTGTTTTTTTCTCTCTTGTACCTTGTTTGGCCTCCATAGCATTCGCTATAAAACACACATATTTCTCATATTTCTAGAAGTGAAGGACATTCCTTTGACAAGCGGAAACAGATATTTCAGACCAAAAAACATGCACGGTTCACAAAAATCCCAAACCTGCGCACGTGCATCAGATCATATTCCCTGTGCATGCGCGGTGTTTGATGGTGCAAGGGATTCTGGTCTGTCACAATATCCGGCTCACGGAGATTCCTTCCACTTTTGATGAAATTCTCTACAATTGATATTTTCTGTTATGTTCTCCTCATTAACTTTTTGTTTTTATATTTTTATCTTCTGATTGCGGGGTGTCTCGTATAATTCCTCTAATTACAATAATGTGAGGTCAAGTTTAGGATGTTGAACCAAGGTCAGTCCAGATTCGCTGTGGTTGGTTGCTTGATGTTAATTGTGGCCATTCTGTTGGGAGATCTGAGGTACGGTTCTGTGTCGTTGATTATAGATGCCTCGGCCTGGACTTCCAAGAAAGTAATCACGCCTCAGATAATGTCTGTGGACTATGAAGTTGTTGATAATGAAGCGGCTTGTCTGTGGACGATGAAGTTGTTGATAATGAAGCGGCTTGTCTGTGGACGATGAAGTTGTTGATAATGAAGCGGCTTACAACAAAGATCTTTGAGTTCTTCGTCAGAAAGGACAAGTTGCAAACCTGAAACAACTCTGATTTGTCCAAACTCAGCGTGGATGATCTTCGGTTAATTATCCACTCGTACACAGACAACACAGACGTTGTCTGTCGCAGGAAGTTACGTATGGGAGCGATTGGAGATGGCGGCTGGGAGATATGTGACGATCCGGATGTGCGCCCAAGACAACCATGTATCATTTATTCTTTCGGTATCAACTAAGGCTTCTCGTTCGACGATGATGTTGCATATGTGTATGTCTGTCACGTGTACTCCTTTGACCCCAGCATGTTAGAGTTCGAGGACAAAGTTGAAAGATCAAGGCTGGTTCACTTCTACAAAATTGGACTTTCAGATACAGCAGGAAGTAAAAACGGTTGGAAGCTAAACACTCTGGGTGGTATACGAGCAATGTTGGGACACGAGAACAAGACAATCGACGGTTGGAAGCTAAACACTCTGGGTGGTATACGAGCAATGTTGGGACACCAGAACAAGACAATCGACGGTTGGAAGCTAAACACTCTAGGTGGTATACGAGCAATGTTGGGACACCAGAACAAGACAATCGACGGTTGGAAGCTAAACACTCTGGGTGGTATACGAGCAACGTTGGGACACCAGAACAAGACAATCGACGGTTGGAAGCTAAACACTCTGGGTGGTATACGAGCAATGTTGGGACACCAGAACAAGACAATCGACGGTTGGTAGCTAAACACTCTGGGTGGTATACGAGCAATGTTGGGACACCAGAACAAGACAATCGACGGTTGGAAGCTAAACACTCTGGGTGGTATACGAGCAATGTTGGGACACCAGAACAAGACAATCGACGGTTGGAAGCTAAACACTCTGGGTGGTATACGAGCAATGTTGGGACACCAGAACAAGACAATCGACGGTTGGTAGCTAAACACTCTGGGTGGTATACGAGCAATGTTGGGACACCAGAACAAGACAATCGACGGTTGGAAGCTAAACACTCTGGGTGGTATACGAGCAATGTTGGGACACCAGAACAAGACAATCGACGGTTGGAAGCTAAACACTCTGGGTGGTATACGAGCAATGTTGGGACACCAGAACAAGACAATCGACGGTTGGAAGCTAAACACTCTGGGTGGTATACGAGCAATGTTGGGACACCAGAACAAGACAATCGACGGTTGGAAGCTAAACACTCTGGGTGGTATACGAGCAATGTTGGGACACCAGAACAAGACAAATGACGTACTTAAAATGGATGTTGAAAGCGCAGAATGGTCGTCAATCTTAGAGATGTGCAAATCTGGCCAACTGAATGGAGTTAAGCAGCTGATGGTTGAGTATCACGTGACTGATGTGTCACTTGAGTATCTGTTACCAAAACTTCAAGCATTGCAGTCCATTGAGAAAGCTGGATTTAAACGATATTATGTACATAAAATTTGAAACAAATTGGGAATGTTTCAACAAATAAAACAGGGTGTTAGGCAAGGTTGTGTGCTGTCACCAGATTTGTTTAATATATATAGTGAGATTATTTTTAAGATCCATAAGGGACATGTCTGGAATAACAATTGGAGGTCATAACATAAATAATCTAAGGTATGCTGATGATACAGTCTTAATAGCAAAGAGTGAACGTGAGTTACAAGAAATGTTGGACATTATAAAGAAGGAAAGCAAAAATAAAGGACTCAGCCTTAATAGCAAAAAGACAGAGGTAATAGTAACAACAAAGCAAAAGACATCACCTCAGTGCAAAATAAAGACAAGTGGTACAATATTAAAACAGGTAAATGAATCTAAATATTTGGGAACTTTGTTAACCTCAGACGGTAGATGTACAAAAGAGGTGAGATGCAGAATGGCTCAGGCAAAAGCAGCTTTCCAAAAAATGAGGAAGATACTATGCAATCCATTTTTGACAATATAAACAAGAAAGAAAGTTATTAAATGTTATGTAGAGCCAGTCTTAACATATGGATGCGAATCATGGACAATAGGACAACAGACAAGAAAATTACTGGAGTCTGTAGAAATGTGGTTTTACAGAAGAATGTTGAGAGTACCATGGACAGCTAAGAATAGTAATGAAAATGTTTTGAGAGAGGTCAAAGCAAAAAGAGAGCTAATTTCCAATATTAGAAAGAAACAAGCATCATTTTTTTTGCCATGTAGTGAGAAGAGAACAACTGGAATATATTGTAACAACTGGAAAAATTGAGGGACGAAGAGATAGAGGGAAGCAACGAGAAAAAATAACAGACAGCTTAAGAGAATAGCTTGGCAGAAGGTCAACAACAGAAATGATAAATAGCTGCCGAGATCGAAAGTTGTAGAGAGACATGATCACCTACGCCAGTAGACCCGGTACTTGATGATGATAATGATGTCTAGCTAGCATAGAAATGTATGTATGTCTTAGCAATGGTGAAAGCTGTTGTAGATGTAGATTTTTGCTTTCATTTTGTATTTTCGTTCGTGATAGTAATAGCACAATGGCTGGCAATTCTTCTTATATCGCACAAACTGTAAATCACAAATAAATCACAAATAAATCACAAATTAATCCGTTCAAAATCACATTTGAATTTTTTTTTACTAAGGGCATTGAAATTCATTTATAAATTAAATTTGAATCCCATCGAAAATGGCATCGTGTTGCCAGCACAGTCACACACCGGAAGTAATGAATAACAATGTTAAAGAACATGAGAAGGAAACCAAAAGGTACGAGAAAGAGGCTCAGAGGAATAGACTGAAAACAATGAGGCTCAGGGGAATAGACTGAAAACAATGAGGCTCAGAGGAATAGACTGAAAACAATGAGGCTCAGGGGAATAGACCGAAAACAATGAGGCTCAGGGGAATAGACTGAAAACAATGAAGCTCAGGGGAATAGACTGAAAACAATGAGGCTCAGGGGAATAGACCGAAAACAATGAGGCTCAGGGGAATAGACTGAAAACAATGAGGCTCAGGGGAATAGACTGAAAACAATGACTGAAGATTTAAGGAAATATTCGGACTATTCCCCAATTCACAAACACACACACACTATCACGTACACATACAATCACACGCGCGCACACATATACACTCACATACATAAACACACACACTTACACACACGTGTATAATGCATATCTTCTCAGTGGAGGAGATAAAACTGCAAAAGTCATATTTGTAAACAACAAAGCAAGAAAACAAATAAGTCACAATAAACCCGAAATATAACAGCAAGAATCAATAGTTTTCTTTCATATTTCTATCTTCTGTATTTTAAAATCTGTTTATTACGTTAATAGAATATTCCAGCCAGTAATGATCCAGAAACTATATATCAAAACCTATTTATTGCAAAAAAAAAAAAACAACTAAATAAATAAAAACATCTTAAAATAAGTTAACAAATAATGTACATTTGATATCTTCTATTTTAGGATTAGATTATTACTAGGGGAGATAATTTTTCACATTCGAGTTCTGAACTCTGTGAGCACTTCCGGGTTTCCCGGTCAGAGGTCATCGTTTGACCTTGGCACCGATGATCTCGTCAGACGCAGGGCTCTAGACCGTGTATTTAATGAAATTGTGTGGGGACATTGTGTGTGGGATCTGTGAGTGGGTTAAGAGCAGCCGGAGGGCAGTGTGGGGTAAGTGGGGGTTTGATATGAAGGAGTAGAGGAAGGAGAAGGTGCGTGTGGATGGGAGGGTGGTGAGAGTTTCTGTGTGTGAGAGAGAGAGAGGGAGAGTCATTATGTGTGAAAGAGAGAGTATGTGAGGCAGAGAGTGTGAGAGCGAGAAGAATGAAGTGTGTGCATTTACAGGAAGACAATGTTGAGGGTGAAGACCTGTCGAGAGTGCGTTTATGTAGTGAAGACGTGCAGAGAGTGTGTTTATGTAGTGAAGTCCCTTTAGAGAGGAGGATAGAAGATAGTGTGTGTTTATTTAAGGAACACGTGTACATAGTGTATTTATGTTGTGAAAACATTGTAGAAGTGAAGCCGTGTAGAGAGTGTGTTTATGTTGTGAAAACATTGTAGAAGTGAAAACGTGTAGAAATTGTTTTTATGTAGTGAAGACGTGTAGTGAGTGTGTTTATGTAGTGAAAACGTGTAGAGAGTGTGTTTATGTAATGAATACGTGTTGAGAAGAGGATAGAAGAGAGTGCGTGTATATGTAAGAAAGACAATGTAGATATACGGAAGTGGGATAATATGACGAATGACATTCTCAAATAAGTGTGTGTATCTGTGTTTGTGAAAAGAAACGTGTATATGCAATTATTACTTGTGTATGTGTGTGTTTAAAAAAACCCACACAGAAGTCGAATTATAAAGAAGTGATGATATGAGAGAAGACAAAGTGTGGGATAAAGAGAAGGTAACGGAACGTATAACTGTTGAAGTAGAAAAGGAAGAAAAATGTGTGCAAGAGCGTGAGAGACGGACGGGCTGACAGAGGCGGACGGACGGACAGCTAGACTGAGAGGCTGATAGATAGATCCTGAGTGTGTGAACGAAAGTGAGATTTGCCTGACTTGACGTAAGCTGTAACAAAAGTGATTCCAAAAATGACAAGGCCGGGAAATATTTGGAGCGTGACGAAATAAAAGAAACATAAGACGCTGTGACAAACAACCATACACTTATGCTTGCTTCACAACATGTTTTATGTATTACGATCGATACTTATGTTGCGGCATTCTTGCGTTTTGTCTTTTTTTTAACCTCATGGAGTGTATTGTTTACTTGTTGTCTCTACATGTCCTTACAATAGAAAACTTGTATACGTTTAGTTTGGGAAATAAAGCAGGAGGAAGCCGACTCGAGTGTTGTGTATCGTGTTTGTATCATATTTGTATTGTCTACTCCAGGAAAAACATGAGGACAATATGGTATTGTAGTACTGCACCAGTGCTGAATTTATCTGCTAGAACGACAATGTCTAGCACACAATTATTAGATGATCCTAGTAGTAGTCGAGCAGAATGAAGAACAACATGTTGCCCACCATAGACCAATTTACTATCCATTTCTCTACCTCTTATCCACAGTAGACCAACTCATTATCCATTTCTCTACCTCTTGTCTACCGACGACCAGTTCACTAACAATTGCTGTACCTCCTGTCCACAGTAGATCAGTTTATTATCCATTTTCCTACCTCTTGCCAAAAATAAACCAACTGACTATCCATTTCTCTACCTCTTGCCTACAGTAGATCAATTGACTATCCATTCTCTACCTCTTGCCTACAGTAGATCAATTGACTATCCATTTCTCTACCTCTTGCCTACAGTAGATTAATTGACTACCCATTTCTTAACCTCTTGCCTACAGTAGATCAATTGACTATCCATTTCCCTACCTCTTGCCTACAGTAGATCAATTGACTATCCATTTCTCTACCTCTTGCCTACAGTAGATCAATTGACTATCCATTTCTCTACCTCTTGCCTACAGTAGATCACTTGACTATCCATTTCCCTACCTCTTGCCTACAGTAGATCAATTGACTATCCATTTCTCTACCTCTTGCCTACAGTAGATCAATTGACTATCCATTTCTCTACCTCTTGCCTACAGTAGATCAATTGACTATCCATTTCTCTACCTCTTTCCTACAGTAGATCAATTGACTATCCATTTCTCTACCTCTTGCCTACAGTAGATCAATTGACTATCCATTTCTCTACCTCTTGCCTACAGTAGATCAATTGACTATCCATTTCTCTACCTCTTGCCTACAGTAGATCAATTGACTATCCATTTCTCTACCTCTTGCCTAAAGTAGATCAATTGACTATCCATTTCTCTACCTCTTGCCTACAGTAGATCAATTGACTATCCATTTCTCTACCTCTTGCCTACAGTAGATCAATTGACTATCCATTTCTCTACCTCTTGCCTACAGTAGATCAATTGACTATCCATTTCTCTACCTCTTGCCTACAATAGATCAATTGACTATCCATTTCTCTACCTCTTGCCTACAGTAGATCAATTGACTATCCATTTCTCTACCTCTTGCCTACAGTAGATCAATTGACTATCCATTTCTCTACCTCTTGCCTACAGTAGATCAATTGACTATCCATTTCTCTACCTCTTGCCTACAGTAGATCAATTGACTATCCATTTCTCTACCTCTTGCCTACAGTAGATCAATTGACTATCCATTTCTCTACCTCTTGCCTACAGTAGATCAATTGACTATCCATTTCTCTACCTCTTGCCTACAGTAGATCAATTGACTATCCATTTCTCTACCTCTTGCCTACAGTAGATCAATTGACTATCCATTTCTCTACCTCTTGCCTACAGTAGATCAATTGACTATCCATTTCTGTACTAAAATGTTTTTGTTCAAGTGAGGGAAGAAAAAGGTAGATGTTTATGATCTTGAATTATTACATTTGTTGGGATGATGTCCAGACAACGACATATTGGGATGATGTCCAGACAACGACATATTGGGATGATATCCAGACAACGACATATTGGGATGATGTCCAGACAACGACATATTGGGATGATGTCCAGACAACGACATATTGGGATGATATCCAGACAACGACATATTGGGATGATGTCCAGACAACGACATATTGGGATGATATCCAGACAACGACATATTGGGATGATGTCCAGACAACGACATATTGGGATGATGTCCAGACAACGACATATTGGGATGATGTCCAGACAACGACATATATCCTGCGTTTACGATTTGAACGTTTTCTTTACGACTGGAAGCAAAAGACACGTGTATGTTGTTTCAATTGCGGTCACCCACATTAAGGTCAGGGAGTCGCGATAGCTCAGTGGTTAGTGAACTGGACTACCACGGACAAGGGGTAAGGTTCGATCCCAACCGACGGCTTCCGGGTTCACCCAGCCTTAAATGGGTACCGGATTTTTTCTGGGAAAGTAAAGCGGGACGGGCGTAATACTGACCACATTACCCCAAAAATCATGTGCTGAAGGTCTGTAAAATATAGGGTCACTAACACCATATTTCCCTATACGACACTTGGCGTGACGGGGGTACTTTACTTACTTTATATTAAGGTCAGAGTTTACGGGGAAACTAGGTGGAGGGGGAGAAGGGTGGTCTCCAGACTGCTTCTGAGAGGATTCGACCTGGGTGTTTATAAATGAAAGGTCATGGCCAAACGTGAGCACCAAGACAATGGCGCTGGCGTGTCTGAATGGCTCGATAAATGGATGTTGCATCATGGGCTTGTTTGAAGGGGAGATTATTGCGTACACGTGATCAGGTAGAGGGATCGGAATGAGAAACAAATTCAGAGGAAGAAGAGTAGAGGAATGTGGGTTGCGGGGGGTGGAGAGGGAGAGGGGGGAGAGTGTGTGGAAGAGAGAGAGGGAGAGAGAAGGAGAGAGTGGGAGAGAGTGAGAGGGAGAGAGGGGGAGTGGGAGAGAGAGGGGGAGAGAGGTAGAGAGATAGAGAGAGAAGGAGAGAGAAAGGGAGTGAGAGGGAGAAAGGGAGTGAGAGGGAGAAAGGGAGTGAAAGGGAGTGAGAGAGAGAAAGGGAATAAGAGAGAGGGAGTGAGAATTATATAAAAGTAAAGTACCCCCGTCACGCCAAGTGGCGTATAGGGAAATATGGTGTTAGTGACCCTATATTTTACAGACCTTCAGCACATGATTTTTGGGGTAATGTGGTCGGTATTACGCCCGTGCTGCTTTTACTTTCCCAGAAAAAATCCGGTACCCATTTAAGGCTGGGTGAACCCGGAGCCGTCGGTTGGGATCGAACCCTACCCCTTGTCCGTAGTAGTCCAGTTCACTAACCACTGAGCTATCGCGGCTCCTACTAATTTTTAGGGAATTAGTAAAACCCAGGTGTCCTCGCCAGGATTACGAACCCGGCTGTTGCCGTGGTAAGCCAACCGCCTATCGATTGCGCTAACCGGACACCCCGAGAATTATATAATGGACATAATTTTTAAGTAAACCATTATGGTGGATGTGTCTCAGATGAGAGAGACATTTGAGTTTCGTTGGGAGCACCAGTGGCAGACTATAGCTAGCTTGAAGAGAGCCATAGAGATGTATGATAGAGAGAGTCGTTTTGTTACAAACATCTTTATCTTTCTTCCTTCCTTCCCGCCTTACCTCACTCCTTCACTTCCTTACCCTTATTATCCTTCCATTCTTCTTCTATCTCTCTCTCTCTATATATATATATATATATACATATTACGAGAAAGATAAGAATTGAAGAAATATACAACTCCAAAGCAAACAACTTTTTTAATTACAGCAGCAAAAATGAACATGAACAAATCACCCAAATGTTAACATTTGCTACAGCTGTAACGTTTCCTGGTTAAAATCTCGATAATAATAAAAACACTGGGAAACCACCGCATACAACTGAAAAAAAAAGACAAAAAAACAAATAACATTAAGTTTATTGAATTCCAGAAATGTGTTTACACAATGTAATAAGACATCTACGCTCGATGTAACAATTCAAGTGTTAATGATTGATTTAACTCTTACGTTATTTTATTTTTTTTTTTTAGTTTCATTTTTGTTTCATTATTATATTTGTTTCCTTATTTCAGAAGCGTATTCCTAAATTTGTCTTCGCTTATTTGCTGCAGGTTGTCTTCCCTTATCCAGAGCGGATCCCGGTAAAATAAAAAGTAGGACAACGATTGGTTGGTTCTGCTAATGATCCAAAACACTTGCTCGACGCGGTATTACTTCTAATGATCAGATTATCTCCTGCTGCGAAGCTCTGTATAAAGAGATTCCTATTTGATAATCTGCAATCACTGCCAACTATAGTTTTACCTGCGGGCTGAGAAGAAAATCATCATCATGTGCCATACATGTTGATGTAGGCGACCATGTCCTTCCACAAATTTATATCCACAGTGCATCGTATCAATTCTCTTGTTGACCGTTTCCCATGCCATGACACCAAATATGTAGTATCTTCTTCCTTTGTGGCCCGCCACCTCTCTTTCCATGTATTTTGCTAGTTGTAACCAAGTATTCCAACTTTCCTCTTCTCTTGAAGTGCCCAAAAAATGTCGAATTTTTCTATCTGATGTTTTTTTTTATGAGCTCCCTTTTTGTGTTGGCCTCTTTGAGAATGTCCTCGTTGGTCTTTTTAGCTGTCCAGGGAACTTTCAAAATTCTTCTGAGAAATCCTATCTCTGTGGCCTCTAATCGTCTTTTAATTTGTTTGTCTACTGTCCATAATTGGCTTGCATAGGTCAGAATTGGCTCTACTTAGCATCTCTGAACTCTCTTTCTCACTTCTATTGACATAGACTTACCTCTACAATTGTTTATAAAGTCTGTTGTTGACTTCCTACAAAACAATTCTCTCCAATTATCGTTTGTCTTTTCTCTCTGTTTCCCTCTGTCTCGCCATCCTCAATTTTTCCTGTTGTCACAATATATTTCGCTGCTCTCTTCCAACTATCTGAACGATAAATTATTAATGTTCTTACCAGTGATGGAAATAAGTTTTCTTATTTTTATTTTGCTTACTTTAGCACTTCTTTAGTACTCTTTTCAGCTGCCCATATTGTTCTTTGCTTTATTCTCGGTGAAACCCCATTTCTCTGACATCCAACTATTTTTCCGTCTATTGTTCCATCGCCACTGATAACTCAGAGCCTGGCAATTTTAAAAAAAAAGGGGAGAAAGAAGTGGTATGGAAACAGCTTTACGTAGGTGAGTAACAAAACAAAACGTCGACGTTTCGGCCAAGTATACCTTCAGCTGGAAAAACAAACAACAACACGGAAATATATATAAGGATATATACACAAATCTAGGGAGCAGCGAAAGCTCAGTGGTTAGTGAACTGGACTACTAATGACAAGAAGTAAGGTTCAATTCCAACCGATGATTTCCGGGTTCACCCAGCCTTGAACGGGTACCGAATTTTTTTGGGGAAAGTAAAGCGGCACGGGCGTAAAACCGACCACATTACCCCAAAAATCATGTGCCAAAGGACTGTAAAATCTATGGTCACTAACACCATATTCCCTATACGTCACTTGGCGTGACCGGGGCACTTTACTTTTGTTTTTGCTCTTCCTCTTCTATGTCACTCATATGGTCCCGGATTCCAAATTATGAAATGATGAAGTCTATTGTCTGTTTCACGGACTTTGTTCCGTTTGAGAATTTCTTTTTGGGAGATGTTGAGTGTTGTGGTGGACGTCTTCTACCTTAAATCTTTATATTGGAGAAAAGTGATGTTCTGTTGTCTCATCTCATAGAGCACAGTGAAACAGATTCTGGTACCTATTTTTAGATTGAAGTAGAGATGGTGTCTTAATTTGGTTTCAGTGCAAATTGATAAGCTTGCATCTCCTGGACGGTTGATTTACTGTTGCTCTGGCGTCGATATCAATCAGAGCACTTTTTATTTTTATTTTTCAAAGTAACTTCTCAATCCAATGTGTCTACGCTACTTGCTTGTGCTATATCTGGGGATATTAAGGGTCTACTTGATTGACCTCGATCAAGAATCACTTGTCCTTGCCACTTGAAGTCTCTGAATGTCATGGTGTGGCTTATTCATGAAGACAAATGTAGGTGGTAATTAGATTAACAGCTACGGTCTGACTTATTCATGAAGATAAATGTAGGTGGTAATTAGATTAACAGCTACGGTCTGACTTATTTGTCTTCTAGGTGGTAATTAGATTAACGGCAACGGTCTGGCTTATTCATGAAGACAAATGTAGGTGGTAATTAGATTAACAGCTACGGTCTGACTTATTTGTCTTCTAGGTAGTAATGAGATTAACAGCTACGGTCTGACTTATTCATGAAGACAAATGTAGGTGGTAATTAGATTAACAGCTACGGTCTGACTTATTTGTCTTCTAAGTAGTAATTAGATTAACAGCTACGGTATGGCTTATTCATGAAGACAAATGTAGGTGGTAATTAGATTAACAGCTACGGTCTGACTTATTCATGAAGACAAATGTAGGTAGTAATTAGATTAACAGCTACGGTCTGACTTATTTGTCTTCTAGGTGGTAATTAGATTAACGGCAACGGCCTGGCTTATTCATGAAGACAAATGTAGGTGGTAATTAGATTAACAGCAACGGTCTGTTTATTCATGAAGACAAATGTAGGTGGTAATTAGATTAAAAGCAACGGTCTGGCTTATTCATGAAGACAAATGTAGGTGGTAGATTAGTTTAACAGCAACGGTTCGGACTGTGATAAAGACAAATGTAGGAGGCAATAATATTAACATAAACGGTTTGGACTGTGAAAAAGACAAATGTAGGTGGCAATAGTATTAACATAAACGGTTTGAACTGTGATAAAGACAAATGTAGGTGGCAATAATATTAACATAAACGGTTTGGACTGTGATAAAGACAAATGTAGGTGGCAATAATATTAACATAAACGGTTTGGACTGTGATAAAGACAAGTGTAGGTGGCAATAGTATTAACATAAACGGTTTGAACTGTGATAAAGACAAATGTAGGTGGCAATAATATTAACATAAACGGTTTGGACTGTGATAAAGACAAATGTAGGTGGCAATAATATTAACATAAACGGTTTGGACTGTGATAAAGACAAATGTAGGTGGCAATAGTGTTAACATAAACGGTTTGAACTGTGATAAAGACAAATGTAGGTGGCAATTATATTATCTGCAACGGTTTGGACTGTGATAAAGACAAATGTAGGTGGCAATTATATTATCTGCAACGGTTTGGACTGTGATAAAGACAAATGTAGGTGGCATTTATATTATCTGCAACGGTTTGGACTGTGATAAAGACAAACGAAGGTGGCAATTATATTATCTGCAACGGTTTGGACTGTGATAAAGACAAACGAAGGTGGCAATTATATTATCTGCAACGGTTTGGACTGTGATAAAGACAAATGGAGGTGGCAATTATATTATCTGCAACGGTTTGGACTGTGATAAAGACAAATGGAGGTGGCAATTATATTATCTGCAACGGTTTGGACTGTGATAAAGACAAATGGAGGTGGCAATTATATTATCTGCAACGGTTTGGACTGTGATAAAGACAAATGGAGGTGGCAATTATATTATCTGCAACGGTTTGGACTGTGATAAAGACAAATGTAGGTGGCATTTATATTATCTGCAACGGTTTGGACTGTGATAAAGACAAATGTAGGTGGCAATTATATTATCTGCAACGGTTTGGACTGTGATAAAGACAAATGTAGGTGGCATTTATATTATCTGCAACGGTTTGGACTGTGATAAAGACAAACGAAGGTGGCAATTATATTATCTGCAACGGTTTGGACTGTGATAAAGACAAATGGAGGTGGCAATTATATTATCTGCAACGGTTTGGACTGTGATAAAGACAAATGGAGGTGGCAATTATATTATCTGCAACGGTTTGGACTGTGATAAAGACAATGTAGGTGGCATTTATATTATCTGCAACGGTTTGGACTGTGATAAAGACAAATGTAGGTGGCATTTATATTATCTGCAACGGTTTGGACTGTGATAAAGACAAATGTAGGTGGCATTTATATTATCTGCAACGGTTTGGACTGTGATAAAGACACATGTTGCTGCCGATTATTTTAACAAATTTTCTAGATGTGATATGCTTTCTTCTACTTTAAAATCATTGTTGTCTTGAAGTTCAAATCTTGTTGTTTCTTTGTCTTCCTCCGGTTTTGTTGGTACGTATCGACACGGCTTCTTTTGAAATTAAATTTCTAACTTAAGAGATGCGTGCTCTTTTCTGCTCACCTTCAAATCCCACTCTCGTATGTTCTTCATTCTTCTTCTTCTTTCCTTCCTCCATTCTTTGTTTTTCTGTTGGCCTCTTCTGGTGTTATCCCTCCTAGTGACTCTAGTATTCCCTTTATCCATCTCTTTATCGGTCTTCGTCTTAATCTGGCATTTTCGTAGCTTTTGTTTATGGCTCTTTGAGTCATTAGTTAGTTATCATACCTAGTAAATTTGTATGTTGTTATCATACCTCGTATATTTCTATGTTGCTATCATGCCTCGTATATTTGTATGCTGCTATCACACCTCGTATATTTCTATGCTGCTATCATAACTCGTATATTTGTATGCTGCTATCACACCTCGTATATTTCTACGCTGCTATCATACCTCGTATATTTGTATGCTGCTATCATACCTCGTATATTTGTATGTTGCTATCATACCTCGTATATTTGTATGCTGCTATCATACCTCGTATATTTGTATGTTGCTATCATACCTCGTATATTTCTATGTTGCTATCATACCTCGTATATTTGTATGCTGCTATCACACCTCGTATATTTGTATGTTGCTATCATACCTCGTATATTTGTATGCTGCTATCATACCTCGTATATTTGTATGTTGCTATCATACCTCGTATATTTGTATGCTGCTATCACACCTCGTATATTTGTATGTTGCTATCATACCTCGTATATTTCTATTTTGCTATCATACCTCGTATATTTGTATGTTGCTATCATACCTCGTATATTTGTATGTTGCTATCATACCTCGTATATTTGTATGCTGCTATCATACCTCGTATATTTGTATGTTGCTATCATACCTCGTATATTTGTATGTTGCTATCATACCTCGTATATTTTTATGCTGCTATCATACCTCGTATATTTCTATGTTGCTATCATACCTCGTATATTTCTATGTTGCTATCATACCTCGTATATTTGTATGTTGCTATCATACCTCGTATATTTGTATGCTGCTATCACACCTCGTATATTTGTATGTTGCTATCACACCTCGTATATTTGTATGTTGCTATCATACCTCGTATATTTGTATGTTGCTATCATACCTCGTATATTTGTATGTTGCTATCATACCTCGTATATTTCTATGTTGCTATCATACTCGTATATTTGTATGTTGCTATCATACCTCGTATATTTGTATGCTGCTATCACACCTCGTATATTTGTATGTTGCTATCACACCTCGTATATTTGTATGTTGCTATCATACCTCGTATATTTGTATGTTGCTATCATACCTCGTATATTTGTATGTTGCTATCATACCTCGTATATTTGTATGTTGCTATCATACCTCGTATATTTGTATGTTGCTATCATATCTCGTATATTTGTATGTTGCTATCACACCTCGTATATTTGTATGTTGCTATCATACCTCGTATATTTGTATGTTGCTATCACACCTCGTATATTTGTATGTTTCTATCATACCTCGTATATTTGTATGTTGCTATCATACCTCGTATATTTGTATGTTGCTATCATATCTCGTATATTTGTATGTTGCTATCACACCTCGTATATTTGTATGTTGCTATCATACCTCGTATATTTGTATGTTGCTATCACACCTCGTATATTTGTATGTTGCTATCATACCTCGTATATTTGTATGTTGCTATCACACCTCGTATATTTGTATGCTGCTATCATACCTCGTATATTTGTATGCTGCTATCATACCTCGTATATTTGTATGCTGCTATCATACCTCGTATATT
>JAVIAB010000008.1:61997258-62174758 GCA_032433765.1 Megaustenia siamemsis
GACAGACAGCTCGGTTCGTTTTAAATAGTTACACATGAATCCTGTATGCAGTGCCTCAAGGTGGAAGAGATCGTACAATAGAATAATTAAGGCAGGTGTGGATATAAGTAGTTAAAGTTATTGTTTCATATAAGCAACTAATGTTAATATTTCATGTAACTTAAGTTAATATTTCATGTAATTAAAACTAATATTTAATATAATCAAAGTTAATATTTCATATAACTTAAGTTAATATTTCATGTAACTAAAGTTAATATTTCATGTAACTAAAGTTAATATTTCATGTAACTAAAGTTAATGTTTCATATAACTGAAGTTAATGTTTCATGTTAAGTAACTAAAGTTAACGTTTCATGTAAGTAACTAAAGTCAACGTTTCGTGTAAGTAACTAAAGTTAAAGTTTCATGTAAGTTACTAAAGACAATTTTTCATGTAAGTAACTTAGCTATTGTTCCTTGTAAACAATTAAGGTTCAGTTTCATGTAAGTAACTAAAGTTAAAGTTTCATGTAAGTAACTAAAGTTAAGGTTTCATGTAAGTAACTAAAGTTAAAGTTTCATGTAAGTAACTAAAGTTAAAGTTTCATGTAAGTAACTAAAGTTAAAGTTTCATGTAAGTAACTAAGGTTACAGTTTAATGTAAGTAACTAAAGTTAAAGTTCATGTAAGTAACTAAAGTTAAAGTTTCATGTAAGTAACTAAAGTTAAAGTTTAATGTAAGTAACTAAAGTTAAAGTTTCATGTAAGTAACTAAAGTTAAAGTTTCATGTAAGTAACTAAGGTTACAGTTTAATGTAAGTAACTAAAGTTAAAGTTTCATGTAAGTAACTAAAGTTAAAGTTTCATGTAAGTAACTAAAGTTAAAGTTTCATGTAAGTAACTAAAGTTAAAGTTTCATGTAAGTAACTAAAGTTAAAGTTTCATGTAAGTAACTAAAGTTAAAGTTTCATGTAAGTAACTAAAGTTAAAGTTTCATGTAAGTAACTAAAGTTAAAGTTTCATGTAAGTAACTAAAGTTAAAGTTTCATGTAAGTAACTAAAGTTAAAGTTTCATGTAAGTAACTAAAGTTAAAGTTTCATGTAAGTAACTAAAGTTACAGTTTCATGTAAGTAACTAAAGTTAAAGTTTCATGTAAGTAACTAAAGTTAAAGTTTCATGTAGGTAACTAAAGTTAAAGTTTCATGTAGGTAACTAAAGTTAAAGTTTCATGTAAGCAACTGCGTTAATTTTTCTTGTAAACAACTAAGGTTAAAGTTTCATTCAAGCAACTTCAGTGTTTATATAAGTTTGTTTAGTTAGTCATCGGAATATCCCCACCGAACAACTGTACATAAGCTCTCAATTTTCCTCCCTAGCAAATCCCACAATGTGAAACGATAAACTGATTAACACGTCTGCCCACGCTCTCCTCGTAGCTCTCCTGAATGTGGACAACATCCTTCTAGACTAACATGAAGATCCTGGAGTTGTGCCAGGGGTGCAAATCCACGAACAGCATCGCAATCTTTACCATCTTGCCCTTCTTTTCGATCTTACGGTTACGGATATATGATTATCCATCATTATGACGTAATACGCACACTATAGTCAACAATGGATACATCCACAATGCTTGATTCACTCCAAAGAACACAACTAGACGACGTACGAGCACCCTAGTGTCGGCGCGGAATCCTTACAGTGAAACCCTCGATTGACTTCGCACAACGATCCACATGAAGGAGCTGAAAGTAATCGGCGCAAAAGGAATCCAACAGCGGTTACTGAACAGCTCTCAATGTTATGACGCAATACGCACATCGACTTCACGACGGAGAAAGGAAATGTAACCGCCTGATCCACCAATAAGGACCGCCGCCAAATGCACGCATCGGTAGCATAGTGTGTGAATCCGTAAAGTGGAATATCAAGTTGACTTTAACGCAGCGATCTATATTCATCATCATCATGTACCCTTCCGGCTGGCGTAGGCGATCATGTCCCTCCACAATCTTCTATCTACAGTGCATCGTATCAGTTCTGTTGTTGACTGTTTTCCATGCCATGACACCAAGCTATCCAGTATTTTCTCTCTTTGTCGTCCGCGATCTCTCTTTCCTTTTATTTTGCCAGTTGTAACCAAGTATTCCAACTTTCCTCTTCTCATGATGTGCCCGAAGAATGTTGATTGCTTCTTTCTGATGTTTTTTAAGAGCTGCCTTTTTGTGTTGGCCTCTTTGAGAACTTCCTCATTGGTCTTTTTATCTGTCCAGGGAACTTTCAACATTCTTCTGAGAAATCCCATCTCTGTGGCCTCTAACCGTCTTTTCATTTGTTTGTCCACTGTCCATGATTCGCTTCCATAGGTCAGAATTGGTTCTATATAGCACTGATGAACTCTCTTTCTCATTTTTATTGACATAGATTTGTTGCATAAGATATATTTCATTTTCTTAAATGCTATTTTGGCCTGAGCTATTCTGCTTTTTATTTCTGTGGTGCATCTTCCATCTGATGTAATTATTGTGCCCAAGTATTTGAAACGTTGCACTTGTTGTAGATTTGTCTCGTTTATTTTTATGCTGCATGATGGTGATGATTGTTTCTTCGATATAACCATTACTTCTGTTTTCTTACTATTCAGACTGAGACCTTTCTTGTTGCTTTCTTCTACTATTATGTCTATCATTTCTTGTAGTTCGTTCTCTGTCTCTGCTATTAAGACTGTGTCATCCGCATATCGCAAATTATTTATGTTGTGACCGTTGACTTCAATTCCTTTTTTGTCTACTATTGATCTCATAATATATTCGCTGTAAAGTGAAAACAAGTCCGGTGACAGAACACAGCCTTGTCTGACTCCTTGTTTTATATATTGGAATTGTCCTGTTTGGTTGTTAATTCGTATAGCTGCTGTTTGTTGCCAGTACATATTTTTTATGATTCGCAGATCCTTGCCATCAATGTTTAATTTCTCAGCATATTGATTATTTCCACATGCTTTACTTTGTCAAATGCTTTCGTGTAGTCTATAAAGCACATATATAGATCTTTCTTTACCTCTATAGATCTTTATATCAATGTCCTTAAGATGTATATGCGTTATTGGTGCCCTTTCCTTCCACAAATCCACATTGTTCCTCACTTATTTCTGGTTTTATTTTGTTCCTTACACGTCTCAGCGATCTATATTAGAGAGCTGAAATTAATCAGTCTCCAAAGTCAAGACTTGCAGCGATTGATGCAAGCTCTATTCCACCATCGTATAACCAGATATGTAAATAACTTTGAGTAAATAGTGTACCGTTTATGGTTCACAAATTCGTTCTAGAGTAAACTAAATTTAAGAAAAAAAAGATGCACGATGTGATCATTGTCTAGCAAGACGGGTAACGTATGAATCATCTGCAATGTGCTGCTTATACAGATTGTTAAGAGCTACCACCTTCTTGTCGCACAATGTTCTTGCATGTTAGAAAAAGTTCAATGACAAAACTTGTTTAACCTAAGAAGATAAATTCGCGCTTCAAGTTGGCAACCCTCAGTTGAGCTGTAAAGTTTAAAGAACGGGAGCTCATACTTATCTTTTAAGTTCTAGGTCTCATATTCTTTAAAGTTCTAGGTCTCATCATCATCATCATTAAGTGCCGTCTCCACATCGAAGGTTGGCTACCATGGAGTGCCATTCCACTCTATCTCTTGCTTTGATAGTGCAGATTGTCATAGGCTGACTTGTCCATCTTTTGATGTTAACCGTCCATGTTAGTCTTGGTCTGCCTCTGCCTCTTTTACCTTGTATTTTCCCATCCAATATTACTTTTATTATGCTGTTGTGTCTTTTAACATGCCCTTCAAATTTCATTTGTCTTGTTTGAATTGTGTTTAGTAGTTCTCTTTTCATTTTTAGTTGTTTTAAAATTTCATCATTTGTTTTCTTTTCCTTCCATCCAATTCTACCTATTCTTCTATAAATCCACATTTCAAAGGCTTCAATTTTCTGTTCTGTTTTCTTGTCTAATGTCCATGTTTCTCTGCACCACACAGGAATATTGAGAAGATGTAACATTTTGCTATTCTTAGTTTTTAGTCATGGTGTTATTTGTTTTGATATTAGTATATTTTTCATGACACTAAAATTACTTTCTGCCATACCTATTCTTTTGTATATTTCAATTATACATTTTCCATCACTGGTTTTAGCATGTCCAAGGTAGTTGTAGCTCTGAACTGTCTCCAGATGTATTTCAGATTTACATCTTTTAGGCAGTCTATAAGTTGGTTATTGTGTATTCTATCAAAAGCTTTGATGTAGTCTATGAAGCAGGCATATATTGGTTTGTTTACTTCTACGTCTCATAATTCGTTAAAGTTCTAGGTCTCATAATTCGTTAAAGTTCTACGTCTCATAATTCGTTAAAGTTCTAGGTCTCATAATTCGTTAAAGTTCTAGGTCTCATAATTCGTTAAAGTTCTAGGTCTCATAATTCGTTAAAGTTCTAGGTCTCATAACTCGTTGAAGTTCTACGTCTCATAATTCGTTAAAGTTCTAGGTCTCATAATTCGTTAAAGTTCTAGGTCTCATAATTTGTTAAAGTTCTAGGTCTCATAATTCGTTAAAGTTCTAGGTCTCATAATTCGTTAAAGTTCTAGGTCTCATAATCCGTTAAAGTTCTAGGTCTCATAATTTGTTAAAGTTCTAGGTCTCATAATTCGTTAAAGTTCTAGGTCTCATAATCCGTTAAAGTTCTAGGTCTCATAATCCGTTAAAGTTCTAGGTCTCATAATTCGTTAAAGTTCTAGGTCTCATAATCCGTTAAAGTTCTAGGTCTCATAATTCGTAAAGTTCTAGGTCTCATAATTCGTTAAGTTCTAGGTCTCATAATTCGTTAAAGTTCTAGGTCTCATAATTCTAAGAGAGAATCAGCACTGAGAATTAATGGGAAGAGATGAAAATGTAGACAGGGAGAGATGGATTAATGAAATAGTAAACGTCGTAATGACCACCATCGAGGTGACACACCACAGAGCATTGATCCGAAACTTTTCTCTCTCGACGCTGGAAGGTAAAAGAGGCAGAGGAAATTAAAAGCCAAATTTAGAACAAATGTGGTAAATTATTCACCCCGGGGTTAAGTTAAAATGATAAAAGAAGACATAAACTATGGATATAAAAGATAAAAGTAATACCCCAGAGGGCAATATATATCTAAATCGCCAGACATTGAAAAGAGTAGACTGACTACCTACATATATATATGGGAGTCGCGATAGCTCAGTGGTTAGTGAACTGGACTACAAAGGACAAGGGATAGGGTTAAATCCCAACCGACGGCTTCCAGGTTCACCCAGCCTATACTGGGTACCGGATTTTTGTATGGGAAAGTAAAGCTGTACGGGCGTAATACCGACCACATTACCCCAAAAATCATGTGCCGAAGGTCTGTAAAATTTATGGTCACTAACACCATATTCCCTATATGCCACTTGGCGTGAGGGGGTACTTTACTTTATATATATATATCTTGGTAGTAGTATAGATCAAGAAGTTGAAACAAAGAAATATATCAGAAGCAGGATAACAAAAGCAGCAGCGAATTTAAAAACCTGGACAAAAGATGGAAATAAAAAATACTAAGCAAGAAAACTAAACGTAGAATATTCAACTCAAACGTATTATCAACACTTACCTACGCATGTGAAAGTTGGAAAACATTAAAAGAGATTGAGAGTAAACTAAACGCTTTTGAAGAAAACGCCTAAGAAGAATACTTAATGTACACTGGGATGATTCAAGACTAATATTGAGATAAGAGAAATGATCAAGCAACCAACGATTATATCTAAATTAGGAAGAGAAGATGGACATATGTCGGACATGGGTTGCGAAGAGACAACAATAGAATTTCAAAACAGGCTCTTCTATGGGAAACATCAAGATACAGGAAAAGAGAGAGAGACACTAAAATACAAATTATAAGAGAAGCAAAGTTGGCAGGCATAACTCAGTAGATAAGACCGAACATCTCGCCAAGAATAGAGATGAATGGCGGAAAACACTGCAAGCGATGTGACGTCACGTGGGGCGGGAGGATCAAGATATAGCAAAGCGATCACATTCAGAGATGAACACACAACCTGCAAGTTTGTAACTCGTCATCAATTAACCTGGGCGTCGATGGGCAGCTTCCCACAGTAAAGCCAATCCCATAGCAATCGTCATGGAGTAATGCGGTGTTAGTGACATCGTTGTACTAGACCCAATCCCATAACAATTATCACTGAGTAATGAGGTGTTACAGATCTTGGAAAGGTTCTGGCAAAAGCAACATACAAAGAATTAGACAACAAAGTGAAAAGTTCGGCAAGAAGAGATACAAGAGCTTATATAGACAACTTGGCAGAGAAAGCAGAGACAGCTGCAATTACAGGAGACAGCAGATCTCTCTATACAGTACAAAAGATGCTGACAAACACCTATACATCCAGTGGAACACCAATTCTAGACAAATCTGGATTAATGCTAACAACAAGCGCAGACATAAAAGCCCGTTGGGCAGAACACTTCAAAGAAATTCTTAACCGTCCACTACCTCACAGTTTATAGATTTTGAAGCTGAAACACCGCAGCAGCAGAATTAGATGTAAATTTAGATGACTTCACCTTGAGTGAAATAGAAACCACCTTAAAGCTAATGACCAATAACAAGGCTGCTGGAGAGGATAAGTTAACAGCTGAGATCCTCAAGGCAATTGATAGCCATAATTTAATACATCTCCAAAAAATGTTCAACATCATTTGGAAAACAGAGAAGACGCCTCATAAATGGAAAAAAGGAATCATTGTTAAGATCCCAAAAAAGGGCAATCTTAGAGATTGTAACAACTGGAGAGGCGTGACACTTTTGTCAGTTGCCTCAAAGTTATTCTGTAAAATCATCCTAAATAGAATAAAGGATTCAATAGATACAGTAATGCGTGAAGAACAGGCTGGGTTTAGAAAAGGGAGAAGCTGTCTTGACCACATTTTCACTCTACGACTTATATTGGAGGAACATATTGAAAAGCAAAAACCTTTTGTACTTAACTTCATCGACTTCAAAAAAAGCATTTGATAGTATTCATAGAGATTCTTTGTGGAAAATTCTGAAGCAATATGGTTTACCATCAAAAATCATAAATATTATCAAAGACATGTATGATGGTTACACATGTGCAGTTCGAACAGAGGAAGGACTGAGCGAATGTTTCCCAATAGAACTGGGGTTAAACAAGGATGTATTTTATCGCCCTTGTTATTTGGAATTGTTATGGACTTCATAATGAAGAAATGCTGCACTGGTAATAAAGGCATCGAATGGATACAAGGAGACCATTTGGAGGACCTCGACTTTGCTGATGACATAGTTCTCATCAGCAGTCAGATAAAAACGATGCAGGAAAACACAAATGAACTATCATCAATAGCCAGCAAAATTGGGCTTGAGGTCAATCATGAAAAGACTAAAGTCATGAAAAGTTTAATTCCAACAAGTGACAAAATATACATGGAAAACAAACCAGTAGAAGAGATCGATCACTTTATCTATCTTGGAAGTCACATTGATCGAGAAGGGGATACGAGCAAAGAAATTAGAATCAGACTGGCTAAAGCAGCAATGTCTTTCAGAAGCCTTGAAAAGTTGTGGAAATCAAAACTCATTAGCACAAACACAAAACTTAGGCTATTCAAATCAAATGTACTATCAACCCTTACGTATGCGTGTGAAAGCTGGAAAACAACAAGAGATATAGAAACAAAGTTGAACGCATTCGAAAATAAATGTCTAAGGAAAATACTTGGTATAGAATGGAACGAATTCAAAACAAACGAGGAAATTAGAGAAATCGCCAATCAACCACTAATATCTTCAGTAATAAAGAAAAGACGATGGTCATACGTTGGACATGTGATGAGAAGAGATAATAATCGAATAGCAAAGCAAGCCCTCATATGGGAAACAACAGGTAAAAGAAAAAGAGGAAGACCCAGGAGACACTGAGAAGAACATTGATGAGAGAGGCAAGAGCAGCAGGAATCGGCTCCCTCAATGAGATAGAACTGCTTGCACAGAACAGAGACAGATGGCGAGATTTAATAAAATATCTTAAAAGAAAACTGCTAGAACAAAAATTCATATAGGAGAAGGTGTATCTTGGTCTACGCCCTATGGGCCGGTTACGGCTCGAAAGGTCAATAGATAGATAGAATGAGGTGTTAGTGACGTCATTATAAGTAAAGTAAAGTACCCCCGTCACGCCAAGTGGCGTATAGGGAAATATGGTGTTAGTGACCCTATATCTTACAGACCTTCAGCACATGATTTTTGGGGTAATGTGGTCAGTATTACGCCCGTGCTGCTTTACTTTCCCAGAAAAAAATCCGGTACCCATTTAAGGCTGGGTGAACCCGGAAGCCGTCGGTTGGGATCGAACCCTACCCCTTGTCCGTGGTAGTCCAGTTCACTAACCACTGAGCTATCGCGGCTCCCCGACGTCGTTGTACTAGACCCAATCCCATAGCAATTATCATTGAGTAATGAGGTGTTAGTGACGTCATTGTACTAAACCCAATCCCATAGCAATCGTCATGGAGTAATGAGGTGTTAGTGACGTCATTGTACTAAACCCAATACCATAGCAATCGTCATTGAGTAATGAGGTGTTAGTGACGTCATTGTACTTGACCCAATCCCATAGCAATTATCATTGAGTAATGAGGTGTTAGTGACGTCATTGAACTTAACCTCAGCTTCACGTGGTGAGGTGGCCAGTTCTTTCCCTCGCTGCCTTTACTTCTAAAATAAATAGCTCCGGTACCCATTTAAAGAGGCTGGGTGGACCTCGAGAGCCTTTCATGTCGGATTACAGTAGGAGTTGGTGTAAGGTATATGTAGGGATATGTAGGGATATTGTTCGGAAGAGATATTGAGAAAGGGAGGGGGAGGGAACGAGAGAAAGAAAGAGACTATTGTTTAAGATGTATAGAAGGGGTTGATATTGTTCAGAATATGAAGTGATACTGACAGTAAAAGAGGTAGAGAAAAAGAGAAAGAGAGATAGAGAAAGAGAGAGAGAGAGAGAGAGAAGGAGAGAGAGAGAAAGAGAGAGAGAGAGAGTGAATATACGCGTCATATTACGATAAATTGAGTGTGTTGGTATTGTACAAGATATATATCTCTCTCTCTGCGATCAGGACCCAATCAGAGTAGGATTCAAGCTCCTCACATGAACTCAGCTGTCAGGTTAGGTGTGTTACAAACAGAGCATCACAATTAGAGCTCGCCAGATCCAGTCTGATTGAACACCCGTTAAAAACGTTGCACTGTGTTCTGCGCCAGTGGCCCAGTGCATCCGATTTCAGCCAGCATTTTATTCAGGTTTGCTTTCCCTAGCCTTTGATTGTCCCCAATCTTCCTGCAAGGCAGCAGGTGATCTTTTCTGTAGGGGGATTCTGCCCTTAGATGGTCGGCCCTCCCAGGTTTACGAGCACCATCTGCCCGAGTCACTAGAGGTGACTAACACAGACATGCACACACAAAGATATGATATGTGACAAACACAGACATGCACATAGCGATACGAGGCATGACTAACACTGACATACATCAAGATATATGACACATGACTAACATAAACATGCACATAAAGATATGAGATATGACTGACATAGACATGCACCCACAAAGAAATTACACATGTCTAACATGGACATGCACACAAAGATATGAGATATGACCAACATAGATAGGCACACACAATGAAATGAGATGTAACTGGCATAGCCATGCAAACACAAGGATATGAGATGTGACATACACAGACATGCACACACAAAGATATGAGATATGACTAACATAAACATACACACAGAGATATGAGATATCACTAGCCCAAACATGCACACACAAAGATATGACACATGACTAAAACAGATACACACTAAGATATGAGATATGACTAAACACATACACACACACTAAGGTATGAGATATGATTAAACACATACACACTTAAAGTTATGATACATGATTAACACGGACACTCCAAGATATAGGGAGCCGCGATAGCTCAGTGGTTAGTGAACTGTACTACCACGGACAAGGGGTAGGGTTCGATCCCAACCGACGGCTTCCGGGTTCACCCAGCCTTAAATGGGTACCGGATTTTTTTGTGGGAAAGTTAAGCAGCACAGGCGCAATACTGACCACATTACCCCAAAAATCATGTGCTGAAGGTCTGTAAAATATAGGGTCACTAACACCATATTTCCCTATACGCCACTTGGCGTGACGGGAATACTTTACTTTACTTACTCCAAGATATGAGATATGACTAACATGACACACACCAAGATATGAGCCATGGCCAGCACACACACACACAAGCCAAGATATGAGCCTTGGCTAGCAATGAAACACACCAAGAAATGAACCATGTCCAGCACAGAAAGAAAATATCCAGTACACATTAAGGTATCCATATGCGTGGGTTTGTTGTAGTCGGCAGACTCTTCTTAACGTGGGAATCATCGACATACGAGACGCCGGCCCCCATGAACTGTTAACAGATATCGTCCAAACAGTTGTACGGAGATTTGAGAGTGCAGTCTGACCCGTAGAACGTTCCCTTGCATGAACAGATACGGTTGACTGTTCACAGGTGTCGTTGAAACAGTGGTCAGGACATTTGAGAGTGCAGTCTGGCCCGTAGTACGCTTCCTTGCGCGTACAGTCTGCTCTTTCTGTGTCACATATGATGACACAGCCATCAGAACACGTCTGTTCGCACTGTAGCCCAAAATTTCCATCAGGACAAGTGTCATCTCAGGTATAGCCAGGATGTTTGCAATGTTGGCATTTTCTGGATTTTCCTCACATAAAGAACTGACACTAAGACAAGACCCGGAGCAGTCGTGTCCATAGATCCCATGTGAACAGTTGCCGTGACACGTACCGATGATGACGGTGCAGCCTTTGCTACTCCCACCACACACTGTACAAAACGACCAAGAATGCCCGTCCAGGTGTCTGTAAATGTTTGCACCTCACACACCGTCAGTGCACTCTCGTCCTGCGAAAAGGTCGGTGAGAACTCAAACTTACTGTGTGCCATTATCGCTTGTATGGTGACTACAATAGTGTTCACAGAAATATTTGGGTATGATATATCATTATAGTGGAACACTATGCCGCCACTGTCAGAGAAAGCCTTTGGAGTGTCATTCTTTACCCGAATCATAGTGCTAGCTCGATGATAAATTCGAATGGTGTGAGTCTTCTGGGACGTGTCAAAGTTCAGATACCAGTAAACAGAATTGGTTCCACTTCTCCATTGTGTGTGTGTGCAGTCATTGTCATAAAGATTGGTCTTTGTTTTGCCATTAACTGCGGCCTCTGGTCCACATCCGTTTCCTGTATAACAAGCATTAAATGTGTCGGTCTGGTTTGCGTTCTGTTTGAGAGCCACATTCCGACCCCCGCCAATGTAGATGGAGCAGATATTTGCAACTATCGCCCCTTCAATCCGTAGCATGTTGATTAGACCATGAAACTGTCCGGATCTGTAGGTCCAGATCCCTAGGCGTATTTGCAAACTAGATCAAAGTACTGACACTGGGGTCCGAAACGCTCTCGCCGACAACTGTCACCGTTTGTGCATGTCCCTGTAGCCCTGCCACAAACTGAGCGATTTTAGCAGTGACACTGCAACGCACAGTTTGCCCCGAACCAACCGTCTACACAAGTTAGGCAGTTAGGTCATTAGCTTCCAATGTCGCAAACAAAGCCAGCAGAATAAAGACTTGATCCACAGCGGTGGTTAACGAAATGTGCACAAACAATTATTTCAAACCCGTGGTTACAATTCTAACAATCCGCCAACTCGCTGTGACAACAGACAGCGCGATGTTCAAGATCAGCATTGTATACACCACGGCTAGAACTCGGACGAACTTCCATCTTGGTGCGTCCCATGACGTCATCCTCAGATAAGAGAAGGAGTATCTTGGAGTACAAGATATATACTTATTGATATATCAATTTGATGTTTTATACAGCACAAAAAGAGTATGCTCTGTATACACAGTGATAACTGGATATGGGAAGTTATCACGCAAATTAACCTAAGACAAATGACCCACAGGTAAGAAGTTTATTATTTCGAGGCCGCAAAATATTTACCGAGTTCCACCCAACGATGCTTGCGTCATAAGATAAATTAGATAAAGTCTTTTCAGAGATAAAGACTCGTGGGTCGTGAGAATCGAGAGGTTAGCGAGTGGAAAATGTCAATGTTGCCGAGAGCCTCTGTCGGGTGTCCAAGGGGACAATTCCAAATGTAAACATTCTCTCTCTCTCTCTCTATCTCTCTCACTCACTATCTCTCTCTTCCATTCTTCTACTGGATCCATACACATACTTTAATTTACTAATATTTATTTAAATGATTAGTTCTTCATTCCCTAAATGAAGACCGCGATATCTCCCGTCCCATTTCTTTCTAATCTGATGTCACGTTCTGTCCGTTCTCATACGCAAAGAAAGGACAAGAGGTAGGGTTCGATCCCAACCAACAGCTTCCGGGTTCTATCTATCTATTGACCTTTCGAGCCGTAGCCGGCCCATAGGGCGTAGACCAAGATACTCCTTCTCTTATCTGAATTTTTGTTCTAACATTTCAATTCTTTTAAAGATATTTTATCAAATCTCGCCATTTGTCTCTGTTCTGTGCAAGCAGCTCTATCTCATTGAGGGAGCCGAATCCTGCAGCTCTTGCTTCTCTGATTAATGTTCTTCTCAGTGTCTCTCTGGGTCTTCCTCTTTTCCTCTTACCTGTTGTTTCCCATATGAGGGCTTGCTTTGCTATTCGGTTATTATCTCTTCTCATAACATGTCAAACATATGACCATCGTCTTTTCTTTATTACTGAAGATATTAGTGGTTGATTGGCGATTTCTCTAATTTCCTTGTTTGTTTTGAATTTGTTCCACGCTATACCAAGTGTTTTCCTTAGACATTTATTCTACGTTTCATTAACAACATCGTTTTTACGATAGCGACTTGTTACCCTCTGATCAACGGTTCTATACCAAGCCGGAGACAAATAATTCCTCCATTTTGGAAACAACCGGAAACGACTTCAGAGTTCACCCAGCCTTAAATGCGTACCGCATTTTTTCATAATGTCGTGTTGCATATATCTTTGCATATCTATATTGCATGTTAACTTCATTTTGCCTGTTACTATAGAATGCTCTTGTTGGGTTGAGTTGTTAGGGCTCTAGCTCCTGGTCAGATGGGTGCGAGTTCAATTCTCAGAAGAGGTTTTATTGACAAAGCTTCGGGGTTCACCCAGGCTCTAAAAACTGAGAATTTTCTGTGACGTAAAAGCGGTCTGACGCTCTGCCGATCAGATCACTCATAAATGTGCCGTTGGATATGAAGAACTGGGATCACTAACATTATATCTCATAAGTAAAAAGTAAAGTACCCCGTCACGCCAAGTGGCGTATAGGGAATATGGTGTTAGTGACCCTAAATTTTACAGACCTTCAGCACATGATTTTTGGGGTAATGTGGTCGGTATTACGCCAGTGCCGCTTTACTTTCCCAGAAACAAAATTAGTTACTCATTTAAGGCTATCATATCCCATACACACTTATTAAGTCTTAGAACGAACATTATTTTAACTGTTGACACACCATAAGGTTTCTTCTCAAGAAATGACCACAGCATGGTGGCTATTTCTTCCTGATTTTAGTAACAAACTTTCTCTATGCTTAGTCCTCATTTAGCCCGCCATCTTTATTCCTTTGTGACGTCTACGGTATTCCCAACATTCTTCAGTAGACCCACGTCCTGTGGAGAAGAATCTGCTAGGTCTACATTTGAACAGAGCCTGCTAGTTCTGCTGCATTAGAGAAGAGTCTGCTAGTTCTACAACATTTGAGAAGAACCTGTTAGTTTTGCTGCATTTGAGAAGAGCCTGCTAGTTCCGCTACATTTGAGAAGAGCCTGCTAGTTCCGCTACATTTGAGAAGAGCCTGCTAGTTCCGCTACATTTGAGAAGAGCCTGCTAGTTCCACTACATTTGAGAAGAGCCTGCTAGTTCCACTACACTTGATGCTAATAATGAATAAGGAGGAGGGAGTTAAGTGCAGACGACGCGGGTAATTCTGTGGATCCGAAGTGGAAACAGTAAACAAAAGTACACATCCTCTTTAATATTAAAATATATTTTTTTATAAGAAGCAGCAAAATAGAAGATTCAAATTTTAAAAAAGTACACTCCCTGTTTATTATATTTTAGACTTAAAGAAGAGAACAACATAGAAAATAAAAACTTTATCCTTATTATCACCACTGACGTCATCTTCAAATTTATTTTTTTTCTTCTAATTTTGAGCTTCATTTCGTTCACACAAACAGCAAGGAATCCATAACCGAGGCAGATACGATCCTCATCAATCGGGTTGGCGAGAGATCATACGTAGTTTTGTGATTACGTGTAGAGATTTGACGCCATAAAGTACGGTTGAGTTTACTGCGGTGCGATGGTGCATGAGTACGTCTGTGTTTGCCAATTACTAGATTTACACGGAGTGGTTAAGTGTAAATTGGTTTTCCGAGTGTAGGCGTTGTGGGTTTGTAATGGCTGAGGGTCGGACAGTGAGAGAAATTTATAAGACAGGTGGCTGGGAAATAGGAGTTGGTAATTTTTATTTGGGTAAATTGAATGTGCGGCAGGTTGTGTGGTTAAGCAATAAGATCTGAAGGTGGTAATGTGTAAGAAGAGATGTGTTATAGTGGAGTAGTGTGAAAACTATGACTAACATCAAGACAAATAACACTAGGGATAAAACTGAGAATGGCAAAATGGTGTATCTTTTTAATATTCATGTATCGTGTAGAAACATAGACATGGTCAATAAGGATGGATAAAAGGAGAGGTTCTTGAGGATGGTTAAATGGAGAGGTTCTTGAGGATGGTTAAATGGAGAGGTTCTTGGGGATGGTTAAAAGGAGAGGTTCTTGAAGATGGTTAAAAGGAGAGGTTCTTGAAGATGGTTAAATGGAGAGGTTCTTGAGGATGGTTAAATGGAGAGGTTCTTGGGGATGGTTAAATGGAGAGGTTCTTGAGGATGGTTAAAAGGAGAGGTTCTTGAGGATGGTTAAATGGGGAGGTTCTTGAGGATGGTTAAACGGAGAGGTTCTTGGGGATGGTTAGATGGAGAGGTTCTTGAGGATGGATAGATGGAGAGGTTCTTGAGAATGTTAAATGGAGAGTTCTTGAGGATGGTTAAATGGAGAGGTTCTTGAGGATGGTTAATGGAGAGGTTCTTGAGGATGGTTAAATGGAGAGGTTCTTGAGGATGGATATATGGAGAGGTTCTTGAGGATGGATAAATGGAGAGGTTCTTGAGGATGGTTAAATGGAGAGGTTCTTGAGGATGGTTAAATGGAGAGGTTCTTGAGGATGGATAAATGGAGGTTCTTGAGGATGGTTAAAGGAGAGGTTCTTGAGGATGGTTAAATGGAGAGGTTCTTGAGGATGGTTAAATGGAGAGGTTCTTGGGGATGGTTAAATGGAGAGGTTCTTGAGGATTAGATGGAGAGGTTCTTGAGATGGTTAAATGGGGAGGTTCTTGAGGATGGTTAAACGGAGAGGTTCTTGGGATGGTTAGATGGTTCTTGAGGATGGATAGATGGAGAGGTTCTTGAGGATGGTTAAATGGAGAGGTTCTTGAGGATGGTTAAATGGAGAGGTTCTTGAGGATGGTTAAATGGAGAGGTTCTTGAGGATGGTTAAATGGAGAGGTTGAGGATGGATATATGGAGAGGTTCTTGAGGATGGATAAATGGAGAGGTTCTTGTGATGGTTAAATGGAGAGGGTTAAATGGAGAGGTTCTTGAGGATGGATAAATGGAGAGGTTCTTGAGGATGGTTAAAAGGAGAGGTTCTTGAGGATGGTTAAATGGAGAGGTTCTTGAGGATGGTTAAATGGAGAGGTTCTTGAGGATGGATAAATGGAGAGGTTCTTGAGGATGGTTAAAAGGAGAGGTTCTTGAGGATGGATAAATGGAGAAGTTCTTGAGGATGGATAAATAGAGAGGTTCTTGAGGATGGATAAATGGGGAGGTTCTTGAGATGGTTAAAGGAGAGGTTCTTGAGGATGGTTAAAAGGAGAGGTTCTTGAGGATGGTTAAATGGAGAGGTTCTTGAGGATGGTTAAATGGAGAGGTTCTTGAGGATGGTTAAATGGAGAGGTTCTTGAGGATAGATAAATAGAGAGGTTCTTGAGGATGGTTAAATGGAGAGGTTCTTGAGGATGGATAAATGGAGAGGTTCTTGAGGATGGTTAAAAGGAGAGGTTCTTGAGGATGGATAAATGGAGAGGTTCTTGAGGATGGTTAAAGGAGAGGTTCTTGAGGATGGATAAATGGGGAGGTTCTTGAGGATGGATAAATGGAGAGGTTCTTGAGGATGGTTAAAAGGAGAGGTTCTTGAGGATGGTTAAAAGGAGAGGTTCTTGAGTATGGTTAAAAGGAGAGGTTCTTGAGGATGGTTAAAAGGAGAGGTTCTTGAGGATGGTTAAAAGGAGAGGTTCTTGAGGGTGGATAAATGGAGAGGTTCTTGAGGATGGATAAATGGAGAGGTTCTTGAGGATGGTTAAAAGGAGAGGTTCTTGAGGATGGATAAATGGAGAGGTTCTTGAGGATGGTTGAAAAGGAGAGGTTCTTGAGGATGGATAAATGGGGAGGTTCTTGAGGATGGATAAATGGAGAGGTTCTCGAGGATGGTTAAAAGGAGAGGTTCTTGAGGATGGTTAAAAGGAGAGGTTCTTGAGTATGGTTAAAAGGAGAGGTTCTTGAGGATGGTTAAAAGGAGAGGTTCTTGAGGATGGTTAAAAGGAGAGGTTCTTGAGGGTGGATAAATAGAGAGGTTCTTGAGAATGGTTAAAAGGAGAGGTTCTTGAGGATGGTTAAAAGGAGAGGTTCTTGAAGATGGTTAAAAGGAGAGGTTCTTGAAGATGGTTGAAAGAGGGGCCGCATACAAAAAAGCGTTTGAAAATGTGGCAAAACATTGTTTACATGGTGTGAGAAAGTTGAACGAAATGGCCGATAAATACTTATGAAAATGCAGCAGAATGTAAACACAGAAATATATAAGAACGTGACAAATTGTAATGGAAACGTGTAAGTTTCAGTGTGTGTGTATGCACCGATGTATGCGATTGTGCAAAAGGTAAGCACAACTGTGTAAGATAATGACCATGTGTAACTGAATGTTTGCGGCTTTGTGTCGAGGATGGGATGAGGTATGTAAGATTCTGGCATAAATTAAGTTACTTTTATTATTGTTTGTGAGAAGTTTAACAATTAAAGGTTGGGATTTTTATTTATGATTTCTCTCCGCGACAACCACCCCTGGTCTCAGCAGCGGGGCTCGGCTTGAAACGTCAGTTACTTATCGACGGAAAAAAAACATGAGTACCTCCGAAGTCGGAGTTATCTGCCTGTGCGGCGAGGGACCCCTGTGGACAGGGCTGCCAGGGAAAATATGGATTAACACGCAAAATTCCGTTCCTAGTCTCTAGGGACTTCGACAGAGATGAAAGCTGGCGAACGCAACAACAACAATTAAAGAAAAGCCTTGAACTATGAGAGAGAGAGAGAGAGAGAGAGAGAGAGAGAGAGAGAGAGATGGAGAAGGAAAATGAGAAGAGAAACTGAGAGGGAGAAGGGAAAGTGAAAGAGAGAGGGGGGGGGAGAAGAGAAAGAGAGAGAGAGAGACCGGGGGAAAAGAGAAAGAAAGAATTAATGCGCAAAAGTCTCTGGAAGATCTGGCATTAACAACATCAAACAAGAAGTGAAATGAAGACGTTGAAAATGGCTAGACCACGTTCTACAAATGTAACGAACCAGGCATCCGCATCTAGCATTAACATTGACACCACCTAGTAAACGAAGAAGAGGCAGATCATTGGAGACATGGCGACGAACCAGATCTGAATATGGCTAGCTGATCCTATGTAAATGAGAATTGTCCGCGCTTGCTCCAGGCAAGATTGGGTGGAGATGTCCTGTGGTGTCCATTGCTCCAGGCCGGATTGGGTGGAGATATCATGTAGTGTCCATTGCTCCAGACCGGATTGGGTGGAGATCTCCTCTTGTGTCCATTTCTCCGACCGGAGTTTAGAAGATTAAGAAGAATGCGTTTCTTCTTCTACCTTTGTAGCTCCCTGTGGAGCATAGGTCTTCAACAAACACTTTCCAAGTCCTTCTGTTTTTGCCATTCTTTTAAGATCATTACACGTCTTCCCTATCATCTCTGCTTCTATCTGTCTTCTCCAAAAATTCCTTGGTCTTCCTCTGTCTTTTTTCCTGGGGATTCCAAAAAAGGGCCTGTTGTGTAATACTCTCAGTTAGCTTCCTTAATGTGTGTCCTATCCAGCGCCATCGTCTTCGTTGTATCTCTTTATCCACTGGTATTTGACTTGCACATTTCCATAATTCCATGCTAGTGATTTTGTCCTGCAATTTCAATCCTTTTCTGCGTAAGCATTCATTAAAAGAATGCGTTTAAGATTACGGTAAAATAGATCAAATATATTAGCAAATAATAATTTAGCACAAATCTAATCACATGACCTGAGCGGAAACTTGTAAATACCGTAAATGGGTTTGAAAATATTAAAATCCTCAATATCAAATACAGTAACAACATCAGTAATGTTATATCCAATAAGATCAATATCGGTATTTGCTAACACAGAATAAAACCAATCACGACATAAACAATATTAAACCTGAATATGATTACTGGATGTTTTATTGAGAAATATATTCAGGCAACAATGCTGTAATCAGATACATCATTGTGGGGTTTGAGTCTCTTCTACCTTTCAGCTCCCTGTGGAGCATAGGTCTTCAACAAACACTTTCCAAGTCGTTCTGTTTCTTGCCATTCTTTTAAGTTCATTCTGCAGGATTGCCCCCAGTACACAGACCTGAGAAGCACAATGTGGACCACACCCACCTCCCTGGAAGAGAAACTATACGGGGCAAACGAATCACTTAAACAGACAGCTGCCTTCGTGAAAGAGTCCGGAATCCTACTCTGACAGAGGCATGACCGCAGAAGAAGAAGAAGAAGAAGAAGAAGAAAAGAAGATTATTCCATGTCTTCCCCATCATCTTCATCTCTGTTTCTGTCTGTTTTCTCCAAGAATTTCTTGGTCTTGTGGGATATGAGTAACAGCATCAAAATGAAAGAAGTATCAGTAGAACTGCTTATGCGAAGAGTATGGAGAGATTTAGTAGATCTAGACGTCTGTAGATGATAATGGATGAGCAGACTGCAGACAATGCTGGCTAAAAAGTTTAATCATAATAGAGAGTCTTTCTTAGATTTAGTACCGACCACATTTCCCCAAAAATCATGTGCCGAAGGTATATACAATTTATGGTCACTAACACCATATTCCCTATACGGGTTTCAGGTGCCGTGGTTAATCCTAATAAAGCATCAGTTTCATGGTTCTTCCTTAACAATCATATCGTTAAAACGACCACACCGGTAGTACGAATGGGAGCTGATGAGGTGACCAGGGACAAGTTGATGACATACTCGGAGTTAAGTTTGATCGCAACCTGTGTTTTCGGGACCACGTCGACCATGTGATAACAAAATTCCGCAAAGGATTAGCCGCCTTGAAGGTCATGGCAGCTGCCAATATCGAGCCGAGGCTACTTACTCTTCTGTTCCAGGGATTAGTTCTCGCACCAATCGAGTATGCCCTGGCAATTCTAACTGTCAGTACGACTCAAATTGATAGGCTGGAGAAAATACAAAATGAAGCCATGCGCATTATCTTGGGATGTACAAGGGACACTCCCTGTGTAGCAATGAGGTAACTTCTTGACTTTTCAACCATGGATGACAGGATCAAGATCTGGAGAGCACGAGCATACCTGAAGATTAGTACAGATAAAGAGCGTCCATTGCACTACGTGCTCAACACAGGGAAAGGTGCCAGTCTAAAAAGAGGCAACTCATGGGTGGACGAGCAGAAGATGTCATCAAACAGGTCTGTGGGCTTACCAATATCAGCGTTGGTGAGGAGTGGATACCGTTGCCTACGTCATTCAAGGGGACTTTCTCGTGTATTGTCACACTCGACAGGAAAAGTAGGGAACAGAACCCGGTCGTGATTAATGCTGAGGTCAACGGTCTCATCTGCGATAAAACCGATGAGAAAGATGCAGTCATCTATACAGACGGATCTGTAAGACGACACCAAAGAAGTGCATGGGCATTTACAGCACGCTCGCAGGCAGAATAGTCAAGGAAGACTGTGGTGCATACGTCATGACCACGAGTAGCATGACAATGGAGAGAATGGCAGTGACCAAGGCATTAATATGGTTAGAGTCACAAGACTACACCCACGCATGTATACTGAGTGATTCGATGAGCATGATTAAAAAAGTGGAGGCGGGCTCTGTACGCATGCAATGGGTAGAGTTGTTGTAGAAATCCAAAATACGTAAGGTCACCTTTGTCTATGTCTCTGGACATGCGGGAGTACGGGAAATGAAAGAGCGGACAGGTTGGCTAGCACCGCTGTCGTTGAGGACGGGCAACCAATGGATTGGGCCGACATCATCAATGCCCTTCGAGATGTGGGAAGAGCACAGGACTTCGACAAACACAGATCCACGTCACTTCTTCGGATGATGGAAATGAGAGTTAAGATGGGCACAGCCAGAAATGAGAAACTTAGTGGCCGTGTAAGAAGACTTATCAACCAACATAGAACTGGAGTCGTCAGTCGCTGGACACTGCGGGAATTGCTGAGGAGGGGATCTGAGCACTTATGGACATGTTCGGAGTGCAATGATGATGACCCGCAAATAACTCAATAACTCAACTCCCTATACGTCACGTGGTGTGACGGGAGTACTTTACTTTTTTTTCTTGGATTGTTCCTGTTAACCAGTGTCTACTTAGGATGAGTAGTCTAGCTCAGTGCGACGACAGAAGGTTCCGGGCTCAAGGCCCACAATAAGCGTTGGTGAATTTGGAAAAATAGGGAAACAACGTTAATCTGCTATTTTTTCATGACGTTACACTACGCTGATCACTTAAGCAGTGAGATCCGATGTCTAGCCCTCTCGGATAACGGCAATAAACAGGAAGTCACGTGTGAAAATGCACACGTTAAAAAATCCTTGACAGTGAAAAATCGAAAAGAGTAGGCCTTAAATATGACCGCTACCCGGGCAATATTCAGTTGTCGGCAGGAACCTACACACACTGTGGATAGCATGTCGTACGACGGAGTTCGTGCACGTGGACCTGAATTCTCTTCCGTTTTTCTGGAGATTCTCGAGGGGAATATATACATCTTTGGATTCGTCGGGTGTTCAGTGATAAAGACCCTAACAAGATCATCTATCACTTCCTTAGTGTTTCCGTCGTCATCATCGTCTTCGTTGTCGTCATCATAATCATCATCGGCATTATCATCTTCATCATGATCATTATCATCATTGTCATCATCATCATCATCAGCAGCTTCATCCTCCTCAACCGCGTTCACCAGTTGAGTGGGCGTGGGTGTGTTAGTTCCCTAGTTTTCGACAAAGCCACGATATCTTCCCCTTTCGGGCCGACACATCCGTATTTGACGTTTGTTGATTTGATTAATAATTCTGTCCCGGCATCGGAAATAATTGGCTTCCTGTTTTCCACTTTTAGCTGCCAATGGTTATTTTAAAGTGCACGAGTGCACGAGTGCACCGGGACCTCATTAATTCACCTTTACAAGAGAGTGCTAGACAGAAGATGCCGGAGCTTACTCCCCAGAGGCCAAGTAGGTTCCCGAAAAAAACCGCAGATTTGAAGTGAAAAGCTCCCACAGCTTATGCGAAACTCGAATCCTGGACCTTCTTGTCGAGAGATCGACGTTTTACCTTTAGACCACCCAATTCTCCAGTCTTTCCTTCAAGCTTCATCTATTTTTTTCTCTCCAGTCTTTACACTTCAAATTGTTCATCCAGTTTTTTCGCCAGTTTCTCTGGCAATCTTTACTTCATTCATATGACCCAATCTCTCTTTCAATCATTGCTTCATTCATATGTCCCAGTCTCTCTTTCAATCATTACTTCATTCATATGTCCCAGTCTCTCTTTCAATCATTACTTCATTCATATGCCCCAGTCTCTCTTTCAATCATTACTTCATTTATATGCCCCAGACTTTCTTTCAGTCTTTACTTCATTCATATGCCCCAGTCTCTCCTTCAGTATTTAGTTCATTCATATGTCCCAGTCTCTCTTTCAATCAATACTTCCATTCATATACCCCAGTCTCTCTTTCAATCATTATTTCATTCATATGCCCCAGTCTCTCTTTCAGTTATTACTTCATTCATACGCCATAGTCTCTCTTTCAATCATTACCTCATTCATATGCCCCAGTCTCTCTCTCTCAGTCATTACTTCATTCATATGCCCCAGTCTCTCATTCAGTCATTACTTCATTCATATGCCCCCAGTCTCTCTCTCTCTCTCAGTAAGTACTTCATTCATATGCCCCAATCTCTCTTTCAGTCATTACTTCATTCATATGCCCCAGTCTCTCATTCAGTCATTACTTCATTCATATGCCCCAGTCTCTCTTTCAGCCATTACTTCATTCATATGCCCCAGTCTCTCTCTCTCAGTCATTACTTCATTCATATGCCCCAGTCTCTCTCTCAGTCATTACTTCATTCAAATGCCCCAGTCTCTCTCTTTGTCATTACTTCATTCAAATGCACAGTCTCTATTTTATTCTTTTATTTAATATTGCTCACAGGTTCCTTCTGTTTTTTTTATTAGTTTTGAATCATTTTCTCACGCTTTTTCCAAGTCACTCTTTCATTTTGTGTGTGTGTGTGTTCAGTCCCCCCCCCCCTCCAATTCCTTTCATTCGGCCAATCCTTCATACTTCTCTATTAAGATTTGTTTTAATTCTTGTTCTCATTTCCTCACTAAATCTACTTTCCATCTTTCATCATCTTTTCTTCCATCAACCCATTCCTCACTTTCTTTCTTGCATGTTTACTCCGGTTTGTATCCGAAACTTGAATTCAAAAGGTCTGTTTTCCAGCCCTAGAACATTTTCCACATGCTTATCTATCCTTCGATCTAAGTCTCCTCCTGTTGCTCACCTCGTACAATATTCAAGATTACCAACCATATTTTCGTCACCTTTACGGCAGCTCATCATCATCATCATCATCATGTACCGGGCTTGCTGGCGTAGGTGATCATGTCTCTCCACAATTTTCAATCTCGACAGTTATTTATCATTTCTGTTGTTCACTTTCTGCCAAGCCATTCTCGTAAGCTGTCTAGTATCTTTTCTCTTTGCTTCCCTCTATCTCTTCATCCCTCAATTTTCCCAGTTGTTACAATACATTCCAGTTGTTCTCTTCTCTATACATGGCCAAAACACGATGATTGTTTCTTCCTAATATTTTGGAAATTAGCTCTCTTTTTGCTTTGGCCTCTTTCAGAACGTTTTCATTACTCTTCTTAGCTGCCCGTGGTATTCTCAACATTCTTCTTTAAAACCGCATTTCTAAAGACCCCAGCGATTTTCTTGTCTGCTGTCCTATTGTCCATGATTTACATCCATATGTTAAGACTGACTTATTCACGGCAACTAGTCACTTTTGAGAATCTTGAACTAGAGAACGCTGAGAGTCTCGTGTTGACGCAGTTAAGATAACCCCGAAGCTCCACGGCGCGGAAAACAAGAAACAGCTGTTACAATTAATTAAGCAGAAATGTCATATTTTTTCCCCGTTAAAACTGGCAGGAGCCGCAATGCAAGGGCGATAACCTCCATGTGACATCCAATCAGATGATAGCATTCAATAAATGGGTGTGTCCATAAATTGGAGTGAGGGGGAGGTATGTAGAAGACAAAGAGAAAAAACAAATTACGGAACCTGTTTTTGCCAATTAAAATTTAAACAAATGTCACGTGACAATTACACTATCCTGATATATGGAAGCGAATCTCGGACAATGGGAGAGCAAATTTTAATATTAAGATCTCAGCAATGTGCAGAATAAAAGGACGGAAATGGCAAAACAAAGTCCTTAACTTAGAATTATGGGAAATATCACTAGAATAACAGTGGACAAAGAGATACAACGAAGACGATGGCGTTGGATAGGACACACCCTGCGAAAGCCAACAGATTGTTGCACGACAGGCTATTTTTTTGGAAACACCCAGCGGAAGAGACAAAGAGGAAGATCACAGAATTCTTGGAGAAGGCAGGTGGAAGCAGAGATTAAGTTGATGGGGAAGACATGGAATGGTCTTAAATGAATGGCAAGAAACAGAATGGCCTGGAAAGTGTTAGTTGAAGACCTATGCTCCACAGGGAGCTGAAAGTGTTCGTTAAACAAAAAAGCTCCACAGGGAACATAAAGTGTTTGTTGAACACACATGCTCCACAGGGAGCTGAGAGTGTTTGTTGAAGACCTATGCTCCACAGGGAGCTGAGAGTGTTTGTTGAACACCTATGCTTCACGGCGAGCTGAAGGTGTTTGTTGAAGACCTATGCTCCACGGCGAGCTGAAGGTATTTGTTGAAGACCTATGCTTCATGGCGAGCTGAAGGTGTTTGTTGAAGACCTATGCTCCACGGCGAGCTGAAGGTGTTTGTTGAAGACCTATGCTCCACGGCGAGCTGAAGGTGTTTGTTGAAGACCTATGCTCCACGGCGAGCTGAAGGTGTTTGTTGAAGACCTATGCTCCACAGTGAGCTGAAGGTATTTGTTGACACCTATGCTCCACAGTGAGCTGAAGGTATTTGTTGACACCTATGCTCCACAGTGAGCTGAAGGTATTTGTTGACACCTATGCTCCACAGTGAGCTGAAAGGAAGTAGAAGAAAAATAGTGACTGCATAATAATGTTGATAACACAATGAGCAGTTAAAAGTAATAACAAAGACATTCCAGAACAGAGCAAGACAAAAAAGTCTTACTACCGACATCACTAGTACAATAACTATACTTAGACCACGTTAATTAGTTCTTATCGGGCTGAAGACTGCAAATTGGGCAGAAATGATAACTCTTCATGTCTGGTGATTCACATTGCTAGGTCTTATGTTCTTATTATGTTCTAAAGCCCATAGTTCGGTCCTCTCTATTTAGACGGACAGACAGACAGACTGATGGCTGGCTGACTGAGTGATTGACTGACTGACTGATAACTAAACTAAACTAAGCTAAACTAAACTAAGCTAAGCTAAACTAAACTAAACTAAGCTAAACTAAACTAAGCTAAACTAAACTAAACTAAACTAAGCTAAACTAAACTAAGCTAAACTAAACTAAACTAAACTAAGCTAAACTAAACTAAACTAAGCTAAACTAAACTAAACTAAAACTTAACATAACTTAATGTAACTAAACTAAGCTAAACTAAACTAAAACTTAACATAACTTAATGTAACTAAACTAAGCTAAACTAAACTAAGCTAAACTAAACTAAGCTAAACTAAGCTAAACTAAACTAAACTAAACTAAACTAAACTAAACTAAACTAAGCTAAGCTAAGCTAAGCTAAACTAAACTAAACTAAGCTAAACTAAACTAAACTAAACTAAGCTAAACTAAGCTAAACTAAACTAAGCTAAACTAAGCTAATCTAAACTAAGCTAAACTAAGCTAAGCTAAACTAAGCTAAACTAAACCAAGCTAAACTAAGCTAAACTAAACTAAGCTAAACTAAACTAAACTAAAACTTAACATAACTTAATGTAACTAAACCAAACTTTAGCTTTACCTTTTTAACGAACGTTAACTATTTTGTTATTTATTCATTGATTGCTGTCTCCACATCGAAGGTTGGCTACCATGGAGCGCCATTTTACTCGTGCTGGTGCACGTTGTCATAGGTTCACCTGTCCACCATTTGATGTGATCAGCCCAATTTAGTCTTGGTCTGCCTCTGTCTTGCCTATCTTGTACTTTCCCCTCCATGATCTCTTTTAGCAGTGTATTGTATCTTTTCACATGTCCCAAAATTTGCAGTTCTCTTTTTTTTCAAATTGTGTTAAGTAGTTCTTTTTTTCTTTTCTGTTTTTTTTTTTCAACAAATTCAGAACTTCGTTGTTTATTTTCTTTTCATTCAGCCCAGTTCTCTCCATTTTCTTTTATAGATTTACATTTAAAGGTTTCTAACTTCTTTTCTGTTCTCTTATTTATTATATTTATTTATGTTATTAGTACATTCCAAAAAGGGAGGGTAGCTTCAAATCAAGGGGGGCAAATCCATTTAACCAAAATTGGATTCTGCAGTGAAATAAGCACTTGCAAATGTAAGAAAACAGGTTTATGTTAATTTTGGAAAGTAAACATACAATTGAATATTTAAAAAAAATTATTATTAAAATATTAAAAAGAATAGAAACAGAAGCTATGGATGAGTAAATAGCAAACCTTTATGGCAGATTTGAGATCGCGAAATATGTGCTCACGATCACATCAGGCATTGTATGTCTTGGATAATCAAAGTGAAACGATGTTTAGTAAAACAGACAAGACATCACGTATGTGAAACTGTTAACAGAAACCATACCCATCTTTAGCACTCCTAAGGCCTGCGCGTTGAGAAGAATCACCCAAAGCATGTGACGTTTTCGGCATTGGGAGCAGCGTCGGTTGTGCGTAAAATGACGTTGACCGCTAATAGCTCGCATGGCTGAAGACGTCACAAGCTTTGGGTAGTTTCGGGAAAATATAATCCCATTGTAAAACCACAGCCAACTACAGATTTATTTAGGCCTGGGGGCGGAAAGGCAATTCACGGAAACCATCAACTAGCATGACGTTTTACAAGCAGGAATGATTGTGGGTAGACTGAAACCAGCCATCTATATCTCCTATAGTTGATGACGTCACGCTAGTTGGCGGGTTTTCAGATTTTATTTTCTCCTGCGGGCCTTCGTAAATCTATAGTTGGCTGTAACTATCTTTGACTGTGGTAAAACTATCTTTGATTGTGGTAAAACTATAGTTGGCTGTGGTAAAACTATCTTTGACTGTGGTAAAACTATAGTTGGATGTGATAAAACTATCTTTGACTGTGGTAAAACTATAGTTGGCTGTAGTAAAACTATCTTTCACTGTGGTAAAATTATAGTTGGCTGTGGTAAAACTATCTTTCACTGTGGTAAAAATATAGTTGGCGGTGGTAAAACTATCTTTGACTGTGGTAAAAATATAGTTGGCGGTGGTAAAACTATCTTTGACTGTGGTAAAACTATAGTTGGATGTGATAAAACTATCTTTGACTGTGGTAAAACTATAGTTGGCTGTGGTAAAACTATCTTTGACTGTGGTAAAACTATAGTTGGCTGTGGTAAAATTATCTTTGACTGTGGTAAAAATATAGTTGGCGGTGGTAAAACTATCTTTGACTGTGGTAAAACTATAGTTGGCTGTGGTAAAATTATCTTTGACTGTGGTAAAAATATAGTTGGCGGTGGTAAAACTATCTTTGACTGTGGTAAAACAAACTATCTTTGGCCGTGGTAAGTCTATAGTCATCATCATCATCATGTACCATGCCGGTTGGCGTAGGCGATCATGTCCCTCCACAATCTTCTATCTACAGTGCATCGTATTAGTTCTGTTGTTGACTGTTTTCCATGCCATGACACCAAGCTATCCAGTATTTTCTCTCTTTGTCGTCCGCGATCTCTCTTTCCTTTTATTTTGCCAGTTGTAACCAAGTATTCCAACTTTCCTCTTCTCATGATGTGCCCTAAAAATGTTGATTGCTTCTTTCTGATGTTTTTTTAAGAGCTCCCTTTTTGCGTTGGCCTCTTTGAGAACTTCCTCATTGGTCTTTTTATCTGTCCAGGGAACTTTCAACATTCTTCTGAGAAATCCCATCTCTGTGACCTCTAATCGTCTTTTCATTTGTTTGTCTACTGTCCATGATTCGCTTCCATAGGTCAGAATTGGTTCTATATAGCACCGATGAACTCTCTTTCTCATTTGTATTGACATAGATTTGTTGCATAAGATATTTTTCATCTTCTGAAATGCTATTTTGGCCTGAGCTATTCTGCTTTTTATTTCTGCGGTGCATCTCCCATCTGATGTATTTATTGTGCCCAAGTATTTGAAACGTTGTACTTGTTTCAGATTTGTCTCGTTTATTTTTATGCTGCATGCTGGTGATGATTGTTTCTTCGATATAACCATTACTTCTGTTTTCTTATTATTCAGACTGAGACCTTTCTTGTTGCTTTCTTTTACTATTATGTCTATCATTTCTTGTAGTTTATTCTCTGTCTCTGTTATTAAGACTGTGTCATCCGCATATCGCAAATTATTTATGTTGTATAAATCATAGTAGGCTGTGGTAAGACTATCTTTGACTGTGGTAAAGCTAAAGTTGGCTGTGGTAAAACTATAGTTGGCTGTGGTAAAACTGTCTTTGACTGTGGTAAAACTATTGTTGGCTGTGGTAAAACTATCGTTGGCTATGGTAAAGCTATAATTGACTGTGGTAAAACTGTCGTTGGCTGTGGTAAATCTATCGTTATCTGTGGTAAAACTATAGTCTGCGGTGGTAAAACTATCCTTGACTGTGGTAAAGCTATAGTTGGCTGTGGTAAAACTATAGTCGGCGGTAGTAAAACTATAGTTTACTGTTGCAAAACTATAGTCGGCTGTGGTAAAACTATAGTTGACTGTGGTAAAACTATCTTTGACTGTGGTAAAACTATAGTTGGCTGTTGTAAAAACTATCTTTGACTGTGATAAACCTATATTTGGCTGTGGTAAAACTGTCTTTGACTGTGGTAAAACTATAGTTGGCTGTGGTAAAACTATATTTGACTGTGGTAAAACTATAGTTGGCTGTGGTAAAACTATCTTTGACTGTGGTAAAACTATAGTTGGCTGTGGTAAAACTATCGTTGGCTGTGGTAAAACTATCGTTGGCTGTGGTAAAACTATCGTTGGCTGTGGTAAAACTATCGTTGACTGTGGTAAAACTATAATTGATTGTGGTAAAACTATCGTTGACTGTGGTAAAACTATAGTCGTCCGTGGTAAAACTATCGTTAGCTGTGGTAAACTATAGTTGGCTGTGGTAAAACTATAGTTGGCTGTGGTAAAACAATAATTGATTGTGGTAAAAGTATAGTCGACTGTGTCAGAAACGATTAAGATTTATTTTGATAAAGTCTTGAAAGCAATAAAAGTGAATGCATAGTTGCATTATCTGTATGGTACTTGAAGCTTCGCCCCAAAAAAACATTGAGGCATTTGATTATACCATAAATATTCCAAATAAAGGTGATAATATTGTACGCTTTATTCAACAACAGTCTATTATGCAGAGTTCGGGCGGCGGTGGAACAAATATCTCGACAGACACAATCGCTATACTTGAAATGCGAAATGGATTGAAAAGGGCATATCCCTGGCGAATAAAGGCTCGTGAGAGAAAACCTACACCAGGAAGTATTTAAACGGATTAGAGAAAGAGAAAAATAACGTGTGTTATTGTTGGTATGTAATAATACATGACAAGTGATGAATGAGGCAAAACAAGATCATCTTGAATTGGATGGAGCTAAATAAAACAAAGCATGCCATGAAAATGATCTTCTTATTTCCTTCCTTATTTGCCTCTCAGCATCGGGGAGATACAATTTGCGGGCATTTGTTCTTCTGTTTGGTTCTCCTGCTGTTGTTTCCTAGTGTTTCTAAAATTCCATCAATCCATCTTTTGCGTTGTAAGATCTCGAGTCTGGTGTTCTTTCAATGTTTATTAATAGCTAATTCCACATGACAACGTTAACGATCTAATAGGATGAGACCAAACCGCCATCTTCAGACTGAGAACTGGTCTTATGCCACTGAACAATGACGTCAGTAGAATACAACGACGGCGTTGCACTACTAAATAATGACGTCAGTAGAATACAACGATGGCCATGCACCACTGAACAATGACGTCAGTAGAATACAACGACGGCCATGTACCACTGAACAATGACGTCAGTAGAATACAACGATGGCCATGCACCACTGAACAATGACGTCAGTAGAATACAACGACGGCCATGCACCACTGAACAATGACGTCAGTAGAATACAACGACGGCCATGCACCACTGAACAATGACGTCAGTAGAATACAACGACGGTCATGTACCACTGAACAATGACGTCAGTAGAATACAACGACGGCCATGTACCACTGAACAACGACGTCAGTAGAATACAACGACCGTCATGTACAACTGAACAATGACGTTAGTAGAATACAACGACGGTCATGTACCACTGAACAATGACGTTAGTAGAATACAACGACGGTCATGTACCACTGAACAATGACGTTAGTAGAATACAACGACGGTCATGTACCACTGAACAATGACGTCAGTAGAATACAACGACGGCCATGTACCACTGAACAACGACGTCAGTAGAATACAACGACGGTCATGTACCACTGAACAATGACGTCAGTAGAATACAACGACGGCCATGCACCACTGAACAATGACGTCAGTAGAATACAACGATGGCCATGTACCACTGAACAACGACGTCAGTAGAATACAACGACGGCAATGCACCACTGAACAATGACGTTAGTAGAATACAACGACGGTCATGTACCACTGATAAACGACGTTAGTAGAATACAACGACGGTCATGTACCACTGATAAACGACTTTAGTAGAATACAATGACGTCAGTAGAATACAACGACGGCCATGTACCACTGAACAATGACGTCAGTAGAATACAACGACGGTCATGTACCACTGAACAATGACGTCAGTAGAATACAACGATGGCCATGTACCACTGAACAATGACGTTAGTAGAATACAACGACGGCCATGCACCACTGAACAATGACGTCAGTAGAATACAACGACGGCCATGCACCACTGAACAATGACGTCAGTAGAATACAACGACGGCCATGCACTACTGAACAATGACGTCAGTAGAATACAACGACGGTCATGTACCACTGAACAATGACGTCAGTAGAATACAACGACGGCCATGCACCACTGAACAATGACGTCAGTAGAATACAACGACGGTCATGTACCACTGAACAATGACGTCAGCAGAATACAACGACGGCCATGTACCACTGAACAACGACGTCAGTAGAATACAACGACGGCCATGCACCACTGAACAATGACGTCAGTAGAATACAACGACGGTCATGCACTACTGAACAATGACGTCAGTAGAATACAACGACGGTCATGCACCACTGAACAATGACGTCAGTAGAATACAACGACGGCCATGCACTACTGAACAATGACGTCAATAGAATACAACGACGGTCATGCACTATTGAACAATGACGTCAGTAGAATACAACGACGGTTATGCACTACTGAACAATGACGTCAGTAGAATACAACGACGGTCATGCACTACTGAACAATGACGTCAGTAGAATACAACGACGGTCATGCACTACTGAACAATGAGGTCAGTAGAATACAACGACGGCCATGCACTACTGAACAATGACGTCAATAGAATACAACGACGGTCATGCACTACTGAACAATGACGTCAGTAGAATACAACGACGGTCATGCACTACTGAACAATGACGTCAATAGAATACAACGACGGTCATGCACTACTGAACAATGAGGTCAATAGAATACAACGACGGTCATGCACTACTGAACAATGACGTCAGTAGAATACAACGACGGTCATGTACCACTGAACAATGACGTCAATAGAATACAACGACGGCCATGCACTACTGAACAATGACGTCAATAGAATACAACGACGGTTTTGTACTACTGAACAATGACGTCAGTAGAATACAACGACGGCCATGTACCACTGAACAACGACGTTAGTAGAATACAATGACGTCAGTAGAATACAATGACGTCAGTAGAACACAATGACGTCAGTAGAATACAATGACGTCAGTAGAACACAATGACGTCAGTAGAATACAACGACGTCATGTACCACTGATAAACGACGTCAGTAGAATACAATGACGTCAGTAGAATACAATGACGTCAGTAGAATACAATGAAACCAAACTCTAGCATATCTAATCTGTGAACATCACCCAGAAAGAGTAGAACTTTCCATTATTGACTGTCCAAAGCTCGTTGCCACGAGATCAACTCTATTTCCTCAAAGTCCTGATAAATGGCACACCTTGTACGGAACTACTAGGGAACTCAGAAATACCTGCAGATATCATTACATGGAATTGGGCCGAAGGGCATGAGTTCACAGGCTTCTGGATCCATAACAACATCGTCATTTAATAGTTTGTTGTTTTATGTTTGGGTTTTTCTGTCCTGTCACGTGACCAAACCATTTTGTCTCTTGCTTCATGGCGGAAATTACTCCAGGCTTTTTTTCTCGGTTCTTCATGTCTGATCTTAGCTCTCATTCTGTTTCCCGTAATGCGTCTAAAATATTTCATTTCAGTAGTGGGAGTATGAAATAAGAACAAAATAATTGTGACTTGTATTAAACATCAAGAGATGGAACCAATAGTTTGTTGCTTCATACATCCATAATTTAAAGTTGATCAATTTTCTCGCTTCCATTGTCAATTTTTCTGTGTGTGTGTGAAAAGAAATGAACCAGAAATATGGCCAGGTTAGCTGTACCATACAGGCGGGAAACAAACCGTGTTCTAGATGCACCGATACAATCATCAAATAAACCGTGTTCTAGATGCACCGATACAATCATCAAATAAACCGTGTTCTAGATGCACCGATACAATCATCAAATAAACCGTGTTCTAGATGCACCGATACAATCATCAAACAAACCGTGTTCTAGATGCACCGATACAATCATCAAATAAACCGTGTTCTAGATGCACCGATACAATCATCAAACAAACCGTGTTCTAGATGCACCGATACAATCATCAAACAAACCGTGTTCTAGATGCACCGATACAATCATCAAACAAACCGTGTTCTAGATGCACCGATACAATCATCAAACAAACCGTGTTCTAGATGCACCGATACAATCATCAAACAAACCGTGTTCTAGATGCACCGATACAATCATCAAACAAACCGTGTTCTAGATGCACCGATACAATCATCAAACAAACCGTGTTCTAGATGCACCGATACAATCATCAAACAAACCGTGTTCTAGATGCACCGATACAATCATCAAATAAACCGTGTTCTAGATGCACCGATACAATCATCAAACAAACCGTGTTCTAGATGCACCGATACAATCATCAAAGAAACCGTGTTCTAGATGCACCGATACAATCATCAAACAAACCGTGTTCTAGATGCACCGATACAATCATCAAACAAACCGTGTTCTAGATGCACCGATACAATCATCAAACAAACCGTGTTCTAGATGCACCGATACAATCATCAAACAAACCGTGTTCTAGATGCACCGATACAATCATCAAACAAACCGTGTTCTAGATGCACCGATACAATCATCAAACAAACCGTGTTCTAGATGCACCGATACAATCATCAAACAAACCGTGTTCTAGATGCACCGATACAATCATCAAACAAACCGTGTTCTAGATGCACCGATACAATCATCAAACAAACCGTGTTCTAGATGCACCGATACAATCATCAAACAAACCGTGTTCTAGATGCACCGATACAATCATCAAACAAACCGTGTTCTAGATGCACCGATACAATCATCAAACAAACCGTGTTCTAGATGCACCGATACAATCATCAAATAAACCGTGTTCTAGATGCACCGATACAATCATCAAACAAACCGTGTTCTAGATGCACCGATACAATCATCAAACAAACCGTGTTCTAGATGCACCGATACAATCATCAAACAAACCGTGTTCTAGATGCACCGATACAATCATCAAACAAACCGTGTTCTAGATGCACCGATACAATCATCAAACAAACCGTGTTCTAGATGCACCGATACAATCATCAAACAAACCGTGTTCTAGATGCACCGATACAATCATCAAACAAACCGTGTTCTAGATGCACCGATACAATCATCAAACAAACCGTGTTCTAGATGCACCGATACAATCATCAAACAAACCGTGTTCTAGATGCACCGATACAATCATCAAACAAACCGTGTTCTAGATGCACCGATACAATCATCAAACAAACCGTGTTCTAGATGCACCGATACAATCATCAAAGAAACCGTGTTCTAGATGCACCGATACAATCATCAAACAAACCGTGTTCTAGATGCACCGATACAATCATCAAACAAACCGTGTTCTAGATGCACCGATACAATCATCAAACAAACCGTGTTCTAGATGCACCGATACAATCATCAAACAAACCGTGTTCTAGATGCACCGATACAATCATCAAACAAACCGTGTTCTAGATGCACCGATACAATCATCAAACAAACCGTGTTCTAGATGCACCGATACAATCATCAAACAAACCGTGTTCTAGATGCACCGATACAATCATCAAACAAACCGTGTTCTAGATGCACCGATACAATCATCAAACAAACCGTGTTCTAGATGCACCGATACAATCATCAAACAAACCGTGTTCTAGATGCACCGATACAATCATCAAACAAACCGTGTTCTAGATGCACCGATACAATCATCAAACAAACCGTGTTCTAGATGCACCGATACAATCATCAAATAAACCGTGTTCTAGATGCACCGATACAATCATCAAACAAACCGTGTTCTAGATGCACCGATACAATCATCAAACAAACCGTGTTCTAGATGCACCGATACAATCATCAAACAAACCGTGTTCTAGATGCACCGATACAATCATCAAACAAACCGTGTTCTAGATGCACCGATACAATCATCAAACAAACCGTGTTCTAGATGCACCGATACAATCATCAAATAAACCGTGTTCTAGATGCACCGATACAATCATCAAATAAACCGTGTTCTAGATGCACCGATACAATCATCAAACAAACCGTGTTCTAGATGCACCGATACAATCATCAAACAAACCGTGTTCTAGATGCACCGATACAATCATCAAACAAACCGTGTTCTAGATGCACCGATACAATCATCAAATAAACCGTGTTCTAGATGCACCGATACAATCATCAAACAAACCGTGTTCTAGATGCACCGATACAATCATCAAACAAACCGTGTTCTAGATGCACCGATACAATCATCAAATAAACCGTGTTCTAGATGCACCGATACAATCATCGAATAAACCGTGTTCTAGATGCACCGATACAATCATCAAACAAACCGTGTTCTAGATGCACCGATACAATCATCAAATAAACCGTGTTCTAGATGCACCGATACAATCATCAAATAAACCGTGTTCTAGATGCACCGATACAATCATCAAACAAACCGTGTTCTAGATGCACCGATACAATCATCAAACAAACCGTGTTCTAGATGCACCGATACAATCATCAAACAAACCGTGTTCTAGATGCACCGATACAATCATCAAATAAACCGTGTTCTAGATGCACCGATACAATCATCAAACAAACCGTGTTCTAGATGCACCGATACAATCATCAAAGAAACCGTGTTCTAGATGCACCGATACAATCATCAAACAAACCGTGTTCTAGATGCACCGTTACAATCATCAAACAAACCGTGTTCTAGATGCACCGATACAATCATCAAACAAACCGTGTTCTAGATGCACCGATACAATCATCAAATAAACCGTGTTCTAGATGCACCGATACAATCATCAAACAAACCGTGTTCTAGATGCACCGATACAATCATCAAATAAACCGTGTTCTAGATGCACCGATACAATCATCAAACAAACCGTGTTCTAGATGCACCGATACAATCATCAAATAAACCGTGTTCTAGATGCACCGATACAATCATCAAACAAACAGTGTTCTAGATGCACCGATACAATCATCAAATAAACCGTGTTCTAGATGCACCGATACAATCATCAAACAAACCGTGTTCTAGATGCACCGATACAATCATCAAACAAACCGTGTTCTAGATGCACCGATACAATCATCAAATAAACCGTGTTCTAGATGCACCGATACAATCATCAAATAAACCGTGTTCTAGATGCACCGATACAATCATCAAACAAACCGTGTTCTAGATGCACCGATACAATCATCAAATAAACCGTGTTCTAGATGCACCGATACAATCATCAAATAAACCGTAAACTGGCAATTTTAACAGAGGATTAATTCAGAGGAAGAGGTATGTTTACAGCACTCAGAAAAAAATGACAAATAATCAACAACAGAAAAAAAATAAAGAATAATATATGGTCCGATGTAGGATCGAAACCGTACTCAGTGGCACAGCGCCTTGCCACGAAGAGCCAAACGCTAGGGAACATTGTCAACTCGACCAACTAAAAAATTAGCCATCATTGGCGATGCCTTTCACGCAGGTGTTCTCATGACTATAGCATAGGGCTGCGATCACTACTCGAGAATAAATTGTGTATCTGTATTTTTCCTATTAAGACAAGTATCTCCCGGATAAGGTAGGGCTGAATACTTGTGTTGCAGACAAACATTTAGGACGAAACACCACGAATAGTAGTTTCCAGTGGTTTAGACTGGGGACAAATAACAAATGACAAATCTATATAATATCATTTATTTATTATTATTGTCTTCAATTTTAAAAGACCAAGATGGCAAGAAAATATAACTAGCGTGGTCCAACCCACGGCCCGCGAGACTAATTTCAGTTGCCCGCGGCCCATTTTCTATGGTTTCAAATGAAATTAGATAAATCAATAATATGATTCTAAACATATATTATATATATGTTTAAAATATTTTTAAAAATAATATTAAAAAATAAATGTTATTTATATTATTTGGTAGATATGTCTATCTTTAATGTCATCATCATCAATTACCGGGCCTGCTGGCGTAGGTGATCATGTCTCTCCACAACTTTCGATCTCGGCAGCTGTTTATAATTTCTGTTGTTGACCTTCTGCCAAGCCATTCTCTTAAGCTGTCTGTTAATTTTTTCTCTTTGTTTCGCTCTATCGCTTCGTCCCTCACTTTTTCCAGTTGTTACAAATATATTCCAGTTGTTCTCTTCTCATTACATGGCCAAAAAATGATGATTGTTTTTTTCCTAATATTGGAAATTATAGCTCGTTTCAAAACATATGCCCAACTTCAAAACGCTATTACTGTCTAACCGTTTGTTAAATACTTTTGAAATTTTCCAAATGTTATTAGAATGCAAAAGACCCTTTAAATGTATATTTAACAAATATCTTGCAGCTGCAGTTTTCTTAAAGCGGCGATATTTCTTTGATGTTTGTCAAAATTGTAAATTGTGAAGCCCTAAAGAATAGAAATTACCGTAGTTGCTGGTCTACGATTAATTTTCACTAGGTAAAGGCGTGGCCGTAATGGGGAAATAACTGGATAAAACAAAACACCAGGAGAATTATTGTCTGCTCAGTTCGAGGACGGACGATAATAATATCAAGGTATACCTGTATGTCCAATTTTCATAGTTGTGTAGTCCTGAAAAGGACCGTTTGTTGAAATAATTTAAGGTAATATAGGGGCCAACATTGTGGGGGCTATATACTTTCATTCTGAATCAGACGAGTCTAAAAGATTAATAACTGTTTGGGGTTGAACATTCCACAAACCATCATTTTTCCAATATTCCTCTTCCTGTTTTAAGACGTGGTCTTCACATTTAGCCCAATAATCTTTGTCTATATTTAATAAAGCGAGATTAGCAAGAGTCTTTACATCGCATATTTTGAATGTTGTATTTTCATCTGCCACTTGTCCTTTTAATTTTGCCCAGATTAGTTCTATTGGATTTAAATGAGCATGGTAAGGTGGCAGCCTCAAACTTATATGACCGTGCTCTTGGATAATCTTATCTATTTGAAAAATCTTTGTCCTCTGTTTTTGCTTTACTAGAGATAGTAATTCAGGTTTTAAGTACATGTTATTAAATTGTATGTGCTCCTTTGTGAGCCATATCTTAATAGCATCTTTTGTACTGGATGACGTCGGGACTTTGTCTTCAAGTGCAACAATGTTGTGGTACGCTGCATTGTCCATTATTAGGCAATATGGTCAATCTAGTGATGGGAGAACAGAATTTTCAATCCAATCTCTAAATATGTGACCATTCATCTCAGAGTGATAATCCCGATTGTCTATGGATTTTGAAAGAAAAATGAGCTCTGCATTCTGTATTAGTCCATGTTGTCGACTACCTGCATGAGCAATTATCAAGCGCTATCCTTTGCTGCTAGGTATTAATCTCTTAATCTTTCCATCTGATGACTGCCATTCCCTTTGGTTAGTTTGGTGAGCATTGATCCATGTTTCATCCAAGTACACAATATCATAACCTTGCTTGCGCACCTCTTTTACTTCACGTAAGTACTTGCTTCTCATGACTACTATATGTGGCTTCTCACAGATGATGTTTCGTCCATTGTAATACTTTCTGAATGTAAAGCCTGCAGCTCTCACATTCCTCCATAATGTAGACTTTGATATTTCAATACTGTTGTTCTTTTTCAGCGATACTTTTAATTTTCTTATTGTAACAGTTTCATTCATACCCAACATTTTGCGAATTTCACTTCTAATAAGTTCACTGTCGAAATTATCCAACATTTTTGCTCTTCCTTGTGATTTTGTATATTTGGAACATTGACGGTCACGTGCTTGAATCCAGCGATTAAAAATGACCGTTTAGATAAACCCAAAATGTGTCTTGTCCTATTCTCAGGGTTTTCTAAAGAATGAAATAATCTTCCTCGTTTAGCCTCTTTGCAAAAATAGTCATACATTTTTATTGCGATGTTTTGTAAACTGCAGAATTTCATTTTAAGACTCATGATAAATGTTATTGTTCCACGTTACGCCGCTGAATTAACGGAAATGGAACACACAATGTCTCGTGTTTACTACAAGTGTCTAATTGTGTCAGAAAACTCACGCGGAAAGCGTGCAAAAACGTGTGTATGGATTTGTAATCGCTATTTTTAACTTAAATACTGTAAACACTAAGTTTTGACTACATCAATGGGTCGTTATAAATTTATATAAATCAAATAAGCAATAATAATAACCAAATGTTTGTTTTTAATGAAATTAATTCCCTTTTGGGTTCTAATCATTATAACTATACATGCAAATTTTGAAAAAATTACAAAAAGCGGTTTAAAAGATATTGATTTTTAAAGTTGGGCACGACTTATGAAACAAGCTATAGCTCTCTTTTTGCTTTGACCTCTTTCAGAACATCTTCATTACTCTTCTTAGCTGTCCATGGTACTCTCAACATTCTTCTGTAAAACCACATTTCTACAGACCCCAGTGATTTTCTTGTCTGCTGTCCTATTGTCCATGTTTCGCATCCATATGTTACGACTGGCTCTACATAACATTTAAGAACTCTTTTTCCTGTTTCTATTGTCAAAAATGGATTGCATAGTATATTCCATAGTAATATCTTTAATGTTTAATCAAGTTATAATTCTTTCTAAAGAGATTCAAGATGCTTTTACATCGGGAAATAGTGAATTGGACCTGTCCAGTAATGAAATGTACGTGGCGATGATAAATACATAAACGAAAGACCCTGCGCCCTTGAAGTATACTCTACTCTTATCTGGTCCATGGGTGACAAAGAGTTGGACAAGACTGACGTCAAAAGCGAGAAAGCAATATCAAGAAATGAACCAATAGTTAAGAGCCAGTCTGCCTTTAAAAAAAAACAAAAGTGAAAAATACGAGATACGATCCTGGAGATTTAGATAAATATGACGCTAAAACAGTATTCTGTGTTTACTTACATTTTTCCCATGCCTTAGCTGCTTCCATGTACTGTCTCTGCTTCCAGCAACTATAAAACGACAGGTTGTATAAGATCCGTACTTGTTCACAGCAAATAACTAAACGCCGATGTGAAGATTATTTCCAGCTTGTTAATAACGACGCGTGACTAACGACATAACTGCATAATAGAGTGAGTGATGCTATAAGAATGTTCAGTGGTAACATGTTTCTTCACTTGAATGTTGTATCAGTTCTCAAATAAGAATTCACGGCATTCGAAGCTAGACTTTATGATATTCTCCCGTGTTATTTCACTTCGGTGTGTAATATACATTATACATATGTATATATATATATATATATATATATATATATATATATATATATATGGTGTTAGTAACCATAATTTTTACAGACCTTCGGCTCATGATTTTTAGGGTAATGTAGTCGGTATTACACCCATACCATTTTACTGTCCCAGAAAAAATCCGGTACCCATTTAAGGCTGGGTGAATTCGGAAGCCGTCGATCAGGATTGAACCCTACCTCTTGTCCTTTGTAGTCCAGTTCACTAACCACTGAGCTATCACTGCTCATATATGTATATATATATATATATATATATATATATATATATATATATATACTCTGCAATACAATCTTCATCCCAACGGTGCGCTACCAATGCCACCTGGACTCCAGATGCAAGCACAATATTAATTTTTTTTTAAATAACCACTACTGAGATGAGACGTGTTTGAAGATTGATAAGAAACAACCTGAGAAATAAGATCAGAAATGATAAACTGTGAAAAAAGCTAAGAATAATGTTGTTATAGAAATCATGATACAGCGACAACCTCAAAAAATATACATTACATTCACTATCATCATTATGTGCCATACCGGTTGGCGTAGGCGATCATGTCGTTCCACAATTCTCCATCAACAGTGCATGGTATCAATACTACCGTTGACTGTTTATCATGCCATGACACCAAGTTATCTAGTGTCTTCTCTTGTTTTCGTCCGCGATCTCTCTTTCTCTATATTTTTCCAGTGGTAACCAAGTGCCCCAACTTTCCTCTTCTCATGATGTGCCCCAACTTTCCTCTTCTCATGATGTGCCCCAACTTTCCTCTTCTCATGATGTGCCCCAACTTTCCTCTTCTCATGATGTGCCCCAACTTTCCTCTTCTCATGATGTGCCCCAACTTTCCTCTTCTCATGATGTGCCCCAACTTTCCTCTTCTCATGATGTGCCCCAACTTTCCTCTTCTCATGATGTGCCCCAACTTTCCTCTTCTCATGATGTGCCCCAACTTTCCTCTTCTCATGAAGTGCCCCAACTTTCCTCTTCTCATGAAGTGCCCCAACTTTCCTCTTCTCATGATGTGCCCCAACTTTCCTCTTCTCATGATGTGGCCCAAAAATGTCGATTGTATACACGTGACATTCCTAAAGTTTCAATCAACCGAACCAGAACAATCTACGGGTACTGTCACTCAAACAGTTACAATTATTGAGTCTATTTGATTCCAATGTTTCTTTAACAACAGCCAAGTCCAATCACAAAATGGGAAAGATAACATCTTAGTCTGTCAGTTTAAATTAAAGACGAACCCATGGCTCTTGATTTAGGACAAACCATTTCTGTATTTCATTAATTCATTTATGAAAGTGCTGTTACCTGAAAAAACCAGCGAACGGTGTTCGAAACCCGCGGTAGACAGAAATGATTTTTTTTTTCTATCGAGGTTGAATTAAAAAATCCTGAGTCTCACACGTTATGGCGACTGATTTGACCAAGCGCCCCTCTGGTAATATCGTGAGCCCCCTCGACATACACCAGCAATGGTAATATGTGTCATAACGATAGTTTATTTCTTTTCATTTATTTATGAAAGTGCTACAACTTTTGATAATGAAAACCCGTTTTTAGAATAAACAGGTGCTGCAAATGAGATTATAAATAAATATTGGTTTCTAACATATTATTAAACCCCTTATATATATATATATATATATATATATATATATATACATTACGCTTTCTGAATGAGCGATAACAATGTAGTCTAGAACACACACACACACATACACATACACAAACACACACACACAACAGAGATGATATTAACTTGCGCAGAAAATCTAGACACATAGTTTACTAGTTCAAAGTCCTCCCCCTCTCCCCCCCCACACACACACACACGCACACTAAACTATTCACTGTTGTGAATATACATTCATTGTTAAGCAGAATATTGAATCACTTGGTGCACTTTGTAATGTTTCACATTGAAATAGTAGAAGATGTTGCATGATGGTACTGAATAAGTATATGCAATAATATGTTAAATTGCATAAATTAAATAAGGAGTGATCATTTTAATTATTTCAGGAAATTCTAACCTGACATGAAAATAATTATTTATTTAAATTAAGAAAATACTAATACGATAACATCTGAAATGACACGTCTGATAAGAATATAGATCGGGACAGAAAGAGAAGGAATAAAAAATAAAGATTTAAGGAAAGAAGTTATTGATGTAGTGCCCAGGCACCTAGGTTAAACTATTGGTTGGGAGAGTCCTGTATAAGACGTTTGATATGTTGCGGTAATAATGTACTGACATAGTACACTTCTTAGTTGATTTGTATAAAGCAGTAATACAATGTTTGAAATGTGACACCTAAATGGTATTTACAAATCACACTTTTGATAATTAGTAGAAAGCGATATTAAAATACTTGAAATGTGGTACCTAAATGGTATTTACAAATCACACCTTCGATAATTAGTAGAAAGTGATATTAAAATACATGAAATGTGGTACCTAAACGGTATTTACAAATCACACCTTCGATAATTAGTAGTTGGCGATATTAAAATACATGAAATGTGGTACCTAAACGGTATTTACAAATCACACCTTAGATAATTAGTAGTAGGCGATATTAAAATACATGAAATGTGGTACCTAAACGGTATTTACAAATCACACCTTCGATAATTAGTAGTTGGCGATATTAAAATACATGAAATGTGGTACCTAAACGGTATTTACAAATCACACCTTCGATAATTAGTAGAAAGTGATATTAAAATACATGAAATGTGGTACCTAAACGGTATTTACAAATCACACCTTAGATAATTAGTAGTAGGCGATATTAAAATACATGAAATGTGGTACCTAAACGGTATTTACAAATCACACCTTCGATAATTAGTAGTTGGCGATATTAAAATACATGAAATGTGGTACCTAAACGGTATTTACAAATCACACCTTCGATAATTAGTAGTTGGCGATATTAAAATACATGAAATGTGGTACCTAAACGGTATTTACAAATCACACCTTAGATAATTAGTAGTAGGCGATATTAAAATATATGAAATGTGGTACCTAAACGGTATTTACAAATCACACCTTCGATAATTAGTAGTTGGCGATATTAACATACATGAAATGTGGTACCTAAACGGTATTTACAAATCACACCTTCGATAATAAGTAGTAGGCGATATTAAAATACTTGAAATGTGATACCTAAACGGTATTTACAAATCACACCTTCGATAATTAGTAGTTGGCGATATTAACATACTTGAAATGTGACCACCTAAATGGTATTGCAATTACACACCTTTGATAATGATTGGGAGTACGCGGTGTTTAAACGTGAGCATATGTTCAACCATGGGATACAATGATTACATCGATGGAACTATGGAGAATAGTCAATATTGGTAAAAAGGGGCGTGATTTATAAAGAAAGGAATGTGACGTTTTTTTTTTTTTTTAAGAAAGATTGTTTGAGAGATCCGGATAGGAATTTACAGATCTCATAGGAGAAAGAGTTGGTTGCAGATTATGCACAGGAGCTATATTACCGTTTATCTGACTGATATTTGTTATACAAAGAAACTGTGTTATTTTTTTTTTTTTACAGAACTTAGAGTCACACACAAGGAAGTTGCCTTAGACACAATAAAATTCATCACAAATGATATTACTTTGATAGATTCATAGACGGTCATAATCAATACTTCCTTGTAATGAAAGACTAATATACGCATGCCATTGAAACAGTTTGTGAGGTGCTGATAGAAGGGTAGGTAAAAATAAACCCGTTGTAGCGTGATCAAGACTGTGTCTTTCAATCATCACTTGAAGTGCTGAGTAAAAAAAAAGGGAAAGAGCATCCGTCACGCCAAGTGGCGTATAGGGAATATGGTGTTAGTGACCATAAATTTAAGGGATTAAATTTTTACCCATTTAAGGCTTGGTGAATCCGGAAGCCGTCGGTTGGGATCGAACCCTACCTTTTGTCCAACGTAGTCCAGTTCACTAACCACTGAGCTATCGCGGCTCCCTCGAAGTGCTAAGGACAAGAGTTTATTCTGGACATTTTGAGTTACAATTTCTTTGTTGTGTTAATTATTGAAGTTGTGTTTGTCACTGCCCCATTGGGATTTACTTCATGTTGCAATACATGAGGGTCAAAGTTCAGTGGCCAGCATATTATTAAACACTCAAAGAAGCACAATAATCAACTTAAAGTCAGTTTGTAGGGGGAACACAAAGGAAATAAGGTAGAGACAGACAGATTAAGACTTACAACAGGTTGAGAGAGACGCGATAGTTCAGTGGTTAATGAACTGGACTACAAAGGACAAGGGTCGGGTTCGATCCTGATCGACTGCTCCCGACTTTACCCAGCCTTATATGGGCACCGATTCTTTTATCTGGGAAAGTAAAGCGGCACGGGCGTAATACCGACCACATTACCCCAAAAATCATGTGCTGAAGGTCTATAAAATCATGGTCTCTTACACCATATTCCCTATGCGCCACTTGGCGCGACGGGGCTCTTTACTGTTATACAAAAGCATGATATGGATACAGGTGAACGAGGGACAGTGAGCACCATCATGACAAGAGACATTATACATGAGTACCATCATGACAAGAGACATTATACATGAGTACCATCATGACAAGAGACATTATACATGAGTACCATCATGACAAGAGACATTATACATGAGTACCATCATGACAAGAGACATTATACATGAGTACCATCATGACAAGAGACATTATACATGAGTACCATCATGACAAGAGACATTATACATGAGTACCATCATGACAAGAGACATTATACATGAGTACCATCATGACAAGAGACATTATACATGAGTACCATCATGACAAGAGACATTATACATGAGTACCATCATGACAAGAGACATTATACATGAGTACCATCATGACAAGAGACATTATACAATGCACAACTGTTTATTTTATCTCGAAGTGGCATTTTAGTTTTAATCCCAAAAAAATGTTTCTATATTTATAAACGCAGATGTTCTGAGGAAGTTTTATTCATATCACTCATATCTTAATATATTGGGGACTGGTTGGTCTCGAGGCAAGACGCCGGCTTCGAGACAGAGAGGTTGTGGGTTCAAATCCCGGCTGCACTAGTTGGGATTTTTATTTATGATTTCTCTCTGCGGCAACCACCCATTGGTCTCAGCAGCAAGGCCCGGCTTGAAACGTTAATTACTCATCGACAGTAAGATAAATATGAGTACCTCCAGAAACGGAGTTATCTGCCTGTGCAAAGAGGAACCCTTGTGCACGCAGCTATCTGGGAAAAAGGATTAACGCGCAAAATTCAGTTCCTAGTCTCTTTGGACTTCGTCAAAGTTCAAAGCTGGCGAACGCAAAAAAAAATCAAAAAAAAAAAAAAAAATCACAATATTGATATTCATCTGGAGTGGCCCACATTTGTTACACTGCACAATGATACGAGTCTTCTAGTTTTGTTGATTTGTTTGCCTTTGATAGTTTAGCTCCTAAAACAAGATTAATGTTCATGGAAAGAAATATTTCAAAATGTTATAAATGTGATCTCTTCTGACAAAATAATCCTATTTTAAACCATAAATATTGTGGACATTTTAGTTACAGCGCCAGCCATGACAAATGTTAATGTACCACTGTACAACTATATACTTAAGTTATGATTTATAACTATCAAGACTACTGAGGTGTTAGCAACAAACAGCTGCGAGTGTCGTCCCATTGTGTTCAACTTTAGATGCGTAGCCGGTACAAATGATAAGTAGTTGATCTTATCTGCGGCAAGGTATATATGCTGTGGACGTCTGTTGGGTGACGTCTAACATGACACTGTTGTGTTTTTTAATACATGCCTTGTTCTAACGTCATCAAGTATAATAGATGCTTGTATGCAAATCAAACAACAATCTTTGTTATTTTAACTGTGATTGATAGTGTCTGAGTTATTCATACAGTTTTGCATGTGTATCGCTAATTTGTTATGTAAATATATGGCCCGGTTTAATCTCTCATGTAGCTGTGGCTCTTGCACTACGATCAGGTGTTTCTATCCAGGAATTTAGGGCGGCGGCGCAGCAGCTGATAGCAGTGAACACGCCATTAATGACTGTTGGCTTCAGGACTAGCGAACCATAAGTGATCAAGACCCTCTCCCCCGTCCAGCTTTGAGCCTGGTAACATGACTGATCAAGCGAGCTTGGGTCTAAGTGGGACTGCAAGCCCGGGACTACAAAACTGTCACGCCGAAGTCGGATTTGTCAGAACTAAAATATCATACGCCATACCTTGCTGTAAACTTCGATACAACGTAACAAAGCACATTAACGACGTATTAAGGCCAATTTAAGGGCCATTTTAAGGCCATTTTTTTAACGAAGAGAAGTAATATTTGAACAAATACAGAAGATATTGTCAACGATAGTCGCTAATATCTCATCATCATCATCATCATCGAGTGCCTTCTCCGCAACAAAGGTTGCCTACCATGGATCGCCATTCTACTCTGTTTCTTGCTTTGATGGTGCAGGCTGTCATAGATTGACTTGTCCATCTTTTGATGTTACTCATCCATGTTAGTCTTGGTCTGCCTCTGCCTCTTTTACCTTGTATTTTCCCTTCCAATATTACTTTTAGTAGGCTGTTGTGTCTTTTAACATGCCCCAAAAATTTCATTTGTCTTGTCTTAATTGTATTTTATAGTTCTCTTTTTATTTTCAGTTGTTTAAAAACTTCATCGTTTGTTATCTTTTGTTTCCATCCAATTCTACCTATACTTCTATAAATCCACATTTCAAAGGCTTCAATTTTCTGTTCTGTTTTCTTGTCTAATCTCCATGTTTCTGCACCATACAGGAATATTGAGAAGATGTAACATTTTGCCATTCTTAGTTTCAGCCCTGCTGATATTTGTTTTGTTGTTAGTATATTTTTCATGGCATTAAAATTACTTTTTGCCATACCTATTCTTTTTTTTATTTCAATTTTGCATTTTCCATCATTGGTTATAGTATGTCCCAGGTAGTTGTAGCTCTGGACTGTCTCCAGATGTATTCCCTCAACTGTGATATTTAATTGTAGGTCTTGAGAATTTTCTTTGTTTATGATTAAAGTTTTAGTCTTTTTGATATTCATTTCTAGTCCATATTTTTTGCTTGTTATGTTTATCACATTAAGCAATTGTTGTAGGTCTTTAGGATTTTCTGCTAGTAGAACAGTATCATCAGCATATCTCAGGTTATTGATTATTTTTCCATTAATGTTTAGGCCTGGTATCTCTGAGATGTTTTTAAAGATTTGCTCAGTGTATAGATTGAACAAGCTTAGTGATAGGATGCATCCTTGTCTTACTCCTCTTTTTATGTCAATGGGTGTAGAGTTTTCCTTGTTATATCTTATTATTGCTGTTTGCTCCCAGTACAAATTACATAGTCGTATGTCTGTGTCGTCTAGATTTATATTCTTTAGGCAGTCTATAAGTTGGTTATGGTGTATTCTATCGAAAGCTTTGGAGTAGTCTATAAAGCAGGCATATATTGGTTTGTTTACTTCTGTGTACTTTTCAATCAATGTTCTCACGCTGAATATGGCTTCTTTTGTGCCACTGTTTTTCCTGAATCCAAATTGTTACTCATCTAATTCAGTATTGATTTTATTCTGAATCCTTCCCTGTATAACTTTTAGTAAAACTTTTGTTACCTGGCTCATTAGGTTTATTGTTCTGAAATCACTGCATTCAACTGCACCATTCTTTTTAGGCAATGCAATGAAAGTTGATGTTTTTAGATCGTTTGGTATGCATCCTGTATGGTATATGTCATTGCATATTCTAACATCTAATGCTTCAGAATAGTGAAGTATTGAATTTAACCAGAGCATAGAATGTAGAGCTGAGAGGGCAAATGCTTATTCACGCTGTTATTACCTTCCCCGATATCAGTGAGCCAGGCATTCGTTCTATCAATTGAAGTAGGCACTAGATAGTATTAGACTTGGATCGAGTGCTCGTTACCTTCCTCGTGATTTTGTAGTAGACTATACTTGCAGTGACCAGAACAAATGCAACAAAGGACGAGGCCACACAGGAAAGAACTAACACAGAACCAGTCGTGAATTAATAGAAACAAGTAGTGGGGTGTAACATACATTCCTACAAGGTATGGTGACAGCTTTACAAAAAAAGGAACACAACAAAATACTGACGTTTCGGTCTACATGTGGCCTTCCTCAGAAAATGAGAACAACACAAACTAACAACGAAATAAAGAAAACTCAACTACATCTAGGATGAGTGGGAGGAAATGAATGAATACTCGCAGTGACAAAAAATAACAAGGTTTTCCGGCATGAAGAGAATGGCTTGTGAGTCCAGTATAAGGCATATACCAAACGTGAAGGAAGCGGATATGGAGAGAGATTCAGAGGAAAAGGGAGTCACAAAATTAAGAGAACTATAACCGCACCATCACATGACAAAAAAATGAGATTGATCGAGGGTTAGAACACTCTAAAAGATATCAGATGTGAAAACGAAGATTAGAATCCGTTCTAACACCTCAAAGTACAAACAACGGCAACAAAAACATACTCGTTTAGCAGATCTGTTCACAAAACTGACAGTTTCTAAGTGCATGTTGGATATTAGCATATTATGTGTGAGGTCACAGTCTAAAGTGACAAGTATACATAGGTCTTGTCTAGCTCAATGTAGCTCAAGGACAAGTGAATTGAATAAAGAGGGTCACTGGGTAAACATACTGTAATGGCCTGGTTAGAAATGTGGGGTCTGTTACAATGTGGTTTTGTCTGCCTCCGAGTTTTTTGTAATAGAATAGTCAATGTGTAGGTCCGTCCCATCGTGTAGAGAATATTATGCTTGTGGCCGGAATTTGCAATGACCAACGGCACATTTGGCATTATCTTCCCAAAAGCAACATATGGTTCTGAATCATGACATACTCGTAAACAGCATTGAGCAAATTGGTACATTTGAAACAGAATGCTACAGAAAAACCATTTAGATACCTCGGATAATTTAAAAGACCAATGAGAAATATTAAAAGATTTCAGCATTAAAATGTATGATCATATGTCATAATACTTCTCCGTTCCCTTTTGGTTCATATCGTGCAAAGTGTTGACAGTTTAGATTTATCCTTGTCCCCGATCCTTCAGGATTCAGATCTGTATCATCATCAAGTAGTGTTCCTGATGGCGTAGCTGATCATGTCTCTCCACAACTTTCGATTTCGACAGTTATTTATTATTTTTGTTGTTGACCTTCTGCAAAGCCATTCTCTTAAGCTATCTGGCATCTTTTCTCTTTGCTTTCGTCTATTTCTTCGTCCGTCGATTTTTCCAGTTGTTACAATATATTCCAGCTGTTGCCCTCTCATTACATGGCCAAAAAATGATAATTGTTTCTTCCTAGTATTGGATAAATATTACATATTTGATACATATATGTAAAGAAACAATGAAAGCACAGAGCAGCTTGTATATCCTTAGCTTGTTTATTGTCTTATAATGAATACATATTCAAAAGTTGTTTAGACCAGCTACGGTTATTCTGGATTTATGTATCCCTTAGTTTATTATCTTCGCTGACTTCATCTTTTGTTGCAATGCTTCTTAAAGTGTGTTTACTACTGTAAGCTTCCGGTTTTTTTTTTTTTTTACGTTTATTTATTTTTTTTTAAATGTATATTCAGTCCAACATGTTGACTGAATTCGTGCAATCTTTATTTTGTTTTTTTTTTTCCGTGGAACACGTTTCAAGTAGTGATGCGATTTCATTAGCATGTTCTAAGACTTCCCATGTTGATAACATTATCCATCGGATTTTGTAAAACATCTTTAATAGCTTGTCCTAATATCCTGTCTATTGTAGTTAGAGACAAGAATGGATGACAAATGGGTCATCTTTGTCGTACTCTCTTCCTACCTCCATTGATTGGTCACTATGGTGTGTACCCTGCATATCAAATTAGCACACACGTTTAATATCATTGTTTATAATTTCGGAATAATTCCGTAAGGCCTCATTGCTTCTAGAACTAGAAACGGAAGTTTAAGAATAAACGGATGGAAACAGAAAAAAGATACCAGGCAAATGAAACCAGTATAGCATAGCATAACAGAAGTAATGGTCATATCGAAGAAACAATCATCACCAGCATAACGGGAGCCGCGACAGCTCAGGTGTTAGTGAACTGCACTACAAAGGACAAGAGGTAGGGTTCGATCCCAACCAACGGACTCCGGTTCACCCAGCCTTTAATGGGTACCGGATTTTTTTCAGGGAAAGTAAAGCGACACGGGCGTACTACCGACCACATTACCCAAAAATCATGTGCCGAAGGTCTGTAAAATCTATGGTCACTAACATCATAGTCCCTAAAAGCCACTTGGCGTGACGGGGGTAATTTGCTTTTTTTTATGCAGCATAATAAACAGGAGAAATGTGAAACAAGTGCAACGTCTGAAAAACTTGGGCGCAATAATAACATCAGATGGAAGATGCACAACAGAAATAAAAAGCAGTATAGCTCAGGTCAAAATAGCATTTCAGAATATGAAAAATATCAACGAAAACTAAAAAAAATATACAAAGAAAAATATATATGCCAATAGAAATGAGAGAGTTTATCGATGCTATATAGAACCAATTCTGACATATGGAAGCGAATCATGGACAGCAGACAAACAAATTGAAAAGACGATTAGAGGCCACAGAGATGGGATTTCTCAGAAGAATGTTGAAAGTTCCCTGGACAGTTAAAACGACCAATGAGGAAGTTCTCAAAGAGGCCAACACAAAAACGCAGCTCCTAAAAAACATCAGAAAGAAACAATCAACATTTTTCGGGCACATCATGGGAAGATGAAAGTTGGATTACTTGGTTACAACTGGCAAAATAAAAGGAAAGAGAGATCGCGGACGACAAAGAGAGAAAATACTAGATGGCTTGGTGTCCCATCATGGAAAGCAGTCAACAACAGAACTGATACGATGCACTATATATAGAAGATTCTGGAAGGACATGATCGCCTACGCCAACCGGCATGGCACATGATGATGATAGCATAGCGAGAAGTCATCAGCAGCGGAAACAGAAGCAGAAAGTCGGGGAGAGACACGATCAAGTTTGATGGGATTTGTCTGCGTTATCTAAAGGAAATGAAGTTATATCATTTATTCCTTTATTATAATTCTTATTTGAAATATTTCCAGTTTAAAACAGTTGTGGGTTATAAAATTACCTCTTTTTTATTTTCAAGTTTAAATGTTCAACGTTCGGAGGGACTTAATTCTTCTTCTTCTTTCCTTCCTCGTTTGTCTTTCAGCGTCGAGGGGAGATATAATTTGCGGTTGTTTGCTTTGATGTTGGCCTCTGTTATGTTTTCTAATTTGTCTAATATTCAATCAATTCATCTTTTTCGTGGTCGGTCTTTGAGTCTGGTGTTCTCACAACGTTTGTTGAAGGCTCATTGTGCTGTGTTTTGATCTTTCTGTCTTATCACATGACCAAATCATTTGGCTTCATTATTTACCAAGTACTTTGTTCAAAAATGGTACAAATAATTAATGCAACTAATTTCCTTGGCTTATTGTTTACATAACGTACACGTCACAACTTCATACTACAAAGTGACGTGTGTCTCTGCATGCCGTCGTTCGTTCCTTAATTACCTAAATATGTTTCGATCTTGAAATATAAGGCAGACTGTGTGGCATATGTGGTGAGATCAACTTTAGTCTGTGCAAGTGACTGTTTAGCCCAATGTCTCTGGTTTTAAGGACGATTACCTTAGGGCGTCCGTGGCTACAAGAACATATTCAGAGACCTGAACTTTGTGTACATATCCATCTATCTATCTATTGACCTTTCGAGCCGTAACCGGCCCATAGGGCGTAGACCAAGATACACTTTCTCCTATCTGAATTTTTTGTTCTAGCAGTTTTCTTTTTAAAGATATTTTATCATATCTCGCCATCTGTCTCTGTTCTGTGCAAGCAGTTCTATCTCATTGAGGGAGCCGATTCCTGCTGCTCTTGCCTCTCTCATCAATGTTCTTCTCAGTGTCTCCCTGGGTCTTCCGCTTTTTCTCTTACCTGTTGTTTCCCATATGAGGGCTTGCTTTGCTATTCGGTTATTATCTCTTCTCATCACATGTCCAACATATGACCATCGTCTTCTCTTTATTACTGAAGATATTAGTGGTTGATTGGCGATTTATCTAATTTCCTCGTTTGTTTTGAATTCGTTCCACGCTATACCAAGTATTTTCCTTAGACATTTATTTTCGAATGCGTTCAACTTTGTTTTGTGTACATATATTGCTGAATATATTCTGCGAACATGAAGAATGAAAATAAGAAAAGAAATAAGAGAATGAAGAGAAAGATGATGAAGAAAAAAAAGAAGAAAATTAAGAAGAATAACATGAAGAATAAGAAGAGGGATAAAGCAGCGTAATAACATATGTTACAAATCAAATGAGCATGTACCAGGTTGCATAAACAGAAGAGCAAAATGTGTTACTTACCCCGGGTAAATATTGGCAACCTCTAGGTTAGGATACACAATTACCTGGCACAAAAGCTATCCACCAGCAAATAAATGCAAGAAATTGATAACAATCAAAGTTTGTCACGCAGGAGACTTACATTTGTCACGCAGGAGACTTACATTTGTCACGCCTGATACAATCAGATCAAAGCAAGACGCAACAGGCCGTAACAGTCGTTCACACATGCTCAAAAACATGGGGGAAATTATCCAGATTTGACTTGCGTGTCACGAATGTTGTACTCAGTAACACACTGAGCAGCTCTTAAGCTGGACGGGACCAGATATGTTTTGAGTGTTGCTCACTGAATCTCGGCCATACCACGATCTGCGCGAGTGTTCTCATTACATTTGAGCCACATACAAATGTGTCTTTCTCACACTTCCCGCTAGAACAGATACAAACGCTTTTATTTATTTAACTTCAGCTGGGATTTTTTGTCTTTTATTTCTTAGCTAACCCATCGGAGACAGAAGACATTATCGAGTTTCTATTTGCAGACTATCAGGCACAGATACACGGAAAATTAGACAGCATGCAAGAGCGTTTAAATAGACTTAACAGAACAGGCACTCATTACAACATGGAAATCAAAATCAACAAAATAGAAGCCAGGAATATCACAAAAGAAAAACAGAATATCAACATAAACGACGGATGGCAAACAACAAAAACAAGAGGAGGAATTTAAATATCTAACAAGTCTAGTGACAAACGACAATTCACAAACATCAGAAATAGACTCGAGATGCAACAAAGCATGTCAAATCATAGGACAGTTATCACCACTATTGTCCAACAAGGAAATAACTTAGAGGTAAAACGAGTACTCTTCAATACAATCTTCATCCCAAAGTTGTGCTACTAATGCAAGACCTGGACTCCTGATGCAAGAACAATAAAAAAAATAAATAATAACCGCTACCGAGATTAAATATGTTGAACGAATGACAGGAAACAGCCTGAGAGGTAAGGTCAGAAAACAAGAACTGAGACAAAAAAAAAATAGGTAGGAATAATTCCTACCATAGAGTTCATAAACAAACAACCAATTAAATGATTTGGTCACAAGATAAGGCAGAAAGATCAAGACACAACACAACGAGCCATCAATAAACGTTGCGAAAACACCAGACACAATGGTCGACCACAAAAAAGATGAATTGATGAAATATTACAATCACTAATAAACAACATCAGGGAGAGACCAACAGGAGAGCAAAACACCGCAAATTATATCTCCCATCGACTGTGAAAGGACAAGGGGTAGGGTTCGATCCCAACCGACGGCTTCGGTTCACCCAGCCTTTAATGGGTACCAGATTTTTTTTCTGGGAAAGTAAAGCGGCACGGGCGTAATACCGACCACACTACCTCAAAAATTATGTGCCGGAGGTCTGTGAAATTTATGGTTACTAACACCATATTCTCTTCACGCCACTTGGAGTGACGGGGGCACTTTACTTTTACTTTACTTCGACTGTGAAAGGCAAATGAGGAAGGAAAGAAGATAAAGAAGATTTCTTCACGTCATTTTCTGCTCTGAAAGTCGATGCAGAACAACAGCAACAGCTTGGTAAACTTCAGATCTCTAAACAGCCCATCGGTAACTTTCTATCTATCTATCTATCTATCTATCTATCTATCTATCTATCTATCTATCTATCTATCTATCTATCTATCTATCTATCTATCTATCTATCTATCTATCTATCTATCTATCTATCTATCTATCTATCTGTCTGTCTGTCTGTCTGTCTCATCCATCCATCCATCCATCCATCCATCCATCCATCCATCCATCCATCCATCCATCCATCCATCTATCTATCTATCTATCTATCTATCTATCTATCTATCTATCTATCTATCTATCTATCTATCTATCTATCTATCTATCTATCTATCTATCTATCTATCTATCTATCTATCTATCTATCTATCTATCTATCTATCTATCTATCTATACACCACTCACTAGATGTAGGGAGCCGCGATAGCTCAGTGGTTATTGAACTGGACTACAAAGGACAAGAGGTAGGGTTCGATCCCAACCGAGGGCTTCCGGGTTCACCCAACCTTTAATGGGTACCGGATTTTTTTCTGGGAAAGTAAAACTGCACGGGCGTAATACCGACCACATTACCCCAAAAATCATGTGCCGAAGGTCTGTGAATTTATGGTCACTAACACCATATTCCCTATACGCCACTTGGCGTGACGGGGCTCTTTCCTTTTTTTTTAACTTTTACTCACTAGACGTAAGGACTGTCTCAATGTTTTCTACACACCACTCACTAGACGTAAGGACTGTCCCACTGTTTTCTACACGCTACTCACTAGACGTAAGGACTGTCCCACTGTTTTCTACACACCACTCACTAGACGTAAGGACTGTCCCACTGTTTTCTACACGCTACTCACTAGACGTAAGGACTGTCCCACTGTTTTCTACACACCACTCACTAGACGTCACTGAGTTCTTTTCCTTCCTTCTTACGGTGTCACCTGTTAGCCTAAAAGTAGAACGTAATGTCCTTGAAGAAGTCTGCTATAAAGGAGATGTGAAGAACTATTTGTGGGGACGCCCGAAGGCAGAATTGTTGGTACCAAGCATGTACGCGCCAGGAGAAATATAATTAAGAACTCATTAAGTGCCCGGAAGTGAATTACCAGACTAAACTGTTAAAGGTGAGAGGTAAACGTGATTACCAGACTAAACCGTTAAAGGTGAGAGGTAAACAATTCAACTTCGGATGTAGAAAGATTACGACGGTTCGTCAATTGAAACCAGGGCAGAAGATCATCATCATGTGCCACACCGGTTGGATGAGGCGATCATGTCCTTCCATAATCTTCTATCCACAGTGCATCGTATCAGTTCTGTTGTTGACTGTTTTCCATGCCATGACACCAAGCTATTCAGTATTTTCTCTCTTTGTCGTTCGCGATCTCTCTTTCCTTTTATTTTGCCAGTTGTAACCAAGCATTCCAACTTTCTTCTTCTCATGATGTGCCCGAAAAATGTTGATTGTTTCTTTCTGATGTTTTCAGGAGCTCCCTTTTTGTGTTGGCCTCTTTGAGAACTTTGTCATTGGTCTTTTTAGTTGTCCAGGGAACTTTCAACATTCTTCTGAGAAATCCCATCTCTGTGGCCTCTAATCGTCTTTTCATTTGTTCGTCTACTGTCCATGATTCGCTTCCATAGGTCACAATTGGTTCTATATAGCACCGATGAACTCTCTTTCTCATTTCTATTGACATAGATTTGTGGACATAAGATATTAGTTCCAATTAGGAAAGTGCAGGTGTGTTTAATTGGAGTAGTTAAATGGTCTCTATGTTTATTTTGACTGTTTAAATAGTATGGCCCTTTTAGTCTTGTCAGATGGTCTAGTGGAGACTATTTTGAATTTTTTTTTGTATGTGAGGTTTTGTTTTTGTTGAGCAGCTTCTTTCGTGGCTAATTCTACCAATGTTTGACAAACACACGCGGTCACAGAATGAACAAGTCAGGCCCATTGATCCACAGGGTTTTTCCATCCTTTTTCATGAGTCTTTTCTCTTCTAAGTTTTGCCTTAGCACAGTCTCAAATGATGTTATACCATCCCTTATACATGCTCTCCATGATGTGCGATCACTTGCCAGATGTTGCCAGTCGTTTTCACAGATGGAGAAGTCATTCAGAGATAATTTACAGATATCTCCATATCGTAGTTTAGGTCTGCCGATTTGTCTTTTTCCGTGTGTTAGTTCACCATATAGTATTTGCTTGGGGATGCGTTTTTCTTCCATTTGCTGGACATGCCCCAGCCATCTTAGTCTTCGACATCTGAGCATCGATATGATTGTTTGGGTCTTAGCACGTTGCAGGACAGTTAAGTTGGTTATTTTGTCCTGCCATTTGATGTGCATTATTTTTTATTTAATATGAGAAATGCCTTACTTTTGTTTTATCTTGATGCTTTACAACTACGTGTAATGTTATAAATACCTTTAGTGTCATAACTCTATTATTGTTATGTGAATTAAACTGTACAGAATACAGCATTGGCTTGTGGGATATGCTATGCTAGTGTCCATATCTCATCCTCCCAGCCTTTTAAGATTCTCGCCGATGTTCCGGAGTTTCTGTATTTGAGCTGAAGTCTTTATCAGTGCTTTTATTAATGTGCGGCGTCGACGCTGCACACTGGAGGATGTACGGTGGATGGGATTTGTGCAGTTGTGTCCGTTGTGGTATAAGGATAATGTCGACTAAACTAATCTACATCGTCTCCGATCCCCTATTGAACCATTGACACGGTGATGAGCGGTGTGGACAGCATTACATCAAACGGTACTACTTTCTTAGAGGGAAATGTGAAAGTTTTAGAGAGAGAGAGAGAGAGAGAGAGAGAGAGAGAGAGAGAGGCGAAAACTCAAGAAGCTTCTAAAGTGGAACAACGACCACCATGCAGCGGCGGATATTCAGGGTAGACAACGGAAGTCACGAACTTCTCTAATATTGTATCACATCATCATGTGCGATTCCGGTTGGCGTAGGCGATCATGTCCTTCCGCAATCTTCTACCCACAGTGCATCGTATCAGTTCTGTTGTTGACTGTTTTCCATGCAATGACACCAAACTATCTAGTATCTTCTCTCTTTGTCGTCCGGGACAATTTTTGCTAGTTGTAATAAGATACTCCAGCGTTCCTCTTCTCATGATGTACCATAAAAAATGTGAATTGTTTCTTTCTGATGTTTTTTAGGAGCTCCATTTTTGTGTTGGCCTCTTGGAGAATGTCCTCATTGGTTTCTTTAGCTGTTCAGGGTACTCTCAACATTCTTCTGAGAAACCCATCTCTGTGGCCGTGTAAGAAGACTTATCAACCAACATAGAACTGGAGTCGTCAGTCGCTGGACACTGCGGGAATTGCTGAGGAGGGGATCTGAGCACCTATGGACATGATCAGAGTGCAATGATGATGACCCGCAAATAACTCAATAACTCAATAACCCATCTCTGAGGCCTCTAATTGTCGTTTCATTTGTTTGTCTACTGTCCATTATTCGCCTCTATAGGTAAAAATTAGCTCTATATACACCGATGAATTGTCTTGCTCATTTCCCTTAACAATTAATTGTTGCAGAAGGCGTTGTTCCTTTTCTGAAATAATCTTTTGGCCTGAGCTATTATTTTATCACAATACGCAGCAAAATCTCCTCCCACCTCGCTGAGGTAAATGCCAGTGTATAAAGAGGCAATATCTACTCGCTGGATATGGTTGGACCTTGCTTTAGCCGAGTCTCACTTTCATTTTATTTATTTTAAGGTACAAATTTTCACATTTTATCCATTTGAATCCTCCGACATGTAGCACATCTCTCTTTCTTTCCATCACTTCATCTCTTATCCCTGTTTATTTCTCCTGGTTTTAGGAAGGAACAGGCAACTAATTGCAGTGCTGCGGTAAAGCTGGTAGCAAGGATCCAGTAGTGGGGCGTGGTATACACTCCAAGGTATGGTGGCAGCTTTACAAAAGAGGAACACAACAAAGTACTGACGTTTTGGCATGTGGCCTTCTTCGGAATACAGAGATAACGATGAGGCACAAATATCTATAGCTACATGTCGGATGACAAAGTTAGGGATAGGAGGACAGAGAGATAGGATGGTGAGATGAAGAAGAGATGTGTCACAAGGGGAGGATAGGTGAAGTATAGAGATATTAAATCGTAAGTAGTGTAGCATAGCGTAGTGTAGTTTAGTTTAGTTTAGTTAATTTAGTTTAGTGTAGTTCTACAAAACAGAATTGAAATGCACCGTGGATAGAAAATTATGGAAGAACATGATCGCCTCTACCAACTAGTATGGTGCATGATGATGATGAAAGCAGAAATATAATTATCTTTGAGTGCTGTCTCCACATCAAAGGTCGGCTACCATAGAGCACCATTTCGCTCTGTCTCTTTCTTTAACGTTGCAGGTTGTCATAGGCTGGCTTGTCTATCTTTTAATGTTGCTCGTCCATGTTAGTCTTGGTCTGCCTCTGCCTGTTTTACTTTGTATTTTACTTTCCAAGCTTACTTTTAGTAGGCTGCTGTGACTTTTAATATGCCCCAAAATCTCAAATCAAAACATCTCATTTGTCTTGTTCGCATTGTGTGTAGTAGTTCTCTTTTCATTTGTAGTTGTTTCTAAGACTTCATCAATTGTTTTCTTTTTATTTCAGCATAGTGTGTGTGATTGTGAGAGAGGGTGACAAGAATCTGAAAAATAAACGAGTTCTTCAGAGCAAATAAAGTCAAAAGTGACTTGATAATCAAAAATTGTTAACAATAAAATGATCCACGTGTAAAGCCACGGTGAGAAAAGGAAATCTCCGAATTGAAAGAAACGTTATAGGATGTCTAGTGTTATGTCCAAGAAGATGGATGCGACTTCCGCGCGATGATGTTGATTGGTTGGCATAACCGGCCCAGATGAAAACAACGTTAACGATTGGACGTATTATTATCTTGGGTACGAGTGAAGAAAGGCTGAACTTGAGGAGGACCGAACGAGGTAAAGAATTCTCAAGTGCTGGATCAATAATCTCAATGAACATCTCATGCGGTAACAACATCGGCAACTTGCGTCAGAACAGTTTTTTTTTTTTTTGTTCAACGTTTTGAAATTTGACGTCGTAAGACAATCTGAACCTCAAAACCCCAAATTAATGTCCTGACAATATCCTTGAACTTGTGCGAATTTTCTTGGCGTCAATATGACCCTGAGCTTTTCTGTCTGGCAGATTTTCGTTATAAATTTTTTTTTGGTACGAAAATACATGCGACGGTGTAAATGGCACTTTATACGGATTTTTTTTAATGTGACGAACGTAAATAGTTTTTATATAAAACGTAAAGGGTGCCGGTTACGTAAAAGTGTACGGGGGACATACATTAGATATGTTTTTGCTGTCATCGCCGCATATATATGTGGTTGTAGAAAACCCTAAATAAATGAGCTACTTCTTGTTGACGACCAGGCCCTAATAGCTTTCACGGAAACAGAACTTCAACATCCGCTGTCCTCGAATAAAGAATGTAACATAAATAACATGAAAATAAGTACTGAGAACAAAGAAGTTCTATCAATAGGAAGACAAAAGGAGACATTAAATATAGCTATATAACATCAAGTTATAAAATAAGTACACACATTAAATATCTTGGAAGAACATTCTCTAAAGATTACATAATCGATAAAGAAATAGACAAACGATGAAACAAGACAAACCAAATATTGGGACAGCTATCCCCTATAACCTCAACACAAAGCAACACCAACCGCCCTCAAAAAACATAAAATAGAGAATATTCATTCCGACATTGTGCTACCAATGTCAGACATGATCACTTACGACTATGCATAAAAGAAAGCTTGTCACCACAGAGGTGTGATGTCTGAGAAAAGCGCTTGGAGTGACCAGAGAAGACAGAATCAGAATTGACAATATAAGAGAAAGAGGAGGCATTGAACGCCTGTACCCTTCCGGGGCCGGAAAGGGGAGTAAAGAAATGTGGCGCTGTTCCTTACCAGGCATGTTCGTAAGAGGCGACTAAGGAGGGTTGGGCATGGGACTGGCTATTCTGTACTGTAAAAAAATTAAGCCGAAAAAACTTCACAAACATGGACAAGTCAAAGAAAGGAATAAAAGTAAATCCGTCATCCGGGAAAGATAACGGCTCTCTGTCTAAAAGATGTATGGGAACACCCAAGGAAAAAGACAAAGCGGAAGACCAAGATATCCTTAGAGAAGACAGATGGAAGCAGAGATGAAGATGATGGGGAGGATATGGGATGGCCTTAAAAGTATGGCAAGAAACAGAACGGCTTGGAAGGTGTTTGTTGAAGACCTATGCTCCACAGGGAGCTGAGAAGATAGAACAGTAGGCATTGAACCAATCCTAAGCTACATACAGAAACAACAGATAAACTGGTTTGCCCGTCTAGAAAGAATGCAGTGTGATTCCTTACTATAAAACGCTACCGCTACTTGTGTTTTTCTTCATTGGTGGTCTAAGCTTATATATATAATCATATTTTCCAATAATTGTTCAGTTTCCTTGCAATTGTGAAGGATATCGATGTTAGGAAAGTAACACTTTTTCTTTTAATAAGTTCTGTTCATTCTTCGTCTTCTATCTTTCCTCATTTGCCTCTCAGCGTCGAGGGGACATGTAATTTGCGGTCTTTTGCTCTGCTTCGGCCTCTCCTGATGTTATGTTTCCTGTGCTTTGGTCGTTTTTTCGTATCTTGTGGTTAAACCATTTTATTTCTTGTTTCTTAATGTATTCTATGGCGAGACTTATTCCTAGCTATTTTTCTCTCAGTTCTGTTCAATGCTTAATGTATTTTCAGATTACCTGTTAGACAACTTCTGACGTCATTACATTCTCATATTCTTTTGTTGACAGGAACAGTCTATGTCGTGTCTGGAGACAAATAATGATCAATAAATATGATTATGGAGAAAGACTTCCTAGATGATCGATCAGAGAATCACTTCAGGGGAAGAGGTGTGTTTACAACACTCGGTAATAAATTCACAAATAACCAACAGAAAAAAAGAACAACAGACATACTGAAGCAGGTTCGAACCCGTACTTCTCGACATAGTGCAGTGCCTCAAAAAACATTCGCTGAGATCACACGGCCAACTAAGCAACCTAAAAATGTGGCTATCATTGACGATGTCTTTCACGCAGTGTGTACTCATGTCTATTGCTTAGGGTTGCAATTTTACTTTCATTTTTAATTTACTTCTGTCGCACTTCTTCAAGATTTACCTCAAAATAATTAAATTTATGCTTAGCAAGAGATGGTATGAACACATTGTCCTGTTCTGAAGTATATCGTTTATATGTCCGTGTATTATTTTGTATATGAGTACTTAAGTTTGTTATTGAGTCATATGTCCTATATGAGCTGAAAGTGACCAGTCATACGAAGCTGCAGAGTTCCGTCAGCGTCATAGACAACCTACCCATGGTGACTCTAACAGACCAAAAAGTCAATGTCATGGACAACCCTCCCATGGTGACTCTAACAAACTAACCAGTCAGCGTCACAGACAACCCTCCCATGGTGACTCTAACAGACCAACCAGTCAGTGTCATGGACAACCCTCCCATGGTGACTCTAACAGACCAACCAGTCAGTGTCATGGACAACCCTCCCATGGTGACTCTAACAGACCAACCAGTCAGTGTCATGGACAACCCTTCCATGGTGACTCTAACAGACCAACCAGTCAGCGTCATAGAGAACCTACCCATGGTGACTCTAACAGACCAACCAGTCAGTGTCATAGACAACCCTTCCATGGTGACTCTAAACAGACCAACCAGTCAGCGTCATAGACAACCTACCCATGGTGACTCTAACAGACCAACCAGTCAGTGTCATGAACAACCCTCCCATGGTGACTCTAACAGACCAACCAGACAGCGTCATAGACAACCTTCCCATGGTGACTCTAGCAGACCAACCAGTCAGTGTCATGGACAACCCTCCCATGGTGACTCTAACAGACCAACCAGGCAGTGTCATGGACAACCCTCCCATGGTGACTCTAACAGACCAACCAGACAGTGTCATAGACAACCTTCTCTTGGTGACTCTAACAGACCAACCAGACAGCGTCATAGACAACCTTCTCATGGTGACTCTAACAGACCAACCAGACAGCGTCTTAGACAACCCTCCCATGGTGACTCTAACAGACCAACCAGACAGCGTCATAGACAACCCTCCCATGGTGACTCTAAACAGACTAGCCAATCTGACCAAGCGAGTAACGATCGAGAGGGGAAGGCAATTTTGGTACCAAAATGTAGGATATGTTGGGACAAATTCATCGACGTCACAGCTTACTGTAAATATAGCAGAACGCAACTACGCCTAAAAGGACATCTTAAAACAAATAAAAATGAAAAGAGAACTACTAAGCACAATTCAAACAAGACAAATGCGATGTTTGGGCCATGTTAAAAGACACAACAGCCTACTAAAAGTAATCCTGGAGGGGAAAATAGAAGGTAGGAGAGGCAGAAGCAGACCAATAACAACATGGACGAGTAACATCAAAAGATGGACAAGTCAGCCTATGACAACCTGCACCATCAAAGAAAGTGACAAAGCAGAATGGCGCTCCATGGTAGCCAGCTTTCGTTGCAGAGATGGCACTCGAAGATGATGACGGTTCTGTGTAAAAGAAAATACCTAACGTGTACATCACGTGACAACTGCCACTTCTTCTTCTACCTTTCAGCTCCCTGTAGAGCATAGGTCTTCAACAAACACTTTCAGCTTCCTGTAGAGCATAGGTCTTCAACAAACACTTTCAGCTTCCTGTAGAGCATAGGTCTTCAACAAACACGTTCAGCTTCCTGTAGAGCATAGGTCTTCAACAAACACTTTCAGCTCCCTGTAGAGCATAGGTCTTCAATAAACACTTTCAGCTCCCTGTAGAGCATAGGTCTTCAATAAACACTTTCAGCTTCCTGTAGAGCATAGGTCTTCAACAAACACTTTCAGCTTCTTGTAGAGCTTAGGTCTTCAACAAACACTTTCAGCTCCCTGTAGAGCATAGGTCTTCAACAAACACTTTCAGCTTCCTGTAGAGCATAGGTCTTCAACAAACACTCTCCAAGCCGCTCTGTTTTTTGCCATTCTTTTAAGATCATTCAATGTCTTCCCCATCATCTCCATCTCTGCTTCCATCTGTCTTCTCCAAGTATATTTTGGTCTTCCTTTTTATCTTGTGACGTAACAACTGCATCGGGGAAAGATTTCTTCATATCCATCAATTTTGCAAGTGAACCATATCGTCATTGCTTTTTTTTTTAAATGTTGTTGCCATTTGCAAATTGCTTCCTAATCTTGTATTTGTTCATTGTGAAGTTGGTTCAAAGATATCTGCACAGTTGTTTATTTGTAAGATAACCTTAGAGAATCTACGAAATAATTAATGCTTATACAAGCTTCAGCATGCTGGCGTTAGGCTGAAGTTTGTATATTCTTGTCTTGTCGAAAGATCATCTTCAATGCACAACGGACAGCTACAAAGTGCTCAGATTCCATCCTCAGTATGAAGTACGCTCGCCACGCACTAGCGGAAGCATTGAAAATGTGGCTTCAGCTAAGATGCACGAACTCTGTAGTACCGACGAAAACCTTGTCCTCAAAACCTCCTTTGTGGCTAATACGACATGGAGACAAATAATAATAAATGCATATTATTAAAGAGGGAAACTAGTTAGCCTAGTTGGCAGTGTTTACTAGCGTTTGGCTTTTCGTGGCAAGGCACTGTGCCAAGGAGTACGGGTTCGATCCTGCTTCGGACGATATATTGTTCTTTGTTTTTTTCTGCTGCTGATGATTTGTCTTTTTTTTTTCCAAGTGCTGTAAACATACCTCTTCCTCTGAATTGATTGGCTGATACGACATGTGTAGCAGGTGACAGTGGCTATGATCCTTTCCCTCGGTAAAGTGGTCAGGGTCATGAGTGACAAAAGCATTTGATCCAGCAAGAACAGGGAGATTCCCCTCCGTAAAGTGGTCAGGGTCATGAGTGACAAAAGCATTTGATCCAGCAAGAACAGGGAGATTCCCCTCCGTAAAGTGGTCAGGGTCATGAGTGACAAAAGCATTTGATCCAGCAAGAACAGGGAGATTCCCCTCCGTAAAGTGGTCAGGGTCATGAGTGACAAAAGCATTTGATCCAGCAAGAACAGGGAGATTCCCCTCCGTAAAGTGGTCAGGGTCATGAGTGACAAAAGCATTTGATCCAGCAAGAACAGGGAGATTCCCCTCCGTAAAGTGGTCAGGGTCATGAGTGACAAAAGCATTTGATCCAGCAAGAACAGGGAAGATTAGAATGGATATGCACAGTTAAAAAAATATGGACAGCAAAAGTACTGTGCTTAACAATCAGACTTAGATCTGTCCTATTGTATGGATCAGAAACGTGAACACTGCCATAAAAACAAAAAACAAAAAACAAAAACTATATGCATTTGTGAAGACTTGTTTGAGGAGTACACTTCAGATCAGATTCTCAGACACAATTTGAAATGAGAAATTAAATTACAAATAATCAACTCATACTGGAAGAAAATGTTTGTTTTAAACGACAATGAGGATACATGTGAGATGCGATGCCTGAGAAAAGTAGCAAACACACAAGAAGAGAATACCAAATGAAACCATAAGAAAAATAGTAGGAACAAAACCCTGCCAAGAATATATAGAACAACAACAACTTAAATGGTTTGGCCACCGGGTCAGAATGAATCCTCACCAATCACCATCAAGGGCGTTCTTCTCAAGAATGCATGGGAAAAGACCAAGAGGAAGACCCAGAAGAAGATGGATAGATGCAGTGACAGAGACATGTAATAACAAAGGAAAGTCACTAATTCAGACAGTTCGAGCAGCTCAAGAACGACAAATGATATAAACCACGACACCTTTTAGGCATCAGTGAAAGAGAAAAGAAAAAGAAGTAGAAGAAGAAGAGGATGGATATGACCTGTGAAAGCCAGCTACAAACATTACTATAGTTCGCTTCAGATTTTTTGCCTCACTTCAAAAAACCACAGCTCAGCAACCATTTGTGCTACAGTGCTGATATTTTGCATGTAACCTACTGAATCTCATAACGTAATAGAAAAAATAAATTCATTGCAAACAAACTGCTGGTTTTTTGTGCGCTTGCTTACCAGGAGGATAAAAGTATGATTAAACTTGGGCACATTTGAATCAAAATTTAAGAGTATTTACCCCTTCCATATCACTTCAAGAATGATTTAAACATCTTCATTTGGGAATTTCCTTTATATGTTGGTGGGTAAAGGCACGGTTTACACTATTGAATTGCAAATGTCAGATTTTTGTCAATATTTGCACATATGTGTAGCAAATTTCTCTTATATTCGGTGCGCAATTCTGGTTTTGCACTTACTGGATTAAAATTGTCAACTTTTTGTATCACGTCATTAGTATAACGTCACCAAAAATACAAAATCAAATTATTTACATAGGCGTGTTTTGTGAGTTGTGCCCTTAACAATGAGTTTAAAGTTGAAATTTGTTACTGAACAAAATATTACAAAGAAATTATATTTATATTTTTGTAGAGAGGCAAAACGAGGGAGTCTATATCACAGCATATCAAATCCTGAAAAGAGAACGATGCACGTGTTAGGTTTAGGTAAACGGTCGTTTCATAGATCAGTGAAAAATGTTCAATGTGAATGTTCAAGGAAAGAAAGAAGTCGAGGAAGAAAACATTTGTTAGACAGTTTTGACAGAGAACTTGTCCGCAGAGAGATTTGTAAAATGTTTGACTTAGGGGAAGAAGTTACCATAAGGAAACTTAAGATTTGGCTTAAAAAGAACACCAGTATTGATGTATCAAAAACTACACTATGGAGAAGTGTGCGGAGTTTAGGCTTCACTTTTAGAAAATATTCTTGTGGAAGAAACATCATTTGCGAGAAACCTCATTAGTAGCTGCAAGAAGCAAATATTTACGTGAAGTTAGACAAATGCGTAATGAAGATTATGACATTGTGTACTTGGACGAAACATGGATTAATGCCCACCACACAAATGAAAAAGAATGGCAGTCATTAGATGGGACTATTAAAAGGTATGTACCTAGCAGCAAAGGAAAGCGCCTTATAGTGGCACATGCTGGGAGCAAAAATAATGGCCTGGTGGAGAATGCTGAACTTGTTTTTATTGCAAAGTCAACTGATAACCAGGATTATCATTCAGAGATGAACAGTCATATGTTCAGAGATTGGATTAAAGACACTCTTTTGCCTTTATTAGATCGACCATCTTGTTTGATCATGGATAATGCATCTTACCATAACAAAGTGGCACAAGAAGATAAAGTTCCAACATCATCAAGCACTAAAGCTGAAATAAAGACATGGCTGACAAGGGAACAAATACCATTTAACGATATGTATCTCAAGCCTGAATTACTTTCACTTGTAAAACAGATACAACGGCCAAAGATATTTCAAATAGATAAATTAATTGAAGAACATGGTCATAGATGTTTGAGGCTGCCTCCATATCACTCACACCTAAATCCTATTGAATTAGTTTGGGCAAAGATCAAAGGGCAAGTAGCATCCGAAAATAAAACTTTCAAATTATCTGATGTTAAAGAGCTTACCAATGTTGCTATTTCAAACATAGACAAAGATTATTGGGCTAGTTGTGAAGACCATGTTATGGTTGAGGAAGATAAGTATTGGAGAAACGATGGTCTGTGGGTTATTCAACCAAAAATGGTAATACGTCTATTAGATTCGGCAAATTCTGAATAAAACTCATTTGTTTGAACTTACTGAAGTGACTTTGTTGGAGTTGGAAACTCTGGATACGGACCACTTCAGGAACTGTTTTTTTAGTGAGTTGACGATGTATTCTGTGTTCTTAAAATAAATAATTTCTATTCGGTGAATGTTCGGCCTATTTTGATTTGATTCAATATTAGTTGTATAATTAAAAGAGCCCAATCCAAATGGGTAGCATGTTGTGAAAAAGTGCAATTGTGGCGGTTTATTCCCCTATACACCTTCAGGCATGACAGGAACACTTACTTACTTACTCTCTTATTATAAAGTAATAATGTCCCTTATATAAAAATAAAAGTTACGCCTTTTCCTCTAAAAAGTGTAAAAGATCTTCATTTACCGTACATTCTGTTTTTTGTGTCAAAATAAATACAAATATGAAGGAGATCAAAGGAAGTTGCCGCTTTAAGGAAACGGTAACACATACGATAATTTAAATGATAAATTCGTTACGTCATTGAAAATCTAAGGTCGCATGCAAAAAATCATGGTATTCTATCAGACGGTTTTCGAGATATTACTGGAATTAGGGAGGCAAACAATCTGAAACAAACTATAGGCAGACTCTCACCTGAAACCCACAAGAAAGAGGGAACATTATCGATCTACAAACACAAAACCATGATACAGAAATAATATAATTATACTTGGAGAAAATTATAGACAACAAAGGTGCAGTAGGAAAATGATAACTGTTTGATGGTCCCTGGTGGTCGACGGAAAGCACAAGAATAAAATACAATATAATAGTAAAAGTGAAGGAGCGACATCTGTGTAGTGTACAACTCTATAGAATGTGGTAAACAAGCTGGAGAAATGAACAAAATAGAAACAAATATAGCATGGTTAAAGCTTTACGTAATTAATGGACGACACAAATTTGAACAACGTTTCGGCTCAATAGACCTGCAGCAGGAACAATAAACAACTTACACACAGATATTTAAGTAGATAAAATTAGCCCTACATAAGTAGTAAAGTACCCCCCGTCACGCCAAGTGGCGTATAGGGAATATGGTGTTAGTGACCATAAATTTTACAGACCTTCGGCACATGATTTTTGGAGTAATGCGGTCGGTATTACGCCCGTGCCTCTTTACTTTCCCAGAAAAAAATTCCGGCACCCATTAAAGGCTGGGTGGACCGGAAGCCGTCGGTTGGGATCGAACCCTACCTCCTGTCCTTTGTAGTCCAGTTCACTAACCACTGAGCTATCGCGGCTCCCTAACCCTACATCGCGGCTCCCTAACCCTACATCGCGGCTCCCTAACCCTACATCGCGGCTCCCTAACCCTACATAGCTAATTAATAATGAAATATCTATTTTTAAAATAATAATAATCTCGAAACTAGAATGAAAATGAATGTAAACATGCCTTCTCTGCTTAATGTGCTGAGACTAGAAAGAAATTGAACGCTGGCTAGTCCGCGTAGGATACCCGGTGTAGTTTACCAGCTAAAAGGAGGGCCAAAACACAGATGGAAGGATACTAAACACATGGGGAGGGATATTGTATTGGTTACCTCATCTATAACGCCATCGACAATATCTATACGTATCTACGTATATATGAACCGTCACAGAACACACAGACCTGTATACATATATATATATATATATATATATATATATATATATATATATATATATATATATAAACAAATACATACACACACATATATACATAAACACATACATATATATGTATATATATACACACACACGCATATATATATATATATATATATCCCTATGTACACATTTACACATACTCACACATACATATACAATGTATATATATACACTGACTGCAAGCATGTGAAAAAAGTGCGCATACAACATAAATACCCAAAGTGTTCATACCTAGGTCCGTGTGCATACACAAAGAACAAAGAATAGACCACAAGAATACAGTCCCCGAAAGGAGGATGAACGAGTGCGATGTATCAGAGTGGGGTTCACTAAGAACAACTTAGAAGTAAGGTACCGTGTAGTGCAGCTAGATAGGGTGGTAAACAAGCACAGCATGGGTCGGCAGGTGGAATTAACTAAAAGGAATGTGTGTACAATTTTGATTTAAAATATTTTTACTTGTTTACTCCAGCGAATTTGGTTAATTTGCTGGAAAATAAGTTTATTATTTTATATTTGTTCGTGTTTTTCTGGCTTATTTCCTGAACACGTGACGAAGATGAATAATTTCGGTTGAATCTCGGACGTGTCTGTTTCTTAGTTGTACCTCCTGTTGTTGGCTATATATGTGTTCTGAGGGCGTGTAAAGCTATATAACTGATGTTTCTGAGGGCGTGTAAAGCTATATAACTGATGTTTCTGAGGGCGTGTAAAGCTATATAACTGTCTGATGTTTCTGGGGGCGTGTAAAGCTATATAACTGTCTGATGTTTCTGAGGGCGTGTAAAGCTATATAACTGTCTGATGTTTCTGAGGGCGTGTAAAGCTATATAACTGTCTGATGTTTCTGAGGGCGTGTAAAGCTAAATAACATTTGATGTTCCTGATGGCGTGTAAAGCTATTTAACCGTTTGATGTTTCGGTAGCTGGGGTGTTTGATGAATTTTTGTAACACTCTTCTCTGGTTCACGCTCGATGTGCGGCTTTTATTGAGGGAATTAATAGCCGAGAACTCTGTGTGTACACGGTAGGATCTCATCATCATCATCATCAAGTACAATGTCTGTTGGTGTAGGTGATCATGTCTCTCCACAACTCACGATCGCGACAGTTATTTATCATTTCTGTTGTTGACCTTCTACCAAGTAATTCTCTTAAGGTGCCTGATATCTTTTTTTTCTTTGCTTCCCTCTATCTCTTCGTCCCTCAATTTTTCCAGTTGTCACAATATATTCCAGCTGTTGCCTTCTTATTACGTGGCTAAAAAATAATGATTGTTTCTCCCTAATATTGGAAATTAGCTCTCTTTTGTACTTTGGCCTCTTTCACAACGTTTTCATTACAGACAACCCAGAAGACAGGTAAAGTTGACTGACGCATGTAAACAAGTGGTTGATGTAGATGTAATGCTACGAGTTGATGCGGGCAGGGTGACATTTCGTCAGTATTGTGTTGTGTTCCTTCCTTGTAAAGCTGTCATCATACCTTGGAGTGTCCAACACACCCCACCACTGGCTCCTTGCTACCAGCTTTACCGCAGCATTGCAATTATTTGCCTGTTCCCTACTCGATTAATATCGCTGCTACTTTATGTTTGTTTAACGTCATCCATATCTGTGTTTTAGTCAGAACCATTTCCACTCTGTTCTTTCATCTTCTAACATGTAGTTATAGATAATTGTGCTTCACCGTTTGTTGTTGTTGTCCTTGTATTCTGAAGAAGGCTACAGGCCGAAACGTCAGTATTGTGTTGTGTTCCTTCCTTGTAAAGCTGTCACCATACCTTGGAGTGTCTAACACACCCCACAACTGGTTCCTTGCTACCAGCTTTACCGCAGCATTGCAAATATTTGCCTGTTCCCTGCCATTTAGCTCTTTGACGTGGCGGGCCGTAATGGCTTTCTCGATATCCCCGGCTCTTATCAGATGAATGACAACGTGCGCCATCAAGACCAGAGACAGAGTAAAATGATTCTCCATGGTGGCCAACCTTAAGATGTGGATACGGCAACCAATGAATTAAAACTGAAGATATTGGAGTTCGTCTATTCCAGGCTTTGGTGGGAAACTACTAATCCAGCCAAAAGGTACTGTTATACTGGGTCTTCTATATCAGTAAGAGCCACCACAACAGGGAATAAGGTGAACCTAGCTTCTGTTAGCCAGCCTATTTTAAAGCATGCTGTTATCGGGAGAGACCACGAGGAGGTAGAACTGCACGGTGTGTTGGTCAGCTGATGGTGCGCCGACCCTGCTATATGCGCTTATGCTCCCCCTAAAAAAAAATATAAAAACCCTACATAAAGCATAGGTTTATTTGGTGACGCAACTTCATTGTTTTAAAAATGATAAATCTTATTAAGCCAGAGGAAGCAACTTTCTTACTGTTATTACCTTCGCTTCGTCTCTGCAAATATTCCAAATGGCTGGGATTATCTTCTGTAATTCCTGAAGTTCTCTATTTAGATTATTCTATTTTCTAAAAGTTTATATATGTTCTATTTGAATGATGTCTGCATTGATTTCACTGTTACAGCATATGTTCTTTTATATAAATAAAGAACATGTACTGGAAACAAACACCGGCCATAAAAACTGAAAACCAATTGAGAATGTTCCAAATAAAACAGGGTGTTAGGCAAGGTTGTGTGCTTTCACCGGATTTAATATGTGTAGTGAGATTATTTTAAGATATGTAAGAGACATTCCGGGAGTAACAATTGGAGGTCATAATATAAATAATCTGATGATATGGTCTTAATAGCTAAGAATGAAAATGAGTTACAAGAAATGTTAGACATTATTGTGAAAGAAAAAAAAAATAATGGGACTCGGCTTCAATTGCAAAAAGACAGAAGTAATGGTAGCAATAGAGAAAAAGACATCATTGCAATACGCTATAAAAACAAGTGGAACAACACTAAAACAGGTAAATGAATTTAAATATCTGGGAACCATGTAAACCTCAGATGGTAGATGTACAGAAGCGGTGAGATGCAGAATAGCGCAGGCAAAATTAGCTTTCCAAAAAATTAGCAAGATACTGTGCAATTCATTTCTGACAATGGAAACAAGGAAAATAGTTCTTAAATGTCATATACAATCTGAACATATGGACGTGCATCATGTACAATAGGACAAAGGACAAAATAATCACTGAAGGTTGTAGAATTGTGGATTTACATTAAAATGTTAAGAATACTATGAACGGCTAAGAAGAGTAATAAAACGTCCTGAAAGAGGCCAAAGCAAAATGAGAGCTAATTTACAATATTAGGAAGAAACCAGTGATGGAAAATGTACAACTGAAATAAACAAAAGAATAGGAATGGCAAAAAGTAATTTTAATGTCATGAAGGACATACTAACATCAAAACAAATAACAACAGGGCTAAACCTAAGAATAGCAAAATGTTACATCTTCTCAATATTCCTATATGGTGCAGAAACATGGACATTAGACAAGAAAACAGAACAGAGAATTCAAGCCTTTGAAATGTGGATATATAGAAGAATAGGTGGAATTGGATGGAAGGAAAAGAAAACAAACGATGAAGTCTTAAAACACCTACAAATAAAAAGAGAACTACTAAGCACAGTTCAAACAAGACAAATGAGATTTTTGGGTCATGTTAAAAGACACAACAACCTACTAAAAGTAATCCTGGAGGGGAAAATACAAGGTAAAAGAGGCAGAGGCAGACCAAGATTAACATGGACGAGTAAGATCAAAAGATTAACAAATCAACCTATGACAACCTGCTCCATCAAAGCAAGAGACAGAGTAGAATGGCGCTCCATGGTAGTCAACCTTCGTTGCGGAGACGGCACTCGATGATGTTGATGATGATGATGATGAGGAAGAAAGAATCATCATTTTTTTGCCATGTAATGAGAAGGGAACAGCTGGAATGTATTGTGACAACTGGGAAAATCGAGGGAGGAAAATATAGAGGGAAGCAAAGAAAAAAGGTACCAGACTGCTTAAGAGAATGGCTTGGCAGAAGGTAAACAATAGCAATAATAGATAACTGTCCAGATCGATAGTTGTGTAGAGACATGATCACCTACGCCAGCAGGCACGGCACTTGATGACGGTGATATGACTGGTATTACTTTCTCCGATTATAATTTACCTACTTGATTGATATCACCTTTTTAACTCTGACTTTTATACTTGGCTAAAATTACATTGTTTAATTTCAGAAAAGTTGTGTTTGATTTGTGTTACTTTTCCTCACTGTGATTGTATTGCACATTGCTGATATTACATTCACAATTTTTAATGTGTTCTATTTGGCTAATATTACACATTACATTGTTTCATTAAAAAAAAGTTCTGTTTGATTCGTCACTTTTTCTAACTGTGATAGTATTTCCTGTGGCTAATATTATATTCTTTATCTTTAAAGATGTTTTGTTTGTTTGATATTATCTTCTCTAACTCTTGATGCAATATACTTGGCTGATATTATCTTCTCTAACTCTTGATGCAATATACTTGGCTGATATTATCTTCTCTAACTCTTGATGCGATATACTTGGCTGATATCACCTTCTCTAACTCTTGATGCGATATACTTGGCTGATATTACCTTCTCTAACTGCTGATGCGACATAAAAGTAAAGTAAAGTACCCCCGTCACGCCAAGTGGCGTATAGGGAAATATGGTGTTAGTAACCCTATATTTTACAGACCTTCAGCACATGATTTTTGGGGTAATGTGGTCAGTATTACGCCCGTGCTGCTTTACTTTCCCAGAAAAAAATCCGGTACCCATTTAAGGCTGGGTGAACCCGGAGCCGTCGGTTGGGATCGAACCCTACCCCTTGTCCGTAGTAGTCCAGTTCACTAACCACTGAGCTAAGGCGGCTCTGATGCGACATACTTGGCTGATATTACCTTCTCTAACTCTTGATGCGACATACTTGGCTGATATTACCTTCTCTAACTTTGATGCGACATACTTGGCTGATATTACTTCTCTAACTTGATGCGATATACTTGGCTGATATTACCTTCTCTAACTATGCAAGTGTTATAAAAAGAAAAAAAAAGAGTCCCCCGTCACGCCAAGTGGCATATAGGGAATATGATGTTAGTGACCATAAATTTTACAAACCTTCGGCACATGATTTTGGGGTATGTGGTCGGTATTACGCCCGTACCGCTTTACTTACCCAGATAAAATCAGGTACCCATTTAAGGCTGGGTGAACCCGGAAGCCGTCGGTCAGGATCGAACCCGACATCTTGTCCTTTGTAGTCCAGTTCACTAACCACTGAGCTATCGCGGCTCCATGCAAGTGTTATACTTGGCATATATTGCTATCTCTAACTTTAAAAGTGTTATTCTTGGCTGATAATACCTTCTCTAACTTTAAAAGTGTTATTCTTGGCTGATACTACCTTCTCTAACTTTAAAAGTGTTATTCTTGGCTGATAATACCTTCTCTAACTTTAAAAGTGTTATTCTTGGCTAATACTACCTTCTCTAACTTTAAAAGTGTTATTCTTGGCTGATAATACCTTCTCTAACTTTAAAAGTGTTATTCTTGGCTGATAATACCTTCTCTAACTTTAAAAGTGTTATTCTTGGCTGATACTACCTTCTCTAACTTTAAAAGTGTTATTCTTGGCTGATAATACCTTCTCTAACTTTAAAAGTGTTATTCTTGGCTAATACTACCTTCTCTAACTTTAAAAGTGTTATTCTTGGCTGATAATACCTTCTCTAACTTTAAAACTGTTTTTCTTGGCTGATAATACCTTCTCTAACTTTAAAACTGTTATTCTTGGCTGATAATACCTTCTCTAACTTTAAAAGTGTTATTCTTGGCTGATACTACCTTCTCTAACTTTAAAAGTGTTATTCTTGGCTGATAATACCTTCTCTAACTTTAAAAGTGTTATTCTTGGCTAATACTACCTTCTCTAACTTTAAAAGTGTTATTCTTGGCTGATAATACCTTCTCTAACTTTAAAAGTGTTATTCTTGGCTGATAATACCTTCTCTAACTTAAAAGTGTTATTCTTGGCTGATAATACCTTCTCTAACTTTAAAAGTGTTATTCTTGGTTGATAATACCTTCTCTAACTTTAAACGTCTTCTATTTGGCTGATATTGCCTTATTTAACTTTAAAGGTGTACCTCTTGGATGCTATTACATATTATCGTCTGTAACTGTGCCATTTTGAGATTGCTTTTTGTGATACTAGTTTCTGTAATTTATTTGCAATTATCAATACTTGTATTTGTTTCATGGCAATCTGTATGTTTAGTCGTCACATTTCAAAATGTCGAATCCCCAGAGACTCTTTTGTACTGGAAACACTTTTTGTGAAGCTATTAGTCGAAATTATAAGACGAACATTAAGTGCATGTCAGTTAAACTTTGATGTGAATGTGTCATTGACCTCACCCGGGAGTCAGTCTTTACAAATGGCTAAGCCGACTTTAAAAGACTTTATGTTTATTGTGCTGTTTATTGTGCTGTTTATTGTGCTGTTTACTTGTTATCCTTCCTTGCAAGTATAAAAGTACACTCAAGGTTAGTATGCACTTTTAAGAAGACACGTGTCAACAAAATTATTCACAAAGTTTTGAATTAATTAAGTTGTGGTTTCTTGAATTAATTAATTTATGGTTTCTTGAATTAATTAAGTTGTGGTTTCTTGAATTAATTAAGTTGTGGTTTCTTGAATTAATTAAGTTGTGGTTTCTTGAATTAATTAAGTTATGGGTTCTTGAATTAATTAAGTTATGGGTTCTTGAATTAATTAAGTTGTGGTTTCTTGAATTAATTAAGTTGTGGTTTCTTGAATTAATTAAGTTATGGGTTCTTGAATTAATTAAGTTATGGGTTCTTGAATTAATTAAGTTGTGGTTTCTTGAATTAATTCAGTTGTGGTTTCTTGAATTAATTAAGTTATGAGTTCTTGAATTAATTAAGTTATGGGTTCTTGAATTAATTAAGTTGTGGTTTCTTGAATTAATTAAGTTGTGGTTTCTTGAATTAATTAAGTTATGGGTTCTTGAATTAATTAAGTTATTGGTTCTTGAATTAATTAAGTTGTGGTTTCTTGAATTAATTAAGTTATGGGTTCTTGAATTAATTAAGTTATGGTTTCTTGAATTAATTAAGCTGTGGTTTCTTGAACTAATTAAGTTATGGTTTCTTGAATTAATTAAGTTATGGTTTCTTGAATTAATTAAGTTATGGTTTCTTGAATTCATTAAGTTGTGGTTTCTTGAATTAATTAAGTTATGGTTTCTTGAATTAATTAAGTTATGGGTTCTTGAATTAATTAAGTTGTGGTTTCTTGAATTAATTAAGTTGTGGTTTCTTGAATTAATTAAGTTATGGGTTCTTGAATTAATTAAGTTATGGGTTCTTGAATTAATTAAGTTGTGGTTTCTTGAATTAATTAAGTTGTGGTTTCTTGAATTAATTAAGTTATGGGTTCTTGAATTAATTAAGTTATGGTTTCTTGAATTAATTAAGTTATGGTTTCTTGAATTAATTAAGTTGTGGTTTCTTGAATTAATTAAGTTATGGGTTCTTGAATTAATTAAGTTATGGTTCTTGAATTAATTAAGTTGTGGTTTCTTGAATTAATTAAGTTATGGGTTCTTGAATTAATTAAGTTATGGTTTCTTGAATTAATTAAGTTATGGTTTCTTGAATTAATTAAGTTATGGTTTCTTGAATTAATTAAGTTATGGTTTCTTGAATTAATTGATTTTTTCTTATTTTTTTCTGTGTATTGCTTTTCAACAGATGTGAGATTACAGAACAGCTCAGGCAAAAGAAGCTTTCCATAAAAATGAGGAAGATACTGTGCAATGCATTTTGACAAGTGAAACAAAAAAAGTGTGATTTTGCAGAAGTAATATTGAGGATACCATGGACAGTTAAGAAGAGTAAAGAAGACGTTCTGAAAGAGGTCAAAGCACACAAAAAAAGAGAGTTAATATCCAACATTAGAAAGAAACAATCATCATTTTTTGGCCATGTAATGAGAAGGGAACAGATGGAATATATTGTGACAACTGTGAAAATTGAAGGACGAATAGATAGAGGGAAGCAAAGAGAAAAGATACCAAACAGCTGACGAAAATGGCTTGGCAGAAGGTCAACAACAGAAATGATAAATAAATGTCGAGATCGAAAGTTGTGGAGAGACATGATCACCTACGCCAGCAGGCATGGTACTTGATGATGATAAGGTATTGCTGTTTAAGTTTCATCATCATCATGTGCCATACCGGTTGGCGTAGGTGATCATGTCCCTCCACAATATTCTATCTACAGTGCATCGTATCAGTTCTGTTGTTGACTGTTTTCCATGCAATGACACCAAGCTATCCAGTATTTTCTCTCTTTGTCGGCTGCGATTTCTCTTTCCTTTTATTTTGCTAGTTGTAGCCAAGTATTCCAACTTTCCTCTTCTCATGATGTGCCCGAAAAATGTTGATTGCTTCTTTCTGATGTTTTTTTTAAGAGCTCCCTTTTTGTGTTGGCCTCTTTGAGAACTTTGTCATTGGTCTTTTTAGTTGTCCAGGGAACTTTGAACATTCTTCTGAGAAATCCCATCTCTGTGGCCTCTAATCGTCTTTTCATTTGTTTGTCTACTGTCCATGATTCGCTTCCATATGTCAGAATTGGTTCTATATAGCACCGATGAACTCTCTTTCTCATTTTTATTGACATAGATTTGTTGCATAAGATATTTTTCATTTTCTGAAATGCTATTTTGGCTTGAGCTATTCTGCTTTTTATTTCTGTGGTGCATCTCCCATCTGATGTTATTATTGTGCCCAAGTATTTGAAACGTTGCACTTGTTTCAGATTTGTCTCGTTTAATTTTATGCTGCATGATGGTGGTGATTGTTTCTTCGATATAACCGTTACTTCTGTTTTCTTACTATTCAGACTGAGACCCTTCTTGTTGCTTTCCTTACTATTATGTCTATCATGTCTTGTAGTTCATTCTCTATCTCTGCTATTAAGACTGTGTCATCCGCATATCACAAATTATTTATGGTGTGACCGTTGACTTCAATTCCTTTTTTGTCTACTATTGATCTCATATTATATTCGCTGTAAAGTGAAAACAAATCGGGTGACAGAACACAGCCTTGTCTGACTCCTTGTTTTATATATTGGAATTGTCCTGTCTGGTTGTTAATTCGTATAGCTGCTGTTTGTTGCCAGTAAATGTTTTTTATGATTCGCAGATCCTTGCCATCAATGTTTAATTTCTCCAGCATATTGATTATTTCCACATGCTTTACTTTGTCAAATGCTTTCGTGTAGTCTATAAAGCACATATATAGATCTTTCTTTACCTTTATAGATCTTTCTATCAATGTTCTTAAGATGTATATTGCATTATTGGTGCCCTTTCCTTCCACAAATCCACATTGTTCCTCACTTATTTCTGGTTTTATTTTGTTCCTTATACGTCTCATGATGATTCTTAGTAATATTTTAGTCATATGGCTCATGAGACTAATAGTGCGATGGTCTTCATAATCAGTGGCTCCTGTCTTCTTCGGTATGGCTACAAAGATAGATTTTAGTAGATCTTCGGGTATATGTCCAGTGTTATATATGTCATTGAGTAATTTTGTTATGACTTGTACTCCCAGCTCTCCTAATGCATTTATCTCTTCGATTGTTATATTGTCAGGACCTGGAGCTTTGCCTCTTTTTATGTGTTGAATTGCGTCCTCCACTTCACTCTGCATTATTGGTGGTCCTGTGTCTTCATTTGAATTGTTTAATTCTGGTCTTTCATCATCATAGAGTTGACTGATATATACTGTCTATCTCTCCATTGTCTTCTCCTGTCCCATTATTATATTTCCTTCCTTTGATTTCACACATCCTGAAACTTTGACTTCTTTTCTTCCTGTTAATTCATTTAACTGATTGGGCATAAATGCTGAGTCTTTCTTTTGTTGATTTTCCATTTCTTCAGATTTCTGTTTTAACCATCCTTCCTTTGCTTCACTGCACTTGTTTTGGATCTCTTTGTGCAATATTTTGTCTGTCAGTTCTTCTTTCTTATGTTTTCTTCTTTCGTCCATTAGTTGTAATATTTTTTCTGTCATCCATTTCTTTTTGTTGATTCTTTTAGTCACTGGTATTACTTCATTTGATGTTTTTTGAATCGATTGTTTGAGCATTTCCCACTGCTCCTAGATGTCCTGTATTTTCTCAATAGCATTATATCTATTTTGTACTATCATGCTGTACTTATCACTCATCTGTTTATCTACTCTTAGCATATCTAGTTCTAATTTTATATTTCTTGGTGATTTCTGTGTTTTCCGCAGTTTTATTCTTATCTTTCCAACTACTGGTACATGGCCACTATTACAGTCTGCTCCTGGCCTTGTTTTAACAGATGCTAGCCCATTCCTGAATCTTCTCTGTACCAGTATAAAATCAATTTGATTGTGTACTTTTTTGTCTGGGCTTTGCCATGTCCATAGTCGCCTAGGGTGTTGTTTGAACCAGGTGTTACCTATAATCATTTCATGTGTTTTTGCCCAATCTATCAATCTATCCCCTCTGTCATTCGTCTCCTTAAGGCCATGCCCCCCAGTCACATTTTGCACTTTAGCTGTTCCTACCTTTGCATTGAAATCCCTAATATAATAGTTATTTCTTGGGATTTACATTGTTCCATGGTCACCTCTGGCTCCTCGTAAAACGTGTCAATGTCTTCTTCTTCGCTATTACTTGTTGGTGCATAAACTTGAATTATGTTGATATTCATTGGGTTGCCTCTCAATTTTACTAGCAGAATTCTGTCTGATACTGGCCAAAATCCTTTCACTGTTTTGCTTCTTTCTCTATCTAACATGATGCCTACTCCTCTTTCGTGTGTGGTTCCCCCATAGTAAATTACATTTCCACTGTCACGTTGTAATAATCCTGCTCCTGTCCATCTCATTTCACATAGTCCCAAGATGTTCAGTTTCATTCTCTTCATTTCTAGGCTGATGTTTTCTAGTTTTCCAACCTGGAATGCTGATCTGATGTTCCAAGTTCCTATTGCTAGTGTCTCTTTATCTTGCATACAGTTGTACGATCGGGTGTCACCTGTAGCACATGACGCTCCCTACCGGACGAGGTGGCTGTGAAGTCCCCATTAACGTCGTTAGCTGTAAATATAAGGTTGTGATTTGTCATGATTAGGCCAGGCAATTTAAGAAGGTAGTTTGCCATTCCTTTCCTTCTTGGCAGTGACTGTACTATAGCTCGTTTCAAATCACGTGCCCAACTTCAAAACGCTATTACTCAGTAACCGTTTGTTAAAAACTGTTGAAATTTTCCAAATGTTATTAGAATGCAAAAGACCCTTTAAATGTGTATTTAACAAATATCTTGCAGCTGCAGTTTTCTTAAAGCGGCGAATTTCTTTTATGTTTGTCAAAATTGTAAATTGTGAACCCCTAAATAATAGAAATTACCGTAGTTGCTGGTCTATGATTAATTTTCACTAGGTAAAGACGTGGCCGTAATGGGGAAATAACTGAATAAGACAAAACACCAGGAGAATTATTGTCTTCTCAGTTCGAGGACGGACGATAATATCAAGGTATACCTGTATGTCCAATTTTCATAGTTGTGTGGTCCTGAAAAGGACCGTTTGTTGAACTAATTTAAGGTAATATAGGGGCCAACATTGTGGGGGCTATATACTTTCATTCTGAATCAGACGAGTCTAAAAGATTAATAACTGTTTGGGGTTGAACATTCCACAAACCATCATTTTTCCAATATTCCTCTTCCTGTTTTAAGACGTGGTCTTCACATTTAGCCCAATAATCTTTGTCTATATTTAATAAAGCGAGATTAGCAAGAGTCTTTACATCGCATATTTTGAATGTTGTATTTTCATCTGCCACTTGCCCTTTTAATTTTGCCCAGATTAGTTCTATTGGATTTAAATGAGCATGGTAAAGTGGCAGCCTCAAACTTATATGACCGCGCTCTTGGATAATCTTATCTATTTGAAAAATCTTTGTCCTTTGTTTTTGCTTTACTAGAGATAGTAATTCAGGTTTTAAGTACATGTTATTAAATTGTATGTGCTCCTTTGTGAACCATATCTTAATAGCATCTTTTGTACTGGATGACGTCGGGACTTTATCTTCAAGTGCAACAATGTTGTGGTACGCTGCGTTGTCCATTATTAGGCAAGATGGTCGATCTAGTGATGGGAGAACAGAATTTTCAATCCAATGTCTAAATATGTGACCATTCATCTCAGAGTGATAATCCCGATTGTCTATGGATTTTGAAAGAAAAATGAGCTCTGCATTCTGTATTAGTCCATGTTGTCGACTACCTGCATGAGCAATTATCAAGCGCTGTCCTTTGCTGCTAGGTATTAATCTCTTAATCTTTCCATCTGATGACTGTCATTCCCTTTGGTTAGTGTGGTGAGCATTGATCCATGTTTCATCCAAGTACACAATATCATAACCTTGCTTGCGCACCTCTTTTACTTCACGTAAGTACTTGCTTCTCATGACTACTATATGTGGCTTCTCACAAATGATGTTTCGTCCATTGGAATACTTTCTGAATGTAAAGCCTGCAGCTCTCACATTCCTCCATAATGTAGACTTTGATATTTCAATACTGTTGTTCTTTTTCAGCGATACTTTTAATTTTCTTATTGTAACAGTTTCATTCATACCCAACATTTTGCGAATTTCACTTCTAATAAGTTCACTGTCGAAATTATCCAACATTTTTGCTCTTCCTTGTGATTTTGTATATTTTGAACATTGACGGTCACGTGCTTGAATCCAGCGATTAAATGACCGTTTAGATAAATCCAAAATGTGTCTTGTCCTATTCTCAGGGTTTTCTAAAGAATGAAATAATCTTCCTCGTTTAGCCTCTTTGCAAAAATAGTCATACATTTTTATTGCGATGTTTTGTAAACTGCAGAATTTCATTTTAAGACTCATGATAAATGTTATCGTTCCACGTCTCCACCTATGAATGAACGGAAATGGAACATACAATTTCTCGTGTTTTTTACAAGTGTCTAATTGTGTCAAAAAACAACGGTGAAAGCGTGCAAACACGTTAATTTTACCGTGTATGGATTTTTACTCGCTATTTTAAACTTAAAATACTGTAAACATTAAGTTTTGACTACATCAATGGGTCCTTATAAATTTATATAAATCAAATAAGCAACAATAATAACCAAATGTTTTTTTTTTAATGAAATTAATTCCCTGTTGGGTTCCAATCATTATAACTTTACATGCAAATTTTGAACAACTTACAACAAGCGGTTAAAAAGCTATCGATTTTAAAAGTTGGGCACGAGTTATGAAACAAGCTATAGTGATCATATCTTTCTATGACCATGGCACGTTTTTGGGTTAAATGGTCGGTATCACGCCAGACCGCCTTTTCTTCCCAGAAAAATCACTGGTACCCATTTTTAGAGACTGGGTGAACCCCTGAGCCTTGTCGATCAAAAAAAATCCCCACTTCTAGGGATCGAAGCAGGATCCTTCTGATCAGAAAACGAACACACGAACTACTCAGCCACCGAGGCTCCACTACCGTAGGGAAGATGGATAGCAAGCTATATTGGGACTGGCAGTTATTATAGTGACGTACTCACCCTGGTAGGCCGCTTGATGATGATGAATCAATTTTCTACTTTGAGAGTAAGGTCATTGTTAACCACGTGATCTGTAATTAACGTTGCTGATAGGTTGTTACAGCCACAGGGCCACATACATGAGTGTGTCATGTAATTGTCAGTCGCATCACTCGAGTGGTTAACGAGGGCACTAGAGAAAAGAACCAAATTTTCTGTGTAGTACTTCAAAGCATCATCATCATTGAGTGCCGTCTCCGCATCGAAGGTTGGCTACCGTTAGCGTTAAAGTACGAGACCTAAATCAGCGTCTTAGCAAGTGAGTTTTCACCTATATGTGCTCGGCCGCCTATCCAGACGTGTTCGGAGACTTCTGGATAGTGTCGCTTCAATCATCGAAACTCACGACGTGAGACGGCATTTCTAACCTTCTCAGAGTGCTACCTTGGTACCCATTTCTGCCAGCGGCTGGGTCGACCGCTGGGGTATTTCTTCTTCCCAACCACGAGTACAACTCGCAAACTGCTCCCAGCGGGAATCGAACACGAGTTGTCCAAACGTCGGTAACCTAGTCGGGTGGTTTTCCCAAATGGGCTACCGAGGCCACCTTTCATTGTTTACTTTCAGTGATGACAAAAAAGTAATCCATGAAGTGAAATGTCACATGAGAGGTATTCTCCCACCACAACGACACATTTATCACATTTATGAACTGAATTGCGCATGACCGTGCGGTTAAATCCACTGTTTCGCTGATTGAAAAGCCGGTGTACGGTGTTCGAAACCCGCGGTGGACAGAAATTATGATTTTTTTTTCTAATCGGGGGTGAAATAAAACTCCCGAGTCTCACACATCGTGGCGACTGCTGCAACCAAGCTGCCTTTATCCCTCTGGTCCAGCAGTAAGCCCCTTTACATACACCAGCAATGGTAATGTGTGTCGAAAAGATGGTATGTAAATGAACAACTCACAATCCTTACAACAACGCTTTGATCAATTCGTTATTATTTCGTTGACAAGTGCTGAATATATAACAATTACAATCACCAGTGGTCCTGAATATATAACAATTACAATCACCAGTGGAACTAATATATACTTTCTTATAAAGTTTTGACCTGTTACGTCACTTATTCTATCTACGTTCGTTCTATACGTAATTCTTGTGAGCGTAGTTTGGGTTACATTGTAAATTATTAGTTTACTTGTCACATTGCCTTTTTTACGTCATAGTTGAAAATAGTAGCCTTCGTCACTCATAGTTGACTATAGTAGCCTTCTTCAGTCATAGTTGACTATAGTAGCCTCCGTTAGTCATAGTTAACTATAGTAGCCTCCGTCAGTCATAGTTGACTATAGTAGCCTCCGTCAGTCATAATTGATATAGTATATAGTAGCCTCCGTCAGTCATAGTTGACTATAGTAGCCTCCGTTAGTCACAGTTGACGATAGTAGCCTCCGTCAGTCATAGTTGACTATAGTAGCCTCCGTCAGTCATAGTTGATATAGTATATAGTAGCCTCCGTTAATCACAGTTGACGATAGTAGCCTCCGTTAGTCACAGTTGACGATAATAGCCTCCGTTAATCACAGTTGACGATAGTAGCCTCCGTTAGTCACAGTTGACGATAGTAGCCTCCGTCAGTCATAGTTGATATAGTATATAATAGCCCCTCCGTCAGTCATAGTTGACTATAGTAGCCTCCGTTAGTCACAGTTGACGATAGTAGCCACCGTTAATCACAGTTGACGATAGTAGCCTCCGTTAGTCATAGTTGACTATAGCAGCCTCAATCTCATTTGTCTTGTTACTAAACTATTAATGGGAAATAAATATTGACTTCAGATAAAGAATTTACGATCTGTATGTGTGTGTGTGTGTGTGTGCGTGCGTGCGTGCGTGCGTGTGTGTGTGTGTGTATGTGTGTGGTGTCAAAAACTGAAACCACTTCCATGAACTATCAGCCTTAAGAATATATGGAGTATGTTAGGCTCTTGACATCTTTATCCATATGAGGTAAAATTCCAAGATTAGATCTAAAATGCCACTTTGTGATGAAAACAAAACAGCTGGGCAATGCTCATATTTTTTGTCATCGCCAACACATGGTTTGATAAAGTGGTCAGTAATACGCCAGTGTCGTCCATCTGTAAAAAAAACGGTATTCATTTAAAACTGGAGAGTACTGGGTGTCTATTAGGATCGAACCACGTGACCTCAGTAGCTAAGTTCAGTACCATCTGCAGTACTACCACTCCACCTTCTCATCAAGGTTCACTGTATGTCTTTGCTGAAGTTGCTGAGCGCCAATCACATTTTGACCATCCACTTGGCCACATGTTAAAGCCAAAATTCTACCTTTTCATGTCCTTACCTTTGTCAGTTTTATTCTCTGCATTTCTAGAAATTATTTGTTTTCTTTATCTACATGGCTCTGGGAAAGCAGAGGACAGACGGGCTGGTGTATAGGTAGGGCGTTGGTCACTGTACAAGAATCTAAAGGGCTCTTTCTAATCCCGTGGTTTATACCTTAACTTATTCCTCCTCAGTCTTTGAATAGTAAAATCCAAAGTCTGGCCCCCTCTGATAACAGCAAAAAAACAGGAAGTCCTATGCTCGCACTGCGCATGTTAAAGAACCTTTGGCATAGTTAAAAGTCAAAAGTATACCAGATAGGCCGATGCCATTTAAACATTTTAAATAGACCCATTCCGAAGACAGACGTTAGCCGCGACACGTCGCATCCACGCGCCCATTTAACGGGTGAAAGTTAAAGAAGAGGAAAACTAAATATTAATCATTGGAAATACAACAGTAATATTAATGTAACGGATCAGAAACTTGGACTATCTGTGCAGGGAAGTAGAAAAGGTTAAACAGTTTTCATGTGCGTTGTCTTTGAAAGATTATGAACATCAAATGGCAGGATAAAGTAACCAACTCTAATGTCTTACAACGAGCCAAACTCCCATACATCAAATGGCAGGACAAAGTAACCAACTCTAATGTCTTACAACGAGCTAAACTCCCATACATCATGGCAACACTTAGGAGTCGTAGACTAAGATGGCGGGGTCATGTAGAAAGAATGGAAAATAATCGTGTTCCCAAACAAATATTGTATGGTAAACTTAGAGACGGAAAGAGGCCAAAGGGCAGACCAGTGCTGAGATATAGGGATGCTTGTAGCGCTTCCTTGAGGGAATTCTCTATCAGTGAAAGCAAGTGGAAGAATCTGGCTGCAGATCGTAGCAACTTTCAAGCAATCATCTATGTTAAATTCATAAGACAAAGGGTGCAGGAGAAAAGATACTAGGCCAGGTACAACGACTACATCTTGTTCATTCTGCGGTCGAATCTTGTTTATCCAGTATTGACAGATTCACCCACTAGAGAAGCTGTTCAGCAAAACAGCATTCAGCACTAAAATTTTACCAAACTACTGACTTATCATGATTGCTTGGTACCAATCGTCTATCATGACGCCAAAAACCATATGCATACAAGTAACATACTTTGCTGTCGATTTTCTGTGGGTGCGTTTATTTTCAGTGAAATTACTGTCACTTTTGTGAAAAGATGGCAGTTACTGTAGCCTCACTTCCTGTTTTCGTCGGGTTTCCGGGTCGGAGGTCAGTTGTAGCCGACCAGGAAAGTTGGTCAATAAAAGACGGCTGTCATCTAAAAGGACAAGCAACCAGACGTGGATGACGTCTGTAGGGGTTAAAATGTCACCAACTGATATCTGATTCCTGTTCCAAGAAATGAAGTTTGAGATTTACTATGGCAGCAGTTGGCTTGTTTGTTGTCACTGTTACAAATAACGACACAACGGAAACAGACAAACTAAATTTATCTTATTTGTTTTGTTTATATTTTGTTTGTTTTATTCTGTTGATAGGTCACACTAACACTGAAATACGATACACAACTCACGTTCACCAGCATCTCGATCGTAACCCATCAAGCACAGCAAATCTCGAGTTATCGCGCGTGAATTCAGATATTGTTTTTTTCGGTGCTCAGTGAAACGTCAACGAGGAAATTCTTAATTGAGGCAAATACAAAAATAAAGAACTCATAACAAAAAAAAAAAAAAACATAAGAAAGAAACAACTGACACTTTTTGGAGACATCATGAGAAGAGGAAAGTTTAAATGCTTGGCTACAACCGGCCTAATATGAGTAAAGAAATATCGCGGACAATAGAGGGATAAGGTACTAGATAACCTGGAGATAGCAAAGTAAACAGTTAACACACAAATTATACGACGTAATAAAAAGAGTAAAGATTGCCTCCCCTTGCCTTGCTAGGCGTATCGGGAATATGGTGTTAGTGACAATATTTTTCTATGACCACGGCACATTTTTGGGGATGTGGTCGGTATCACGCCAGGTCGCCTTTACTTCCCAGAAAAATCTCTCGTACCCATTTTTAGAGGCTGGGTGAACCCCGGAACCTTGTCAGTCCGAAAAAAAATCCGCCACTGCTGGGGATCGAACTTGAGACCTTCAAGTCAGGAAGCGAGCACACAAACCACTCGGCCACCGAGGCTCCTATACGACGCAATGCGTACAGAAAATTATGGAAGGACGTGATCGCCTACGCCAACCGGTTTGGCATATTATGATGACTGACTGAAGAGAGCATCAGAAGAGTTGTGGTAGCGCGTTGGCTTGACAACAAGATGAGCGTGGATTCAATCACCGGTTCTCGGTTCCCAGCCGTCCAAGTTGACAAAAATAGGTACCAGGGACGGTAAATTACAGGGAGTAGAAGCACTGGCCCACTCGCCGCCTTGAAATGAAGTACATAGACACCTCCCCCCCCCCCCCACTCCCCCTCCCACATTTCCAAACAAGGTTAAAATAAGCAGCGGGGTATCATTTATATTTTCAAAATGAGCAGTCAAAAACAAAAGTTGGCAAGAAATATTCGAAATGCACTATTGAGATCAGAAACAAAGCAAATACTCAAAATCTGCAAGTGTATATAAAAAGTGTGTGGAATAGACCTTGAGACAGTTCAGAGCTACAACTACCTTGGCCTTAACCAACCTGTAACCAGTGATGGAAAATGTACAACTGAAATAAGCAAAAGAATAGGAATGGTAATAAAAGTAATGTTAAGGCCATGAAAAATATACTAACAGCAAAACAAATAACACCAGGGCTAAAATTAAGAATAACAAAATGTTATATCTTCTCAACACTCGTGTATGGTGCAGAAAAATAGACATTAGACAAGAAAACAGAGCAGAAAATTGGAGCCGTTGAAATGTTAGTTTTATAGAATAATGAGAATAATTGGATGGAAAGAAAAGAAAACAAACTATGAAGTCTTAAAACAACTAAAAATTAAAAGAGAACTACTAAACTTGATTCAAACAAGACAAATAAGGTTTTTGGAGTATGTTAAAAGTCACAGCAGTCTACTAAAAGTAATCTTGGAGGGGAAAATACAAGGTAAAACAGGTAGTCCATGACTAGTATGGAGGTTAAAAAAAAAAAAAAGTAAAGAGCCCCCGTCACGCCAAGTGACGTATAGGGAATATAGTGTTAGTGACCATAAATTTTACAGACCTTCAGCACATGATTTTTGGGGTAATGTGGTCGGTATTACGCCCGTGCCGCTTTACTTTCCCAGAAAAAAATTCGGTACCCGTTCAAGGCTGGGTGATCCCGGAAGCCGTCGGTTGGAATCGAACCTTACTTCTTGTCCTTTGTAGTCCAGTTCAACTAATATGGAGAAGTAACATCAAAAGATGAACAAGTCATCTTAACACAAGCTACAATGTCAAAGGGACAGAGTGGAATGGCGCTCCATGGTAGCCAACCTTTGATGTCGAGACGGCACTCAATGATGATGATGAATATCAAAGTAAATGGCTCAATACATACATACAAACATACGAACGTACATGCATACATACATGCATACACACATACACACACTTACGAACATATACACACACTCACTGGCGTACACACAGAATTAAATATTTAATTACATAAGTACATACATGCGTACATGCGTACTTGCATACATGCGTACATGCGTACATGCGTACATGCATATATACATGAAAGCATTGTTTCTGTTTATTTGGCAACATATTATTACTGAGATTCTCACATACAGGAAACACGATCTCCTTCCTCTGCAAGGGAAGCCATGGGTGGCCATTGGGCAATAACCAAGTCATTATTTATTTATTTTCTTGTGTGAAAGGTAAACAATTCTATGAATGTCGCCAATAAAGTAGATCATCGGTTTTTTACTTGTTCTATACGAATTAACTCTATCATAAATAGATCAAACTTTATGTATATTTAGAATCTAACACGAGAACTTGATGACGACCCTGTGCATATATATGAGATATGTATCAAATAAATATATCTGGGGAAATTTCCGGAAATGAACATATCAATTGATCTGCTATTAAGTGGACACGCTTGTCTGGTTAATCAAACTGGAAATATTTCTCAAACAAGGGCAGATCTCCCCATACGATAATTTTAATCTGTCTGCTTGACAATTGGGGTTACCACACGCCGGCTCAATAATCTACTTGCTCATTGAAAAGTCTCCCATTTTTCTAAAGCTTTCTGCTCAGTTCTCACAGTCTCAAAGACAAGCAGACCTCGTTAAGAACTTTCTGTATATCTATCTATCGATCTTTTGAGCCGTAGCCGGCCCATAGAGTATAGACTCAGATACCCTTTCCCTGTTTCAAAATTTTCTTTCTGGCAGTCTCAATCCTTGCAATGATCTTTTATAAAAATCTTGCCTTTTGTCTCTATTCTGTGTAAGCAATTTATTGAGGGAGCCCATTCCTGCTGCCTTTTGTTGTTTTAGGACTGAAAGTATTATCACAACTGTTATCTACTGCTAGTTTGCAAATTCTGTATCAGGTCAACGTTTCATTAACAAGGACGTTTTCTACGAGAGTAGCTTCTTAGACCTCTTATCAACGGTTCTTTGCCAAGCTAAAGAAAACAAGCCTCCATCTTGTATCGACACAAGAAACATCTTCGAACTTTAGTGGAAGAGAATGCCACTATTCATCTATAACCATCAACACATCTGTTGATGATGTTGCCAATGGCCAATATAAGCAAATACCAATACCAAATACTAACATCTTATACCTGTAAATTATGTCCCTTCTCGGGTAACAATCTTGCTGATTTCCCCTTGGTTATTTCTAGTGTGGGTTATTCATTAATTCCATCTACTGGGATTTATTAGTCACGAAATCAAATCAGCGTGATCGCTATCTCTGTGAATGCGAATTTAGTGAAACTAGCACCCATGGAAAATAGGAAGTGGGCTACAGTTTTGTTGACAAACATTTTTATAATGATAATGGGGAGATAAGTCTTGAAATCCTTACTAACTTTAAATAGAATTGTGCAGTTCTCTCTCCATAACTAGACATCGCATTTACAAATGATGTCACACAAGCATTAATTTGGTTTAATATGCCAAACCAGTTTATTCTACAGAGTTGATTGTTTCCCAGTTGAGTGATATTATTTACGTGGGTTTGTTGGTAACAAAAATATTTACATGATATGTGTCTGTTAGTTTACTATATAGTTACCCCGTTAGAAGTAATATTGATAACTGGCTGGAGGCATTGGGAAACGTTACAGCAGAGGAGGTTAAATAATGAACAGAGACAATCAAATATATTTGACTGCATGAGGGAATGTGAGTGGGTACGTTGGTGATTGAGTTGGTGAGTGAGTGAGTGTAGTAGGTGGGTGTGTGTGGATGAGTGAGTGAGTGGGTGAGTGAGTGAATTGGTGCTTGAGTTGGTGAGTGAGTGGGTGAGTGAGTGAGTGAATGAGTGTAGTGGGTGAGTGAGTGAGTGAGTGAATGGTTGGTGGTTGGTTGCGTTCGCCCGATGACTAAAGTATTCTAGAGTATCATGGTAGACTAGAATATTCCTCTTCATCATCCGCCCTTACAAGGACGTAGTGGACGTGTCTGTGTTGTGTTGTGGTTTGCAGTATAACTGTTATTTGCGCCTTTCGGCCCAAAGCGTCCGACTTCAGCACAACATTTTTGAGTACCGGGTTGTCTTCCCTCTTCGATCCCTGCACGCTTGGCCAGACTAGTCAGGTTAGTCTGTTACTGGAGGCACCGCGGAGAGGTGGAGCAGGGTCTGGATGGTTTTGATTCACCAATCCTGGCGCAAGCCATCAGCTGTGGATCGCTGACAACTTCCAGCTCTGGTGCTGGTAGAATGAGTTGGTGTTTGAATTGGTGAGTGGGTGTTTGAGTTGGTGAGTGAGAGAGTGAGTTGGTGCTTGAGTGCGTGAGTAAATGACTGATTGAGTGAGTGAGTGAGTGAGTGAGTGTGTGAGTGAATGAGTGTAGTGAGTGAATGAGTGAAGTGAGTGTGTGAGTGAATGAGTGTAGTGAGTGAGTGTAGTAGGTGGGTGGGTGAGAGTGAATGAGTTGGTGCTTGACTTAGTGAGTGAGTGAATAAATGAGTGAGTGGGTGTGTGAGTGAACAAACTTGAAAAACTTTAAATATATAGGAACAAAATGATCTGAAGATGGTAAAATAAATAAAGAAATAGACACCCGATGCAACAAGGCAAATCAAATATTGAGACAGCCATTCCCTATACTTCAACACAAAGCAATACCTATTACCTCCAAGAAACATCTTATACAGAGTATATTCATTCCAACATTGTTCTACTGATGCCAAACATGGTCACTTACGTCTAAGCATAAAATAAATCTTGCCACCACAGAGATGAGATGTCAGAGAAAAGCGCTTGGAGTGTCCAGAAAAGACAGAATCTTAAATGATATTATAAAATAAATAGTAGATTAAGTCAATCCTAAGCTACATACAGAAACAACATATAAACTGGTTTGACTGTTTAGAAAGAACGCAGGGCGATTCCTTACTAAACAAAGTATATATTAAAAGAGGAGAAGAGCTAGAGGCAGACACAGAGCAAGATGAGCAGACAACATACAAAATATACAACATTAAGTGGCAATGATTCAGGTCGACACACAAGGACGACAACCAGAAGCTTGTATCTTCCTCGACACCAGATCGGGTACAAGAGGAAGTGAAGAAAGAAAGAAAAGACAGATAGATAATTGTATGTCTCTTAAATTAGAACACATTTCATTGCAAAACAGGATTCATAGTTTGTATATAGATGGGTGAGATAATGAGTGACGAAGTCTGTAAGAGCAGAGAAAACATTGAACTCAACCTCGAGTTGATTGTTTCTAGTGAGGTGTATGTTTGTTTTGCGTTGCGTGACTGTTATTTCGCTAGCTCGTCTGTCATTATAAAGACATAAGACGGGCGTTAGTTACGCAGTGTTGTTGTTTACAAGTCGCAATACCAGCGCTATTCCACGCAATTTGCTAGACTTCGACACATGTTAGAGTAAGATCAAGGCAAAGAAATGCATACAAATGCAAAGCTACATTAAAGCTAATTGTAAGGAGAAATGACAAAGAAAAATAAATAGAAAAAAATAGAAAAAAATGGCGCGGCCTTACGTAATAAGTGAACGATACAAATTAGAACGACGTTTTGGTTCAATAGACCTATTTATTGAATTATTTACCCACTTAAAAAATATTTTAAATATTTTTTTATATTTTTAAATTATTTAATTATTTTTACATTTCTAAAAATTATTTATTATTTTTATTTTAAATACATACCGTGTGTGTGTGTGTGTGTGTGTGTGTGTGTGTGTGTGTGTGTGTGTGTGTGTGTGTGTGTGTGTGTGTGTGTGTGTGTGTGTGTGTGTGTGTGTGTGTGTTTTCCTGCTGAAGACCTATTGAGCCGAAACGTTGTTCTAATTTGTGTCGTGCACTTATAACGTTATACTTTAACCATACGGTTTTTTTTTTTCGTTTTTTAATATATGCATGTATGTATGTATCTTTTTTATCATTTCTCCTTACAGGTTAGAGTACTAGGACTTGACCTTCCTTCTTTGATCCATAACTGCTTGGCCAAACAAGTCGGTTTTCTTTCCTTACTCGGCTGTGACGTAGAACAATTATAATTAAGCCTGAGACTAGCAAACACTCAGAGGTACAATATAACATTAGTCAATATTCTAGTTTCATGTCCGAAACAAGAAGCAGAACGACTAATATTTTAGGCATATCAGAGACAAGATGGAAAGAATGTGGGTACATAGAGGATGAAAAATATACATTTATATATTCAGGCACCACAACAAAACATCAAAGAGGGGTAGGAATACTAATAAAAAGAGAGTTACAAAAATATCTAATTACCAACAGGACATACAATGATAGGATTATACTACTCAAGATGAAAGCAAAACCATTCGACATAGCAATAATACAGACATACACACCTACTCAAGACTGCACAGATGAGCAAATAGAGGCATACTATGAAGATCTAAATAAAGTTATGAAGCAAGTGAAATCTTCAGACATCTTGATTGTAATGGGTGACGTAAACGCTTCACAACAGCCTACTAAAAGTAATCTTGGAGGGGAAAATACAAGGTAAAAAAGGCAGAGGCAGACCAAGACTAACATGGGCGAGTAACATCAAAAGATGGACAAGTCAGTCTATGACAACTTGCATCATCAAAGAGACAGAGCAGAATGGCGCTCCGTGGTAGCCAACCTTCGTTGCAGAGATGGCACTCGATGATGATGATAAATGTTCGAAACTAGTACGCATTCGTTAAATTAGCTCTAAGATTGGCACATATTTTGATGCACATTCTAAGAATAGAAAAAACATTTTATATAAATTTTGAGATTAGTTAACATTTTTGTATAAACTGAGGCTAGTAAACATTTGATGTAAATTTTGAGACTAGTAAACAATTTGGTATAATTTATGAGATTTGTAAACATTCTGATGTGAAAGCTGAGACTAGTAAAGATTTGGATATAAAGGTCAAGATTTAAAGGTAATCTCTGACACTAGTAAACATTTTGATATTTAAAAAAAAAGTAAAGTACCCCCGTCACGCCAAGTGGCGTATAGGGAAATATGGTGTTAGTGACCCTATATTTTACAGACCTTCAGCACATGATTTTTGGTGTAATGTGGTCGGTATTACGCCCGTGCTGCTTTACTTTCCCAGAAAAAAATCCGGTACCCATTTAAGACTGGGTGAACCCGGAAGCCGTCGGTTGGGATCGAACCATAACCCTTGACCTTTGTAGTCCAGTTCACTAACCACTGAGCTATCGCGGCTTCCTATTTTGATATAAAGGTCAAGATTTAAAGGTAAACTCTGAGACTAGTAAACATTTTGATATAAAGGTCAAGATTTAAAGGTAAACTCTGAGACTAGTAAACATTCTGGAGGAAACTTGGAGATAATAAAAACATCAACAAAGACTTAAAAGACATGCAAATTTAAATGTATAGATTAAAAAAAACAGACTGAAATAACACTTATATATACATTAGCCATGATTGACACACTGAGTTCTACCCATCATGTGATCATATGTTTCACATTGATATGTGTTTAGTATGTTCCTCTAGACTATCTCGCAAACAACAAGGAAGAAAATTGATTCATTCGAAACAGAATGCTACAGAAAAATCCTTAAGATAACAAACATTAAACATGAAAAATTAACTGATCTATAAACACCATTTTATAGAGGAAATTAAAATAATTTGGCCACGTTAAAAGACACAGCAGGCTGGAAAGAACAATACCGGAGACACGGTTCCTGGGCCATGCATCAGGGGAGACCAAGAAGAAGGTGATTTCAAAAGATCAATGAGACCTTGAACATGACAACAGAAGAAGTGGGAGATCTGGCCAGAGACAGAGATTCTTTCAGACGGGCTGTGGTGAATGTAACGTTCTGTGGGAGATCTGGCTAGAGATTCTTGCAGACGGGCTGTGGTGAATGTAACGTTCTGTGGGAGATCTGGCTAGAGACAGAGATTCTTTCAGGCGGGCTGTGGTGAATGTAACGTTCTGTGGGAGATCTGGCTAGAGACAGAGATTCTTTCAGGCGGGCTGTGGTGAATGTAACGTTCTGTAGGAGATCTGGCTAGAGACAGAGATTCTTTCAGACGGGCTGTGGTGAATGTAACGTTCTGTGGGAGATCTGGCCAGAGACAGAGATTCTTTCAGACGGGCTGTGGTGAATGTAACGTTCTGTGGGAGATCTGGCTAGAGATTCTTGTAGACAGGCTGTGGTGAATGTAACGTTCTGTGGGAGATCTGGCTAGAGACAGAGATTCTTTCAGGCGGGCTGTGGTGAATGTAACGTTCTGTGGGAGATCTGGCTAGAGACAGAGATTCTTTCAGGCGGGCTGTGGTGAATGTAACGTTCTGTGGGAGATCTGGCCAGAGACAGAGATTCTTTCAGACGGGCTGTGGTGAATGTAACGTTCTGTGGGAGATCTGGCTAGAGACAGAGATTCTTTCAGGCGGGCTGTGGTGAATGTAACGTTCTGTGGGAGATCTGGCTAGAGACAGATATTCTTATAGGTGGGCTGTGGTGAATGTAACGTTCTGCACAAGACATGCGACCTGATGATGACGTTGATGCTCCTCTGCACAGATTATACTAATCTTTTCTATCCATGTAACTCCTTGTTTCCCTCTAGTTTCAAAAGAAGACTTTCGCTTGTCTATGCGTACAACGATAGCTGCTTCAGTTTCCATTCTCTAAAGATGGGCAAGCACTTAACTTCCTGCTTTCCTGAAGTATTTAGTGTATAATTTAGTTCTAGCAATTTTCCTGATGTTTTCATTTAGTACTGTTTCTGCCCTAGTGACACTAATGCATGTTCTGAAGCACCTTATTCCCACATTTGTGATAGCTCATTTGTGACATGCGGCCTCTCCTTAAAGAATGCATTTGAATGTCCGTCCGCCATTCGACACAAGTGACCCAACTATCATCGCCAACGTTGCTAATGGATAATGAATATGTTAGGAACTCCGGCACGATTCAACATTTGTCAAAAATAGCAGCTTCCGTTAGCGGACCTAGAGTACACAACAGCTGACACCTTTCATTAACTGGGCACATCAATTCATTTCCTATTCGTGTACATATCACCCATTACGTTTTGGAAGTACAATTTTGCTAGCTGACCTCTGACCTATTCCCTCTTCCCTGGGGCCATTTCCTCTCTCTCTCTATCTATCTATCTATCTATCTATCTATCTATCTATCTATCTATCTATCTATCTATCTATCTATCTATCTATCTATCTATCTATCTATCTATCTATCTATCTATCTATCTATCTATCTATCTATCTATCTATCTATCTCTCTCTCTCTCTCTCTTCCCCCCCCCCCCCAATACGTAAATAATAATGTCTGACAAAGTTTACTATGATCTATATCTTATAATGGGAGCCGCGATAGCTCAGTGATTAGTGAACTGGACTACGAAGGACGAGGGGTAGGGTTCTATCCCAACCGACGGCTTTCGGGTTCACCCAGCCTTAAATGGGTACCGGTTTTTTTTTTTCTGGCAAAGTAAAGCAGCACGGGTGTAATACTGACCACATTATCCAAAAATCATGTGCTGACGGTCTGTAAAATATAGGGTCACTAATACCATATTTCCCTATACGCCACTTGGCGTACTTTACTTTTATATCTTATTATTAAATCTATATCGATTTATATCTTTAAGATATACATTTACGACTCGGACTATAAATGAAAATATGAACAAAAACGTTCACATTAATAGTCCCATAGTTGACATGGCAGAAGAGCCAATCCTACAAAGCTGTCTCCAGTAAACGAGAGAAAATCATGGCCCATACTCACTATCTGGGAAAGGAGACGGTAATTCGTTGAATTGAAACCATGGAAAAGAGAACGTGCTGGGTTGTCCAGTGGCAGTACGTCAACCTCTGTACTCAATGGTCTCCAATTCAAATCCCACCATCTGCGGTGTGGTTTTTTTCAAAATTTAATCCGTGATTTCCTCGTGGACTTACCTTCCCCTGGTCTCTACTGAGATCCGGTGTCCAGCCCTCTCGGAAAACGGCGAAAAACAGGAGGTCCCCTGTGCCCTCACACACGTCAAAGATTCCTTGGCAGTTAATAGTTGAAGGGTAGGCTAAAAATGACCGCTGCCAGGGCAAATTTCTTTTACCCTAATGCACCCATGACGAAAACCGATGTGTCGGACATAAAGTCGCAAATATGGCGGCTTTGTGCCGTAAACTAGCGACACAACGCTCCACGCCTCCTTAATATGGCGGCTTTGTGCCGTAAACTATCGACACAACGCTCCACGCCTCCTTAATATGGCGGCTTTGTGCCGTAAACTAGCGACACAACGCTCCACGCCTCCTTAATATGGCGGCTTTGTGCCGTAAACTAGCGACACAACGCTCCACGCCTCCTTAATATGGCGGCTTTGTGCCGTAAACTAGCGACACAACGCTCCACGCCTCCTTAATATGGCGGCTTTGTGCCGTAAACTAGCGACACAACGCTCCACGCCTCCTTAATATGGCGGCTTTGTGCCGTAAACTAGCGACACAACGCTCCACGCCTCCTTAATATGGCGGCTTTGTGCCGTAAACTAGCGACACAACGCTCCACGCCTCCTTAATATGGCGGCTTTGTGCCGTAAACTAGCGACACAACGCTCCACGCCTCCTTAATATGGCGGCTTTGTGCCGTAAACTAGCGACACAACGCTCCACGCCTCCTTAATATGGCGGCTTTGTGCCGTAAACTAGCGACACAACGCTCCACGCCTCCTTAATATGGCGGCTTTGTGCCGTAAACTATCGACACAACGCTCCACGCCTCCTTAATATGGCGGCTTTGTGCCGTAAACTAGCGACACAACGCTCCACGCCTCCTTAATATGGCGGCTTTGTGCCGTAAACTATCGACACAACGCTCCACGCCTCCTTAATATGGCGGCTTTGTGCCGTAAACTAGCGACACAACGCTCCACGCCTCCTTAATATGGCGGCTTTGTGCCGTAAACTATCGACACCACGCTCCACGCCTCCTTAATATGGCGGCTTGTGCCGTAAACTAGCGACACCAGCGCTCCACGCCTCCTTAATATGGCGGCTTTGTGCCGTAAACTAGCGACACCAGCGCTCCACGCCTCCTTAATATGGCGGCTTTGTGCCGTAAACTAGCGACACCAGCGCTCCACGCCTCCTTAATATGGCGGCTTTGTGCCGTAAACTAGCGACACCAGCGCTCCACGCCTCCTTAATATGGCGGCTTGGTGCCGTAAACTAGCGACACCAGCGCTCCACGCCTCCTTAATATGGCGGCTTTGTGCCGTAAACTAGCGACACCAGCGCTCCACGCCTCCATAATACGTGAAGGCAAAGAATAAAAATAAAGCATGAAACATCTGACTTCATTAGTGAATCTGAAAACCCAGTCTGAATGACGTCATGATCGCATGAGAAGAGCATTAAAATCAAATGAAGAACGGGAACACAATTATGAGAAGATGCCAACATATGTTTGGAGATATATATATAGATAAAGAGATAAAGAGATAAAGAGATAAGATAAGGCGGGAAACTAAGAAAATTAATAAACAGCCAGGTAAGTACACAGGTATTTGAAGTTAGGATTTAGAAAACTGTTTTTTTTTTTTTTTTTTGGTGGAGTTTTCTTCTATTCTAATACTGTACATGACTTTGTATTTGTAAATGTTTGTCAAGGCTCGAAATTTGTGTATGTTGTTGTTATGTGATGTTATGTTATTTTTTTAAAGTATCACTATCGCTGCTTAAGAGATATTTCCATATAGAGAGAATGAGAGGAAAGTGAGAGAGATGAAAGATAAAAGAGATATAGAAAGATTATTAGTAAATATTAAAGGGAGATGTAGGACGATTGAGAGAAGAAAAGAGTAGGAGAGATAGAATATGAATGAGGATGAGGGGAAAGAGAAAAATGAAGGGGCAGAATGAAAAAGGAAGCGAGAGAACGAAAGAAGGAGAAATAAATGAATAATGTTTGGAAGAGATAGAATAATGGAAGAAAATATAAAAAAAAGAGAAGACATGAAAGTGGACACGCGGTAAAGAGTGATGGGCATGAGGGAGAGAGGAAAGAAGGGGTGGTGGAAAGAGAAGAGAGAGAGAGCAAATATAGAAATATAATCGTGGAAGAGTTTGGGAAGAGAGATTTAGGATATCAGGTCTAGTGAGAGGCAAGAGGAGAATGATAAAAGATATACGGGAGGGGAGGGGGAGAATCGGGAGAGGAAGCTTGTTGGAAGGGACGGAGAATTAGTAGAGAATGCTTGTTGGAAGAGAGGGAGAATCAGTAAAGGAAGCTTGCTGGAAGGGAGGGAGAATCAGTAGAGAATGCTTGTTGGAAAGGAGGAAGAATCAGTAGAGGAAGCTTGTTGGAAGGGAAGGGGAATCAGTAGAGAATGCTTGTTGGAAGGGAGGGAGAATCAGTAGAGAATGCTTGTTGGAAGAGAGGGAGAATCAGTAGAGGAAACTTGTTGGACGGGAAGGAGAATCAGCAGAGGAAGCTTGTTGGAAGGGAGGGAGAATCAGTAGAGAATGCTTGTTGGAAGGGAGGGAGTGTCGGTAAAGGAAGCTTGTTGGAAGGGAGAGAGGATCAGTAGAGAATGCTTGTTGGAAGGGAGGGAGAATTACTCGAGAATGTTTGTTGGAAGGGAGGGAGAGTTGGTAGAGGAAGCTTGTTGGAAGGGAGGGAGAATCAGTATAGAATGATTGCTAGAAGGGTGGGAGAATCAGAAGGGAATGCTTGTGGGAAGGGAGGGAGAATCAGTAGAGAATGCTTGTTGGAAGGGAGGGAGAATCAGTAGAGAATGCTTGTTGGAAGGGGAGAAGAATCAATAGAGAATGCTTGTTGGAAGGGAGGGAGAATCAGTAGAGAATGCTTGCTGGAAGGGAGGGAAAATCGGCAGAGGAAGCTTATTGGAAGGGAGGGAAAGGAAGCTTGTTGGAAGGGAGGGAGAATCAGTAGAGAATGTTTGTTGGAAGGGAGGGAGAGTCGGTAAAGGAAGCTTGTTGGAAGGGAGGGAGGATCAGTAGAGATTGCTTGTTGGAAGGGAAGGAGAATCACTCGAGAATGTTTGTTGGAAGGGAGGGAGAGTTGGTAGAGGAAACTTGTTGGAAGGGAGGGAGAATCAGTAGAGAATGCTTGTTGGAAGGGAGGGAGAATCAGTAGAGAATGCTTGTTGGAAGGGAGGGAGAATCAGTAGAGAATGCTCGTTGGAAGGGAGGGAGAATCGGTAGAGGAAGCTTGTTGGAAGGGAGGGAGAATCAGTAGAGGAAGCTTGTTGGAAGGGAGGGAGAATCAGTAGAGAATGCTCGTTGGAAGGGAGGGAGAATCAGTAGAGAATGCTCGTTGGAAGGGAGGGAGAATCGGTAGAGGAAGCTTGTTGGAAGGGAGGGAGAATCAGTAGAGGAAGCTTGTTGGAAGGGAGGGAGAATCGGTAGAGGAAGCTTGTTGGAAGGGAGGGAGAATCGGTAGAGGATGCTTGTTTGAAGGGAGGGAGTGGAAGCAAGGGGTGTGACATGGTGGAGAAAATATTTGAGGGAGGACGGCTGCAGAGTAAAGCAGGGGGGGGGATAAGGAAAAAAAATGGGGGGTGTGGAGTATCAAACAAATACCAAGTCCGTTAACAACTAGAAAATAAACATAGATCATTGGAAACAGGTAAAGGATATATGGAAGGAGACATGTGAAGAATCTCTGGGGAAAAGAAAACGTCAGAATAAGGCACTGATGACAGCAGAGACCCTGAAGAAAGTTAAAGAAAAAAGAATAAGAATGCAGACATAACTGAAAACAATCATAACAACAGAAATGGAATACAGTGGTCACTAACCAAGCAACTTAATGACTTAAGACTTTGTTGATGACATAGTTCTCCTATCACATAATCATCAACAAATGCAAGATAAAAATATTATGGATTTTTATTTCTTTGCAGTAATACCGAGGTCTCCCATAACCATAACCAAGATAAAATGAGCATACTTGATGAGAGATCACAACAGTTGGGACTGGAAATAGAGATGAGGCCAAAATTATCAGAATTAATCTTACATATGCAATATTACATATATCTGGGCAGTAATATAGACAAAAGAGTGGGACAGAAAATGATATCCAAAATAAGGATACACAATTACAACAAGCATTACACAAAAGGCCCTTTTTTGGAAACCCCAGGGGAAAAGACAAAAAGAAAGACCAAAATATGTTTGGAGAGACAGATGGAAGCAGAAAGATGAAGATCATGGAGAAGATAAGGAATGATTTTAACAGAATGGCAAGAAACAGAACGACTTGGAAAGTGTTTGTTGAAGATCTATGCTCAACAGGGAGTTGAACGTGTTTGTTGAAGACCTATGCTCCATAGGGAGTTGAAAATGTTTGTTGAAGATCTATGCTCCACAGGAGGTTGAAAGTGTTGAAGATCTGTGCCCCAAAGGAAGTTGAAAGTGTTTGTTGAAGACCTATGCTCCACAGGGAGTTGAAAATGTTTGTTGAAGATCTATGCTCCACAGGGAGTTGAAAATGTCTGTTGAAGATCTATGCTCCACAGGAGGCTGAAAGTGTTGAAGATCTGTACTCCAAAGGAAGTTGAAAGTGTTTGTTGAAGACCTATGCTCCATAGAGAGTTGAAAGTGTTTGTTGAAGACCTATGCTCCATAGAGAGTTGAACGTGTTTGTTGAAGACCTATGCTCCACAGGGAGTTGAAAATGTTTGTTGAAGATCTATGCTCCACAGAGAGTTGAAAGTCTTTGTTGAAAACCTATGCTCCACAGGGAGATGAAAGTGTTTGTTGAAGACATATGCTCCATAGAGAGTTGAAAGTGTTTGTTGAAGACCTATGCTCCATAGAGAGTTGAAAGTGTTTGTTGAAAACCTATGCTCCACAGGGAAATGAAAGTGTTTGTTGAAAACCTATGCTCCACAGGGAGATGAAAGTGTTTGTTGAAGACATATGCTCCACAGGGAGCTGAAAAGTAGACGAATAGATAGAATGATGGCTAATCAAGAGTGTAAAAGGGGGGGGGGAGAAGATTAAATAACGAAATAGAAATAATATATATACCAAGAAATAATACCAAGAAATAAAGCACCGGGGATAGATAACATACCAATAGAAATAATAGCAGCAGCAGGAGAAGCAGGAATGCAATGGCTGCACAGAATATTTAATGCAGCATGGCACCAACAACAAGCCCCAGAAGACTGGCAACAGGCAATCATCATACCAATATGGAAAAAGAAAGGTAGCAAATAAGACTGCAATCAATATATAGGTATATCTCTTCTCAGCCATGTAAGAAAGCTATACGCCAAAATCTTGGAAAAAAGGCTGAGACCAATAATAGAACTACAGTTAAGCGATTCTCAAATGGGGTTCCGAAAAAAAACAGAGGATGTACTGACGCACTATTCACATTAAAACTGCTTGCAGATAAAACGACAGAACACAATCAAAACTTATACATAGTCTTCATTGACCAGGAAAACGCATTCGACAGAGTAAACAGAGAACAACTGTGGGAGATACTAACAACATACGGAGTAAGCCAACATCTAACCAACCTTATTAAAAGCCTGGGAATAATAGAACAAAGAAGTATGTGTTAGCACTCGGAAAAATTGACAGACAAACAACAATAGAAAAAAACGAAGAACAATATATGGTCCGAAGCGGGATCGAACCCGTACTCAGTGGCACCGCGCCTTGCCACGAGAAGCCGAACGCTTTGCACACTGCCACGAAGCCAACTAAAAAAATGGCTATTGTAGCAGTGTCTTACACGAAGGCGTTCTCAATGACTATAGCATAGGGTAACGATCACAGACCGGAAATAAATTGTATATTTGTAATTTCCTATTAATGCAAGTATCTCCCAGTAGGGCTGAATACTTGTGTTGTAGACAAACATTTATTGGACGAAACAGCACGAATAGTAGTTTCCAGTGGTTATATACTGGGTACAAATAATAATACATATATATTATTATATGGGGAACTTCCGAGGCGATAATAGGGAATAATAGAACAAAGAAGTAGGTGTTAGCACTCGGAAAAATTGACAGACAAACAACAATAGAAAAAAACGAAGAACAATAAAGACTTATTAAAAGCCTCTACGTCAACAGCAGCTGCAGGATCAGAACAGCAGCAGGCTACACAGACCACTTCGAAGTTAGATCAGGCGTAAGACAGGGGTGCGTACTATCCCCCCTGCTGTTTATTTCATACATGGACCATATATGCAGCTAGCCAACCTATCAGAGACAGAGGAGATCAACGAGCTTCTATTTGCAGACGATCAGGCACTAATACATGAAACAATAGAAGACCTACAAGAACACTTAAACAAACTCAACAGCTCAGGCACAAAATACAACATGAAAATCAACATCAACAAAACAGAAGTCATGAATGTCGCCAAAAATAAACAGAACATCAACATAAGTATAGAAGGCAGACAACTAAAACAAGTAGAATAATTCAAATACCTAGAAAGTCTAATGACAAACAATAACTATCAAACAGCAGAGATAGAATCAAGATGCAACAAAGCTTGTCAAATCATCGGACAGTTATCACCACTATTGTCCAACAAGGAAATAACTCTGGAGGCAAAACGAGCACTATACAATACAATCTTCATCCCAACGTTGTGCTACCAATGCCAGATCTGGACCCTAGATGCAAGAACAATAAGAAAAATAAAAATAACCTCTACAGAAATGAAATGCGTTAGACGAATGACAGGAAACAGGCTGAGAGATAATATCAGAAATGAAGAACTGAGAAAAGAGCTAGGAATAGCCCCCGCCATAGAATATATAAGGAAACAACAGATAAAATGGTTTGGCCACGTGACAAGGCAGAAAGAACAAAGCACTACACAACGAGCCTTCAACAAACGTTTCGAGAACACCAGACCCAAGGGTCGACCACGAAAAAGATGGGTCGATGGAATATTAGAAGCACTAGGAAACATAACAGCAGCAGAGGCGAACAGAGGAGCAAAATACCGCAAATTATATCTCCCCTCGACGCTGAAAGGCAGATGAGGAAGGAAAGAAGAAGAAGAAGATAGAAATAATTAAAATGTAGATATTGGGTAAAACAGACAGAAAACGACAGTTAGAGAGAGAGAGAGAGAGAGAGAGAGGAGGAGGAGAGAGAAAGAGAGAGTGAGTGAGAGCGACAGAATGGTAAGAAAGAGATGGATAATAAGAGCGTTATTATAAGAAAAGTATGAAAAGAGAGCGATTGAGCGAATTAGAATAGAATAAAGAGGATAGAGAGATTAGGAGAAATACAGTGAAAGAGGTGAAACATATAGCTTGGAATAGAGAAAGAAAAATTTAGCAAAAAAGGAAAAGGCTGAAAGAATATGAAGGAGTGAAAGAGAGGAGATAGTTAATACAATATATAGAAAAAAAGATATAATTCGAGAAAGTAGTGAAAGATAGAGATAAGAGAGCATAGTAGAGAGAGAGAGAGAGAGAGAGAGAGAGAGAGAGGCGAGTGAAAGGTAGAGAGAAAGATAACATAGTGAGAGAAACTAGGAGAAAAAGAAATCGATCACTAGCAGAGAGAGAAATACAAGCTGTTGCTATAGAAACAAGATTAATAAATGGCTATACAACATTCTGACAAATATCAAAACCATGATAGTATTTGAAATCCAGAACAGCAGTTAAAAATGTAATTACTATCATTGATTTCGTGGGTCGTGTGATAATCTAGATTTCATTTGTGTGTTATCAGCTACTACTGTAGATTGATCACATAAAAGGCCTGTGAAGTTCACTGATAAATCTCAATATATCGATTCTTTGAAGCAATAAATAGTTCATGACAATGAGTTTTAATATCGTGTCTTTTGTTTGTTGGTTGAATTCGTTATTACAGACACAGCAATGAATGAGATCGTTTTTTTTTTTAATGTTTTCTCTAGGTAGAGACAGGGCTTATCTGGTGAGTTATGACTGCCCTCACCAGTCGGTATGTTGCAAAATAAAAATCTAAATAAAAGTTCAAATATTACTGAAAGTAAAATAAAAAGTAGATTAGTCGGCAGGGCGTAGAATGTTTGAATTTAGGGATTTATAGAGTTGATTCATCAAAATGTTTCATTCCTTATATTGTGCTGCTAAGTCTCGATCCTTCCGATTCTTATAGCTCGGTATTCCTGCTGTCCAACTACGACTCAAATCAAATTTCTTGGTATTCCTGCTGTCCAACAACGACTCAAATCAAATTTCTCGGTATTCCTGCTGTCCAACAACGACTCAACTCAAATTTCTCGGTATTCCTGCTGTCCAACAACGACTCAACTCAAACCTCTCGGTATTCCTGCTGTCCAACAACGACTCAACTCAAACTTCTTGGTATTTCTGTTGTCCAACAACGACTCAACTCAAACTTCTCGGTATTCCTGCTGCCCAACAACGAATCAACTCCAACTTCTTGGTATTCCTGCTGTCCAACAACGACTCAACTCAAACCTCTCGGTATTCCTGCTGTCCAACAACGACTCAACTCAAACTTCTTGGTATTCCTGCTGTCCAACAACGACTCAACACAAACTTCTCAGTATTTCTGCTGTCCAACAACGACTCAACTCAAACTTCTCAGTATTCCTGCTGCCCAACAACAACTCAACTCAAACTTCTCGGTATTCCTGCTGTCCAACAACGACTCAACTCCAACTTCTCGGTATTCCTGCTGTCCAAAACGACTCAACTCAAACTTCTCGGTATTTCTGCTGTCCAACTCCGACTCTAGACTACCGAGTCCATAAGTTAGACTGCTGGGTATTGCTGCTGTCTGACTCTAGAATCCCGAGTCTGTAAGTTAGACTGCTAGGTATTGCTGCTGTCTGACTCTAGAATACCAAGCCCGTAAGTTAGACTGCTAGGTATTGCTGCTGTCCGACTCTAACATCCCAAATTCTCCACTACAAATGAAACTAATTAATAATAATAATGTGATAATAATAATTGTAATAATAATTCCATAATAATAATGATAGTGATGACAATAATTAATAATAACAATGATGGTAAAAATAGGATTTATAATTTGAGAGAGATGTAAATCGATGTAACATAGCAGGTCACTCAAGTGCAAACACAGCAAAGAGGTGACCTTTCGAGACACAAGCCAAGTCAAGATTTACGAGAACTGCATTGCACTGGTCTTATCATTATCTTGTCGGTCTCGTTGGTTCATTGCTAAGGAACACGATCGTGCTAAACTTGGTGCCAGTCTGACTGTATGAGTTGCCAGAAATCACTATATGGTCTCCCGTCTGTATTATCTTTTGGAAGTTATCTCCCCTTGTCTTTACTTTCGGTTCCAGCCTGGGGTATATTTATTCTTTCTCCTATAGCCTCATTTATGCATTTGATTTTCCTAGTGACTCCAGACAAATTTGAAAGTTCCATGGACAGCTAAAAAGACCATTGTCATTCTCAAAGAGGCCAACATACAAAGAGGCCAACATACAAAGAGGCCAACATAAAACAATCAACATTTTTTCAGGCACATTATGATAAGATGAAAGTTTTGGTTACAACTGGCAATATACCGGGAAAAAGAGATCGCGGACGACAGAGAGAGAAAATACTAGATAGCCTTGTGTCATGGCATAGAAAACAGTCAATAGCAGAATGTATACGATGCACGGTGGATAGGCGATTGAGGAAGGACACGATCGCCTACTCCAACCTGTGTGGCACATGATGATGACGAATGACACCAGCCGCTTTCATTATACTCTGACATCTCGTCTCCTTGGTAGATAACTTCTGTTTCTGACCTGTGTATGACCATCATTGGCATTAATAGCATGGGGTTCGAATGCCAATGCTGTGTGTAAGATGTTTCTTTGTGCTGTCATGTTCTCTATTTTGTGTTGCTAGCGAGGAGCTAGCTGTTGCAGTATTTCATATACCTTACAGCATAAGACGTTTCTTTGTGTGTGTCAGCATTACCAATCTGGTAAATTGCATATTCTTTCTTCTTCTTCTTTTTCGTCTTCTTCTTCCTCTTCTTCTTCTTCTTATTCTTCTCCCCCTCCTCCTTCTTCTCCTCCTCCTTCTTCTTCTTCCTCCTCCTCTTCTTCTACTGCTTCTTCTTCTTACTCCTTCTTCTTCTTATTCTACTGCTTCTTCTTCATCTTCTTCTACTGCTTCTTCTTCTTCCTCCTTCTCCTCTTCTTCTACTGTTTCTTCTTCTCCCTCCTCCTCCTCTTCCTCCTTCTCCTCTTCTTCTACTGTTTCTTCTTCTCCCTCCTCCTCCTCTTCCTCCTTCTCCTCTTCTTCTAATGTTTCTTCTTCTCCCTCCTCCTCTTCCTCCTTCTCCTCTTCTTCTACTGCTTCTTCTTCCTGCTCCTCTTCTTCTTCTCCTCCTCCTCCTTCTTCTCCCCCTCCTTCTTCTCCTCCTCCTTCTTCTCCCCCTCCTCCTTCTTCTCCCCCTCCTTCTTCTCCTCCTCCTTCTTCTCCTCCTCCTCCTTCTTCTCCCCCTCCTTCTTCTCCCCCTCCTCCTTCTTCTCCCCCTCCTTCTTCTCCTCCTACTTCTTCTCCTCCTCCTTCTTCTCCCCCTCCTCCTTCTTCTCCCCCTCCTTCTTCTCCCCCTCCTTCTTCTTCCTCCTCCTTCTTCTCCCCCTCCTTCTTCTTCTCCTCCTCCTTCTTCTCCTCCTCCTCCTCTTCTTCTCCCCTTCTTCTCCTCCTCCTTCTTCTCCTCCTCCTTCTTCTCCTCCTCCTTCTTCTCCCCCTCTTCCTTCTTCTCCCCCTCCTTCTTCCCCTCCTCCTTCTTCTCCTCCTCCTTCTTCTCCCCCTCCTCCTTCTTCTCCTCCTCCTCCTCTTCTTCTCCCCCTCCTTCTTCTACTCCTTCTTCTCCTCCTCCTTCTCCTCCTCCTCCTTCTTCTCCCCCTCCTCCTTCTTCTCCCCCTCCTTCTTCTCCCCCTCCTTCTTCTTCCTCCTCCTTCTTCTCCCCTCCTTCTTCTTCTCCTCCTCCTTCTTCTCCTCCTCCTCCTCTTCTTTCCCCCTTCTTCTTCTCCTCCTCCTTCTTCTCCACCTCCTTCTTCTCCTCCTCCTTCTTCTCCTCCTCCTTCTTCTCCTCCTCCTTCTTCTCCTCCTCCTTCTTCTCCCCCTCCTCCTTCTTCTCCCCCTCCTTCTTCTCCTCCTCCTCCTTCTCCTTCTCCTTCTTCTCCCCCTCCTTCTTCTCCCCCTCCTTCTTCTCCTCCTCCTTCTTCCCCCCTCCTTCTTCTCCTCCTCCTTCTTCTCCTCCTCCTTCTTCTCCTCCTCCTTCTTCTCCCCCTCCTTCTTCTCCCCCTCCTTCTTCTTCCTCCTCCTTCTTCTTCTCCTCCTTCTTCTCCCCCTCCTTCTTCTTCTCTTCCTCCTTCTTCTTCTCTTCCTCCTTCTTCTTCCTCCTCCTTCTTCTTCTCTTCCTCCTCTTCTTCTTCCTCCTCCTTCTTCTTCTCCTCCTTCTTCTTCTCCTCCTCCTTCTTCTCCTCCTCCTCCTTCTTCTCCTCCTCCTTCTTCTTCTCTTCCTCCTCTTCTTCTCCTCCTCCTTCTTCTCCTCCTCCTTCTTCTCCTCCTCCTCCTCCTTCTTCCTCCTCCTTCTTCTCCTCCTCCTTCTTCTTCTCTTCCTCCTCTTCTTCTCCTCCTCCTCTTCTTCTACTCCTTCTTATTCCTCCTCCTCCTTCTTCTCCTCCTCCTTCTTCTCCTCCTCCTTCTTCTCCTCCTCCTTCTTCTCCTCCTCCTTCTTCTCCTCCTCCTCTTCTCCTCCTCCTCCTCCTTCTCCTCCTCCGTCTTCTTCTTCCTCCTCTTCTTCTACTCCTTCTTATTCCTCCTCCTCCTTCTTCTCATCCTCCTCCTTCCTCTCCTCCTCCTCCGTCTTTTTCCTCCTTCTCCTCCTTCTCCTCCTTTTTCTTCCTCCTCTTCACTCTCTTCTTCTACTCCTTCTTCTTCTTCCTCCTCATCTTCTTCTTCATCTACTTCTTATTCTTCCTACTCCTCCACCTCCTCTTCTTCTTCTGTGATCATCTATTGTTCTGTGTTGAAACATTTAAACCAGCATGGTCGCGAACCAGACGGCGCTAATCGGTAATGTCTTCACCGGTTCCCCAACTTGTCATGCAAGGTTGTTTCTCAAGCTTCGTGTTTTGTTCGTCGTAGGCTGCTTACACTAGAGTAATCAGAAATCTAAAGGTGCGAGATTGTGTGTTCGGCGACATTGTTATGTGCTACGTCATTGTAATGGTTCCCTGAACCGGCCGTGCGCAAATCTTACGGTATGCTGTTTGATGTGCGACGGGGATAATTTGACGACTGACTGACTGTGTGTCTGTATGTTCGGAATTGGAGTCATCAACGATGGCCTAACATCATCAATTGCTACGACGATCATCATTTTCAAGAGGATGTGACTTTCCGGTATATGGGGATAGGCGGCGGGAACAATTGAAGGCTATTCATGACAAGTGTTCCATGTTGCAGTTAGTGACTTGGGCAGATGGTGCTTGTAGACCTGGGAGGGCCGACCATCTAAGGCAGAATCTTCCTACAGAAAAGATCATCTGCTGCCTTGCAGGAAGATTGGGGACAACCAAAGGCTAAGGAAAGCAAACCTGAACAAAATGCTGGCTGAAATCGAATGCACTGGGTCACTGGCGCAGAACACAGTACAACGTTTTAACAGGTATTCAAGCGGAGTAGATCTAACAGACTTAAACAGACAGCTGTCTTCGTGTGAGAGTCTGGAGTCCTACTCTGATTGAGTCCTGATCGCAGACAGAGAGAGAAAGAGATGAGATTCTAATATTGTCTCTCCTTATCACATGGCCTACATATGATTACCTTCTATTTATAATGGCTAATATTTTTGGATTCTTTGTGATTTCTCTTATTTCTGCACTAGTCTTGAACTCATTCGATGGTATACGAAGTATTTTCCTCAGGCATTTGTTTTCAAATGCGTCCAGTTTATTTTCTGTTTATTTAGTTGTTTCCCAGCTCTCACAAGAAAAAGTAACGATGGATAAAACCATTTGATTCGAAAGTCCTAATCTTTGTTTCTGTGCTTAATGATTTTGATTGAAAGTCCTAATCTTTGTTTCTGTGCTTAATGATTTTGATTGAAAGTCCTAATCTTTGTTTCTGTGCTTAATGATTTTGATTGAAAGTCCTAATCTTTGTTTCTGTGCTTAATGATTTTGATTGAAAGTCCTAATCTTTGTTTCTGTGCTTAATGATTTTGATTGAAAGTCCTAATCTTTGTTTCTGTGATTAATGATTTTCATTTCCATATTTTATCGAGGTTTATAAATGTCATTGCTGCCTTTTTGCTATTCTGATTCCAATATCTTTCTTTGCGCCTCATTCTTGATCTATGCAACTTCCACGATATACAAAGTGATCTTTTTCGCTCTTCCTTTCGTTCTTTTTTTCTTGTTGTCGGATTTGATTTGTCATTACTTTTGACTTTTCTTGGTTGATCTCAACTCAGGTCAAGACAAAGAAATGCACATAAATGTGAAGCTGCTGTGAAGCTAACAGGGAGGAGAAATAAAAAAAAAAAATGTATATACACATGTATATATATATATATATATATATATATATATATATATATATATATAGTAAAAAAGTGATATTTAACGCTTTAACCATATATATATATATATATATATATATATATATATTTATATATATATAGTATATATATATATATATATATATATATATATATATATATATCATCATCATCGAGTACCTTCTCCGCAACGAAGGTTGGCTACCATGATGGATCGCCATTCTACTCTGTTTCTTGCTTTGATGGTGCAGGCTGTCATAGATTGATTTGTCCAGCTTTTGATGTTACTCGTCCATGTTAGTCTTGGTCTGCCTCTGCCTCTTTTACCTTGTATTTTCCCTTCCAATATTACTTTTAGTAGGCTGTTGTGTCTTTTAACATGCCGCAAAAATTGCATTTGTCTTGTCTTAATTGTATTTAGTAGTTCTCTTTTTATTTTCAGTTGTTTTAAAACTTCATCGCTTGTAATCTTTTCTTTCCATCCAATTCTACCTATTCTTCTATAAATCCACATTTCAAAGGCTTCAATTTTCTGTTCTGTTTTCTTGTCTAATGTCCATGTTTCTGCACCATACAGGAATTTTGAGAAGATTTAACATTTTGTTATTCTTAGTTTTAGCTCTGGTGTTATTTGTTTTGATTTTAGTATACTTTTCATGGCATTACAATTACTTTTTGTCATGCCTATTCTTTTGTTTATTTCAGTTGTACATTTTCCATCATTGGTTATAGTATGTCCAAGGTAGTTGTAACTCTGAAATATTCCCAAGTCTTTTCCATCAACTTTGATATCCACTTGTAGGTTTCGAGTATTATTTTTGCTTATGGTCATAGTTTTTAGTCTTTTTTCTATTCATATCTAATCCATAGTTTTTTGCTGATCATGTTTATTTCATTAAGTAATTCTGTGTAGATCTTTAGGGTTACCTACTAGAAGTACAGTATCATCAGCATATCTTAGGTTATTGATTATCTTTCCATTAATGTTTAGGCCTGGCATCTCTATGATGTTTTTAAAGATTTGCTCAGTGTATAGATTGAACAAGCTTGGTGATATGACGCATCCTTGTCTTCTTATCTTTGTATATCAATGGGTGTAGAGTTCTCCTTGTTATATTTTATTATTGCTGTTTGCTCCCAGTATAAATTACATATCAGTCGTATGTCCGTGTCATCTACATGTTTTTCTTTAAGGCAGTAAATAAGTTGTTTATGGTGTATTATATCAAATGCTTTGATGTAGTCTATGAAGCAGGCATATATTGGTTCGTTTAATTGTATGTACTTTTCGATTAATGATCTCATGCTCTAAAATGATATTTTCTAATTTGCCTTCTTGGTATAAAGTCCTAACATTCCATGTACATATTTTTAGCTCGTTCTTATGACAACAGTTGGAATTTCTCTCCGTGGCTTTCTTTGGAATATTACGTGATGAGGCTCCAATCTCTTTCATGGTGGATTATTCTACGTATTAAGCCTGATCATCTGCACATAGAAGCTTGTTGATCTCGACTCCTCTGTCTCTGACGGGTTGGCTAACTTGCATATATAGCCCATGTATGTAATAAACAGTAAGTGGATAGTACGCACCCCTGCCTTACACCTGATCTAACTTCAAATAGTAATAAATAGTTAAACCCATTGTAAAATCCATTAAATACGCCATCATAGCAACAAGATGTCAGTTTGTGACCAATCAACCCCAGCTATTTAAAAGTTCTCCATTTTGTTATTTGTTCTCTCATGTTCTCTCATTTGTTCTCTCACTTTTCACACACATAATTACCTCGTTGCTATTTATTCTCAATTTAACAACAAGATTGTCCCTTTGGAATTTTGCTGCTATTAACCTCTGAAAGTCCTTCAGAAACATAAACTGATCTACAGGGTGTCAGAAAAAAGAATGAATCTTTTAAAATAAATTATTGTCGACCCCCTCAATGTGATATGAGGATATTTGTATACCAAATGTAATGTTATACCTCAAAGTTTGTTTATCCTACCTTACAAAGATTCAATATGGGCGCCCGTCGTGGCACGACAGATACCTCGTCGATAGTCCACTTCCTCCAATACTCGACTCTACATGTCTCTGGTGACGGCAACTCAAACTTCCTTGTTCCGATCTCCCAGTTCCTTCCTCTCTGTTTATCGTTGTAAGAAATCCTCTCTGTTTATCGTTGTAAGAAATCTTCTCTGTTTATCGTTGTAAGAAATCTTTTACTTTTATTGTTATACGAAACCTTTCTGTTTATCGTTGTAAGAAATCTTTTACTTTTATTGTTATACGAAACCTTTCTGTTTATCGTTGTAAGAAATCCTCTCTGTTTATCGTTGTAAGAAATCCTCTCTGTTTATTGTTGTAAGAAATCCTCTCTGTTTATCGTTGTAAGAAATCCTCTCTGTTTATCGTTGTAAGAAATCCTCTCTGTTTATCATTGTAAGAAATCCTCTCTGTTTATCGTTGTAAGAAATCCTCTCTGTTTGTCGTTGTAAGAAATCCTTTATTGTTATACGAAATCCTTTCTGTTTATCGTTTTTCTCCCCATCCAAACATATGTGTATACGTACGGCTGGTATTTAAACTTAAACTGTTATGTTTCAGTTACAATCAGTGCATCTTACAAGTCTCAGCACACACTGATCATCTATCTAGGGATAAAAAATAATTAAAGGGGTACATTCTTTTTCGGACACGCTGATTTCAAACCATGCTCTACGTGTTTTATTTGCTGTCTCCCATACATTGTCAGGCATCTGACCCGGTAATATTCAATAACTTTTACATATAATCTCAACCATCGCCAACACCGGACACTTCCAGTTAAATCCTAAACGCTTTCTATTATTCATAATCATGATGTATTTGCTTTTAATATTTCCCTTTGTTATCCATTTACTTGTCAATTTCTGGACTCATTGACAATCGTGCCACGTAGATTCGATTACCTGCTCGCATGTATCGTCTGCTGTTCACGTGATCGTTGTGGGCTGACGTGTGCTTTTTGAGAAGAGTGGGCGGGGTCGATAAGAGACAAAAGCAAACAGAGAATATAAGAAAGAAGGTCTAAGATTATCCAATGTTCACAATCCATTTGTCTCTGTTGTGGGCCAGGTTTCTTAGCGATTTATCAGAATGTTTCCCCTGCCGCTATTTTTTTTCTATAAGAATCTATTTTCCCCTTTGTCTACATCAACAAGAACACATTTCACTGTTTCTTTTTAAGATGTTCTTTACAAGATCGATATTTTCTGTCGATCTGCATGCACCAACATAATTTCTTTCTGTTTGTCGTTGTAAGAAATCCTCTCTGTTTATCGCTGTAAGAAATCATGTCTGTTCATAGCTGTGCGAAACCTTTTCTGTTTATCGTTGTAAGAAATCATTTCTGTTTAGTATTGTAAGAAATCCTTTCTGTTTATTGTTGTAAGAAATCTTTTTTGTTTACCGTTGTATCAAATCCTTTCTGTTTTATAATTGTAAGAAATCCTTTCTGTTTATCGTTGTAAGAAATCGTCTCTGTTTATCGTTGTATGAAATCATTTCTGTTTATCGTTGTATGAAATCATTTCTCTATATCGTTGTATGAAATGCTTTCTGTTTATCGTTGTATGAAATCCTGTCTGTTTATCGTTGTATGAAATCCTGTCTGTTTATCGTTGCATGAAATCATGTCTGCTTATTGTTGTATGAAATCCTGTCTGTTTATCTGTGCTGCTAGTGATGATTTTAAAATCGGTATTGCTGACAACGCAGTCTCCCTAGCGAGGTTGTTGATCTCGCGGTACCACTTTGTTTCTATAGCTTGTATTATCCTTTCGAATTCTGGTCCATGTTTCCTGATATGATCGATTACCCGTACACGTAATTTCAGATCTTGTATTTTATGTTGATTTATTTCTCAAACTCTTTTCAGCCTTGTTCATTGCATGTGGCTTGCAATGAGAGAAAATACAAGACAGCTTATGAGAATGGCTTGGCAGAAGGTCAACAACAGAAATGATAAAGAACTGTCGAGATCGAAAGTTGTGGAGAGACATGATCACCTATGCCAGTAGGCCCGGTACTTGATGATGATGATGAGTGACGTGGACTCATGGTTGTCGAAGTCCTGTGCCCTTCCCACACCTCGGAGGTCATTGATGATGTCTGCCCGATCCATTGGTTGGCCGTCATCAACGATAGCGCAGCTAGCTAACCTGTCCGCTCTTTTATTTCCCCGTACTCCCGCATGTCCTGGGGTGTAGACAAAGGTGATCTCACATATTTTTTTACTTCTGCAATGACTCTACTCATTACCTGTGTACAGAGCCCGTCTCCACTTTTTTTCATCATGCTCGTCAAACCACTCAGTATACAGAAGTGAGTGTAGTCTTGTAACACTAACCAGATGAATGCCCTGGTCACTGCCATCACCTCCATCGTCATGCTACTCTTGGTCATAACGTATTCACCACTGTCGTCGTTGACTATTCTGCCTGCCGAACGCACTGTAAATGCCCATGCACTCCTTTGATGTCGTATTACATATCTGTCTGTATAGATGGCTGCATCTTTCTCATCGGTGTTATCCCAGATGAGTCTGGTGACCTCCGCATTGACCATGGCTGAGTTCTGTTCCCTACAATTTCCTGTCGATTGTGACAATACATGAGAATGTTTCGCTGAATGACGTAGGCACCAGTATCCAATTCAATTTTTAACCACAATTTTTTTTTACATTTGAAGACACAGCTTCTTCTAATCACTTAGAATTTATAATAGAAGATAATAGAAGACACGTGTATTTTATCTTCACAGGAACAAAACACAGATGTGCAAATCATCTAAAGTATCAGTGACAAACAGCTGTGACACACATGGAGACTGGGTGGTCTAGAGGTACAACACCCGACTCTGGTCAAGAACGTTCAAAGTTAGAACCCACGGGTGGAGGGAATATTTTTCTCTTAAAATTTGATGGTTCTTTGAAGCTTCACCCCTTCCTAGTGTGCCTGGGTAGGTTTATTCGATGTCTAGCCCTCTGTGGGTAGGGAGATTCAATGTCTAGTCCTCTGTGGGTAGGGAGATTCAATGTCTAGCCCTCTGTGGGTAGGGAGATTCAATGTCTAGCACTCTCTGGGTAGGGAGATCCAATGTCTAGCCCTCTCTGTGTAGGGGGATCCAATGTCTAGCCCTCTCTGGGTAGGGAGATCTAATGTCTAGCCCTCTCTGGGTAGGGAGATCTAATGTCTAGCCCTCTCAGGGTAGGGAGATCTAATGTCTAGCCCTCTCTGGGTAGGGAGATCTAATGTCTAGCCCTCTCTGGGTAGGGAGATCTAATGTCTAGCCCTCTCTGGGTAGGGAGATCTAATGTCTAGCCCTCTCTGGGTAGGGAGATCTAATGTCTAGCCCTCTCTGGGTAGGGAGATCTAATGTCTAGCCCTCTCTGGGTAGGGAGATCTAATGTCTAGCCCTCTCTGGGTAGGGAGATCTAATGTCTAGCCCTCTCTGGGTAGGGAGATCTAATGTCTAGCCCTCTCTGGGTAGGGAGATCTAATGTCTAGCCCTCTCTGGGTAGGGAGATCTAATGTCTAGCCCTCTCTGGGTAGGGAGATCTAATGTCTATCCCTCTCTGGGTAGGGAGATCTAATGTCTAGCCCTCTCTGGGTAGGGAGATCCAATGTCTAGCCCTCTCTGGGTAGAGAGATCTAATGTCTAGCATTCTCGAAGAGTGACAATGAAACATGGTCTCGTGTGCACTCTGCACACCTGAAATAAAAATGGCCGGCAATTCAAAGTCGAAATGAGTAGTAAGCCAAAATTGGAAAGCAATTAAAATCTACCCTGGCTGAAGACGGATATGTCGGGCCGAAGATGCAGATATAGTTTGTTATAAACTGACAACAAAATACATCCATGCCAACTTAACTGGTAAACACGGAAGAAGACTAGTACACACATAATGTCTCCTGGCTGAAGACGGATATGTCGGGCCGAAGATGCAGATATAGTTTGTTATAAACTGACAACAAAATACATCCATGCCAGTAGTGCATGCATTACTGGTACTCTCATTAATCGTATACACATTACCAGTGCATATAGACTAGGATAGACAGAATAGTAGGATAGCTTAGTTGTTACCCCAAACTCGGTGGGGTATAACAGTAACCGTCTACAGTATCTGTCACTGTAGCTAGGTTTAGGAGAATGAACATTTTTAGTTATTGGAAAAGGTGTGGATAAAAGTAACTTGACTTGACCCGTCAACATGTCCAGAAAGTAAGTTGACAAACAAACGTGAGTGGTGGGTCGTTCGTTCGTTCGCTTTCAACAGCTTTAAACTCTGACGAAGTCCCCACCCACTCAATTTTGTGGGACTGAATTTTGCGTGTAAAGTCTGTTTTATCCCATTACAGGATGCCCCTCGCCATGCAGGCAGATTTACTCCGACTTCAGAGGTACTAATTTTTAGGGAATTAGTAAAACACAGGTGTCCTCGCCTATCGATTGCGCTAACCGGACACCCTAGTGGTGGGTCAAATTTAGGAGAGACATAGCGTTGTTTTTTTTTTTTGAGACTCAGAGGTTATCAAGATGGAGTCTTGTTTTGTAATTTTCCAGACAAAAGTCATATAGTTCAACTTCAGTCATTTATTGGTTGCGCAGAGACTGAGCCAAGAACGTATGCAAATGAGAGAGGCATTTAACCTTGTGCATTAGCAGAAATAGGAAGGCATCGTCAGAGAAGAATGTAGAAAGAACAGAGCAACTTCAAGAAATACAGAGGGAGAGAAACAGAGTTAGAGAGACAGAGAAACACTCACAATTATAGAGATAGAGAACACTTAGTTAGAAATATAGAGATAGAGAACTAGTTCAATATAGATAAGTCAGTCAGTAATAACATAGTTTATTTGAAAAGTGTTCCAAGTAGATTCAGCAAGTAGATTCAGAAGTTTTGTGTTCCAGAACAGTAGTAAGTAGATTAAAATAACATTGAATAAGTTAAGATATACCAGGTAGAATTAATTATTGCCAGACAAGCTGTGAATGAAAGTTAGAATTTCTAAAGTCCCACACAATAGGTACAGAGAGACAACTCAATATTTATCAGCATTAGCCTCTAAGTTCATCGAAATAAAGAACATTTACTTATCATTTTAAGTAGTACACTAATTCATCATGTGCCAATAGATTGATTAATAAACTTGATAAACATGATTTTCATTGTCTGTGATTGTTGACTACGTCAGATAGACATAGTTAAAACATTGTACTGTGATCTGTGTACTCTATCTGATATAAATAAGTAGCCGTAGTCTAGACAAGATATCAATAAGTAGCCGTAGTCTAGACAAGATATAAATAAGTAGCCGTAGTCTAGACAAGATATAAATAAGTAGCAGTAGTCTAGACAAGATATAAATAAGTAGCCGTAGTCTAGACAAGATATAAATAAGTAGCCGTAGTCTAGATAAGATATAAATAAGTAGCCGTAGTCTAGACAAGATATAAATAAGTAGCAGTAGTCTAGACAAGATATAAATAAGTAGCAGTAGTCTAGACAAGATATAAATAAGTAGCCGTAGTCTAGACAAGATATAAATAAGTAGCAGTAGTCTAGACAAGATATAAATAAGTAGCCGTAGTCTAGACAAGATATAAATAAGTAGCCGTAGTCTAGACAAGATATAAATAAGTAGCCGTAGTCTAGACAAGATATAAATAAGTAGCAGTAGTCTAGACAAGATATAAATAAGTAGCCGTAGTCTAGACAAGATATAAATAAGTAGCCGTAGTCTAGACAAGATATAAATAAGTAGCCGTAGTCTAGACAAGATATAAATAAGTAGCAGTAGTCTAGACAAGATATAAATAAGTAGCAGTAGTCTAAACAAGATATAAATAAGTAGCCATAGTCTAGACAAGATATAAATAAGTAGCAGTAGTCTAGACAAGATATAAATAAGTAGCAGTAGTCTAGACAAGATATAAATAAATAGCAGTAGTCTAGACAAGATATAAATAAGTAGCAGTAGTCTAGACAAGATATAAATAAGTAGCAGTAGTCTAGACAAGATATAAATAAGTAGCCGTAGTCTCGACAAGATATAAATAAGAAGAAAACTTATAAAATTCTGGAACATTATTAGTACATACATTACTAGGAAAGACATTACTAGTACACACATTACAGTACACACATTACTTGTACACACACTAACAGTACAGTCATTACTAAGACATATTACTGAGATAGACATTACTAGTGCACACATTACTATAGTTTGTTTCAGATTGTTTGCCTCCCTAATTCCAGTAATATCTCGAAAACCGTCTGATGGAATACCATGATTTTTTGCATGCGACCTTAGATTTTCAATGACGTAACGAATTTATCATTTAAATTATCGTATGTGTTACCGTTTCCTCAAAGCGGCAACTTCCTTTGATCTCCTTCATATTTGTATTTATTTTGACACAAAAAACAGAATGTACGGTAAATGAAGATCTTTTACACTTTTTAGAGGAAAAGGCGTAACTTTTATTTTTATATAAGGGACATTATTACTTTATAATAAAAGAGTAAGTAAGTAAGTGTTCCTGTCATGCCTGAAGGTGTATAGGGGAATAAACCGCCACAATTGCACTTTTTCACAACATGCTACCCATTTGGATTGGGCTCTTTTAATTATACAACTAATATTGAATCAAATCAAAATAGGCCGAACATTCACCGAATAGAAATTATTTATTTTAAGAACACAGAATACATCGTCAACTCACTAAAAAAACAGTTCCTGAAGTGGTCCGTATCCAGAGTTTCCAACTCCAACAAAGTCACTTCAGTAAGTTCAAACAAATGAGTTTTATTCAGAATCTGCCGAATCTAATAGACGTATTACCATTTTTGGTTGAATAACCCACAGACCATCGTTTCTCCAATACTTATCTTCCTCAACCATAACATGGTCTTCACAACTAGCCCAATAATCTTTGTCTATGTTTGAAATAGCAACATTGGTAAGCTCTTTAACATCAGATAATTTGAAAGTTTTATTTTCGGATGCTACTTGCCCTTTGATCTTTGCCCAAACTAATTCAATAGGATTTAGGTGTGAGTGATATGGAGGCAGCCTCAAACATCTATGACCATGTTCTTCAATTAATTTATCTATTTGAAATATCTTTGGCCGTTGTATCTGTTTTACAAGTGAAAGTAATTCAGGCTTGAGATACATATAGTTAAATGGTATTTGTTCCCTTGTCAGCCATGTCTTTATTTCAGCTTTAGTGCTTGATGATGTTGGAACTTTATCTTCTTGTGCCACTTTGTTATGGTAAGATGCATTATCCATGATCAAACAAGATGGTCGATCTAATAAAGGCAAAAGAGTGTCTTTAATCCAATCTCTGAACATATGACTGTTCATCTCTGAATGATAATCCTGGTTATCAGTTGACTTTGCAATAAAAACAAGTTCAGCATTCTCCACCAGGCCATTATTTTTGCTCCCAGCATGTGCCACTATAAGGCGCTTTCCTTTGCTGCTAGGTACATACCTTTTAATAGTCCCATCTAATGACTGCCATTCTTTTTCATTTGTGTGGTGGGCATTAATCCATGTTTCGTCCAAGTACACAATGTCATAATCTTCATTACGCATTTGTCTAACTTCACGTAAATATTTGCTTCTTGCAGCTACTAAATGAGGTTTCTCGCAAATGATGTTTCTTCCACAAGAATATTTTCTAAAAGTGAAGCCTAAACTCCGCACACTTCTCCATAGTGTGGTTTTTGATACATCAATACTGGTGTTCTTTTTAAGCCAAATCTTAAGTTTCCTTATGGTAACTTCTTCCCCTAAGTCAAACATTTTACAAATCTCTCTGCGGACAAGTTCTCTGTCAAAACTGTCTAACAAATGTTTTCTTCCTCGACTTCTTTCTTTCCTTGAACATTCACATTGAACATTTTTCACTGATCTATGAAACGACCGTTTACTTAAACCTAACACGTGCATCGTTCTCTTTTCAGGATTTGATATGCTGTGATATAGACTCCCTCGTTTTGCCTCTCTACAAAAATATAATTTCTTTGTAATATTTTGTTCAGTAACAAATTTCAACTTTAAACTCATTGTTAAGGGCACAACTCACAAAACACGCCTATGTAAATAATTTGATTTTGTATTTTTGGTGACGTTATACTAATGACGTGATACAAAAAGTTGACAATTTTAATCCAGTAAGTGCAAAACCAGAATTGCGCACCGAATATAAGAGAAATTTGCTACACATATGTGCAAATATTGACAAAAATCTGACATTTGCAATTCAATAGTGTAAACCGGTGCCTTTACCCACCAACATATAAAGGAAATTCCCAAATGAAGATGTTTAAATCATTCTTGAAGTGATATAGAAGGGGTAAATACTCTTAAATTTTGATTCAAATGTGCCCAAGTTTAATCATACTTTTATCCTCCTGGTAAGCAAGCACACAAGAAAAACCAGCAGTTTGATTGCAATGAATTTATTTTTTCTATTACGTTATGAGATTCAGTAGGTTACATGCAAAATATCAGCACTGTAGCACAAATGGTTGCTGAGCTGTGGTTTTGTGAAGTGAGGCAAAAAATCTGAAGCGAACTATAGTGCAGACATTGCAAGTTCTTACTTTGAAATGAAAAGCAATAAGTGAAGGTAATGACACAAATATTTATTAAAATTGCAAGTAAAGCTTGCATAATGTTCTGCAGAAACACATTAAGAAGGCTCACTAAATTTAAGATGTGTTTTGGTGGTCAGGTGCGGTGTAGTCAGGGCAAGACAAGTGATTGTAGTAATAATATATAATCAAAACAATCCAGAAAAATATGGTATAAGCATACATTATACAACCAAATTCATACATATATGATCACATACTCATTATGAATCAGTCTTTATAGTACCATTTGAAAAGTACCTTGTCTAAGTGACAAATCTTAAGAGACTCATGAAGTTTTTAATCTTTCAGTGCCAACAACATATTTGCATTTGATAAGGCCATCTCAGAAAAAGAAAGAAAAAAATTGACCACTTGATAGCCAAACTGGCAAGTGTTTAATTAAAAAAAAAAACTAAGAAATAATGTTTAGAAACTGTAACCTCAAACTTAGCAATTCTTTCAAAATAATTTCAATTCTTTTTTAATAATTTTGTTTTTGATCTATGGTTCCCAGAACTACTTTATTTTGAACAAGACTGAATTATGTAGACTTGTTGTTTATTTTATGGCAGCAACTAAAACGCACATGCTCTCACTTCCACCATAACACTCTCTAATCTAAAACATCAAAAACTCTTTAACACATTTGAACTCCTCAATGCTACTATACTCCCTATTGTAACCTATCAAAGGGTAGACCAAAAAATGAACACACTAAAACAGTATTAATTTTCTTCCTATTTTAACCTCCCCACACTAAAAATATTCATTTTAACCCTCCCACACTAAAACTAGTAATTCTTTCCCCATTTCAACAACTCCAAAATAAGACAGTATTTATCTCACTCCCATTTTAACCTCTTCAAGATAAGACAGTATTTATCTCACTCCCATTTTAACCTCTCCAAGATAAGACAGTATTTATCTCACTCCAACTTTAACCTCTTGAAAATAAGACATTTAACTCATTCCCATTTTAACCTCTCCACGATAAGACAGTATTTATGGGGGCCTCGGTAGCCTAGTTGGGAAAACCACCTGACTGGACTACCGACGTTCGGACAACCCGTGTTCAATTACCGTTGGGAGCAGTGTGAATTGTACTCGTGGTTGGGGAAAAAAAAAATACCCCCACGGTCGACCCAGCCGTTGACAGAAATGGGTACCAGGGTATTACCCTGGGAAGGTGAGGAATGTCGCTTCGCATCTGAGTTTCGATGCTTGAGACGACACTATACATAAATATCCTAACATTTCTGGATAGGCAGCCGAGCACATATGGGTGTAAACTCACATGCTAAGATGTCGGTTCAAGTCTCGTACTCTACCTTTACAGTATTTATCTCACTCCAACTTTAACCTCTTGAAAACAAGACATTTATCTCATTCCCATTTTAACCTCTCCAAGATAAAGACAGTATTGATCTCACTCCCATTTTAACCCCTCAACGTAAAACAGTATTTCTCTTACACTAACAGACACTACACAGCTCCACAACTATTACTCATTCCATGTATTCAGTTGTTCTTACATTACCAAAACAATTTTTTTAACAATTTATTCTTCATCAAACAAATTCAAAATCAACACAAAAATATGTAAATTTCTAAAGTTAATCTAGTGGAACAAAATGTATGTAAACGCAGCAACACAAATTAATTAGTCAATAAAGCATAGATTGCACATTAACAAAACAATCTCACCATAGATGTAGAGATCGATGGCAAAAAGCACAAGGAAACCTAGCGATGTTTAACAGCACTGGAAGAATGAAGATCAAGACTTAAAATATAAGAATATCATAATTTGATACTCTACAATAATTGAAGCCTATATAAGCTATGAAATGCCAAAGACAAAAGGTATTATTTCAAGATGTTACAATGTACAGGAGACAAACAAAATAATGGACTCACAAATTTGGTAACTAATTTAATCTGCTATGATTAAATAAATGTCAACGGGCTGGAAAGAAACACCGAATATTTGTGATGTTTCAGCTTTAGGAGCAGGGGCGGTTGTGGGGTATAGTAACATCAGCCACCTATACCTTACATAGCTGAAGATGTCTCAAAATTTGGGTAATTTCAGGATTTCCCTCTCAGCTTGCAGACCTTAGTAAAACTATAGATGGGTATGTTAAAAATCAATGTTGTAGGTTAAGTAAGCAGAAGGGAGATAAATTCACTCATAATAGGCAAGAAGGGAGATAAATCCATTCATAGTAGGCAAGAAGGGAGATAAATCCACTCATAGTAGGCAAGAAGGGAGAAAAATCCACTCATTGTGGACTAGAAGGGAGAAAAATCCACTCATTGTGGACTAGAAGGGAGAAAAATCCACTCATTCGAGACAAGAATGGAGATAAATCCACTCATAGTAGGCAAGAAGGGAGATAAATCCACTCATAGTAGGCAAGAAGGGAGATAAATCCACTCATAGTAGGCAAGAAGGGAGAAAAATCCACTCATTGTGGACTAGAAGGGAGAAAAATCCACTCATTGTGGACTAGAAGGGAGAAAAATCCACTCATTCGAGGCAAGAATGGAGATAAATCCATTCATACTAGACAAGAAGGGAGATAAATCCATTCATTCTAGACAAGAAGGGAGATAAATACACTCATAGTAGGCAAGAAGGGAGATAACGCCACTCATTTTAGGCAAGAAGGGCGAAAAATCCACTCATTGGAGGCATGAAGGGAGAAAAATCCACTCATTTTAGGCAAATGTTTCAAATTCCCTTTGACCCTTTCCCACCAGCAGACACAACAGTGTTGTTGTCTAAGAACTCATAACTGCTGGATTTCACTGTTTTATCTCACAAACAAATGAATGTTTATATGAGAATGTAAAAGTGAATGTTAAAAAATGTTTATAAAAAACTGCAAAAGAGAATGCTCATAAATAAAACAGTAAACCAAAAAAAAAAACAGAAGGTCATACTTCAGTAATGTCCAGATTATAATGACATACCAAACCCTGTCAGGGAGTCTAGAGCTGAGACAGACGAACAATGACCTGAGCTACTTGAATGATCACAAATCATACGTTGGCACTCAATGTATGGCACTCAATGTATGGCACAATTAAACAACTCACAGTGCTGCACTATTATCAAATGAATTTATTACAAAATGAAAAATATCAAAACCGTCATGTCTGAACGAAATTAACCAGACCAAATTAGCTACACAAAATGACTTTGATAAAGCAGACAATTTAGATAAGATAAAGCATACAAGCAGGGTCTTTTGTAAAACATAGAAGCTGGGTAGACTAAAACATCACAAACAAGATTATAAACTCAAGTGATATCACATTGTAAATAGTCTCACATCATCATCATGTACTGGGCCTACTGGCATAGGTGATCATGTCTCTCCACAACTTTCGATCTCGACAGCTATTTATCATTTCTGTTGTTGACCTGCCAAGCCATTCTCTTAAGCTGTCTGTTATTTTTTCTCTTTGCTTCCCTCTATCTCTCCGTCCCTCAATTTTTCCCATTGTTACAATATATTCCAGTTGTTCTCTTCTCATTATGTGGCCAAAAAATGATGATTGCTTCTTCCTAATATTGGAAATTTGCCCTCTTTTTGCTTTGACCTCTCTCAGAACATCATTACTCTTCTTAGCTGTCCATGGTACTCTCAACATTCTTCTGTAAAACCACATTTCTACAGACTCCAGTGATTTTCTTGTCTGTTGTCCTATTGTCCATGATTCGCATCTATATGTTAAGACTGGCTCTACGTAACATTTAAGAACTCTTTTTCTTGTTTCTATTGTCAAAATGGAATTGTTTCAAAAATTGTTTCACATACATAAGAGAATATTCACCTGCATAACAGATTATTACATACATAATAGAATATTCACATAATTAACAGAATACTGACAAACATGACATACATAAGAGACATAAGTTTCAAATATCTGGATAAAAGAAATTTAGGAAGAAAAAAATATGTGGGGAAAAAAGTCAATAAAAAAATCAATAAGAAATACTTTGTCAAAGATTGCAGGTAATTAAAGAGCAAAAATGTTACATGAAAACATAACACTTGCTGCAAATAATCTGAACAGATAGAACACTTGCCTGAGTTATGACTATCATTCTAAGATAGATGATAGCATTAATATAACTCTCTATGAATAGCAAATACAAAATAACAATCAAAATAATGAAATTAAACCTCCTGTTATTTAAGAACACTCTTCTACATAATATATGGTGATGGATCCTGTAGCTCACTAATTACATAACCTCTTGATGTGCTCTCTCAGTTGTCCCACTCTACCATTACTAACTCTAATTGTCTCACTCTACCTTTACTAACTCTAATTGTACCATTCAACCATTACTAACTCTAATTGTCCCACTCTACCATTACCAAGTCTAAAAACAGATTCCAAAGGTCTTAACATTTCTCAGCCACCCTCCACTAAGCAGTCATCAAAAGACAACAAAATACTTCAATACCCACTTTAAATCGGACATACTGGCCTCTGAGATATCAGGGTTACTGATATTAGAGCATGCTCCTTGGATGATCAGAGTCAATTTGCTCCTGAGAACTGTCTCACAGCCAGTTTTAGTTCTTTAAATCCTAGGAAGATTAATTATTTTCTTTAGTCAGACCACATTTCTTTTAATGCGTTAAGTGACCTCTACTTTTCAATGTTCTTCCCCGCCTATCTGTTTCTCTTATGTGCATTTACAGTCCATTTTTTTTAATCATTCCTTTGTGGCACTACATCAGTTGCCATGTAGCATCATGTTTTCCATGTACTGAATAGTGATATCATCAGTTCAGGCTCATTGTTTTTGTTTTGAGTGTTGACTTTACAGGGAACTTTTAGTAAACTTTTTTGTTTATGACTGTTTCCCTTTCAAGATTTTCAAGTTAAAAAATAAATCTATCCAGTCTCATTACCCACAAAGCTCAAATAAAAATTTATTTTATCCATGTTCTTGTACAACATTTTTCTTTCAAGGGTACCCTAAAGGGAAGTCTGTCAAATGTTTAACTGAAATTGATTCTGAAAGATAAAAAACAGTAAATCATTCACAAAAGTCAGTTAATATTTCATTTTCCTTAAAAGTTAAATCGACTAATGATCAAAGAATTATGTGATTTTGATGTAAAGCAACAATGCTCGATGAACAAGGCTAAGTGCAGAATAATGTACAGAGAACAATGCAAATTCCACAAAGATGCTCAATGAACATTGCCAAGTGTGCAACAAGATGCTCAATGAACATTGCTAAATGTGCAAAGATGCTCAATGAACAATGCCAAATGTGCAAAGATGCTCAATGAACATTGTCAAGTGTGCAAAGATGCTCAATGAACATTGCCAAATGTGCAAAGATGCTCAATGAACATTGCCAAATGTGCAAAGATGCTCAATAAACATTGCCAAATGTGCAAAGATGCTCAATAAACATTGCCAAGTGTGCAAAGATGCTCAATGAACATTGCCAAGTGTGCAAAGATGCTCAATGAACATTGCCAAGTGTGCAAAGATGCTCAATGAACATTGCCAAGTGTGCAAAGATGCTCAATGAACATTGCTAAGTGTGCAAAGACGCTCAATGAACATTGCCAAGTGTGCAAAGATGCTCAATAAACATTGCCAAGTGTGCAAAGACGCTCAATGAACATTGCCAAGTGTGCAAAGATGCTCAATGAACATTGCCAAGTGTGCAAAGATGCTCAATGAACAATGCCAAGTGTGCAAAGATGCTCAATGAACAATGCCAAGTGTGCAAAGATGTTCAATGAACATTGCCAAATGTGCAAAGATGCTCAATGAACAATGCCAAATGTGCAAAGATGCTCAATGAACAATGCCAAATGTGCAAAGATGCTCAATGAACAATGCCAAATGTGCAAAGATGCTCAATGAACAATGCTGAGTCCACAATAATGCTCAATGAACATGCTGAAGACAGTTATAAATAAAGCAATTCACCTAAAAATAAACAAATAGCAATGAAGTACTGCTCAAGGTGCTACCAAGCAGATACTAAAGTTAGATATCATGAGGGACCTAGATACACATAGTTCATTGTTTGATTTAGGATCAGCAGCAACAGCTCATTATGATCCTATTCCAGCTGCTCACAGTGCCTCTGAACACAGATTAATCAAACATGAAGAGGAAAGGCAATTGTGTACTCAAAAATGCCTTGCTGAAGTAGGATGCGTTGGGTCAAATGATGCTAAATATGACAGCCTGCTGTTAATGACAACACAACACATTGATGCTCATTTAACTTTATTTTATGACCAAATGATGAAGTGAAAAAAATGTTGGCGAATGGCAGATGAAGAAATAAAAGAAGATATGTCATGTGTGCAGAAGTAATAAAGAAGTTATGTCATGTAAGTAAGTAAAGTACCCCCGTCATGCCAAGTGGCGTATAGGTTATATGGTGTTAGTGACCCTATATTTTACAGACCTTCAGCACATGATTTTTGGGGTAATGTGGTCAGTATTACGCCCGTGCTGCTTTACTTTCCCAGAAAAAAATCCGGTACCCATTTAAGGCTGGGTGAACCCGGAAGCCGTCGGTTGGGATCGAACCCTACCCCTTGTCCGTGGTAGTCCAGTTCACTAACCACTGAGCTATCGCGGCTCCAGTTATGTCATGTGCGCAGAAGAAATTAAGAAACAGTCACCAGAATTGACATCCACGCTTGGATTGGAGGAGGGATGGGTTAAAAGAGAGGCAGACTAAAGATAAACTTGTGGAGAGCTGTGAAGGCAGAAGACAGACTAAAGACAGACTTGTGGAGAGCTGTGGAGGCAGAAGACAGACTAAAGACAGACATGTGGAAAGCTGTGAAAGCACAAGACAGGCCACAAAATGTACAATACAAGAAAATACACATGAGGCATGTCTGTCATTGTGTTGGCCTTGTGAGAAGCAGAAGAATAAAATCTACTAAAAATAAAACTGCTGCAAAGTAAAGCACAGTTAAACGCTAGCAACTAACAACTGAAATAATTGTGTCCACACAAAATGGAAAAATCTTAGAATTAAAGTAATGTGCAAACATGAACAAATGTGTTCTAAGCATTTAAATAGCAAATATTTGACATTGTGCAAACTAAGAATACAAAATTGACAGGAAATAATTCAATCTAAAGAATGACTAGATGTTTTATGAAAAGATCTAGATACTGAGTTGAAACTTAAGGAAAATATCTGTTAAAAAAATGTTACAATTTTTAATGAAAAACTTAACTCTTTCAGGACCAGAACAGGAAACACGTTATTTTAGGTTTTGGACCAGATTCATTTTTCTGTTTAAAATAATTTCACCATATACCTTTTTCATTTGACTACTTCACACAATAATTTAGATAAATGTGATATGTGTTATACATCACTGAAAAGGAAAATGGATACAGAAAATGAAAATAGCAATATATTTATAATATGTGGTTATTTGTAGGAATAATCATATTTTTTTCAATATTTAATATTTAAAGTAGGTAATTTCTAATTCAAAATATTTTAATTCACTTACCTTTTTCCACGTTCGTGTTGCTATCCATTTGTTTTGAAATATTATACAACATAATCCAAATTCCTCCAAAATACAGTTTATTTGATTAATTTATGCCCACAAATAACAAAATTATGTACATTTTTTTGTGAATGATCCAGAATAAAAAAAGAATATAAATTTATCTGACGTCATAACAATATTATTTACAAGTCAAGTTTATTATTTTTATTAACACAACTGCACTTATTTTGTGTGATATGTCCCTAAAGTACCAGTTTCGTTATCAGAATAACTACCACTCGATTCCTCTGAGGCACTGATAGTACTGTAATAGAAGGCATCCACTAGCTAAACCTAAGCCAGATCATCTAGCCTTTTTAGCATAACTTTTACTAATATTGCGACCCATTATCACAACAACAAAATTATTGTCCAAGTCTAAATACTATGAATACTCTATTTCTGAATCATTCAATAACAAGGTTTCGAACATAGATCTAGTTGTTCTGCACTATATCGTTTTGGTCAACTGCAAGCAGTACTATGACACAGTGGGCATGGCCATTATGTGACAGAAATTTGAGAAATAAACAATGAATATAAATTAAAAATTTTCCAACGTTCAAAGCTCAGACCATGCCAGTATCAGCAGAAAGATCAAGTGAGAACTCTCCTACCTCCGGAAATCAAGTATTGGTTGAAATAAAAATGAAAATCAGTGGAAACAAATCAAATATTCAGCTACACCAGAAATATTCGACGTGACGGTGAATAGTTGGAAATCATCAGTTTTATAGAACCGAGGTGTTGGATAATAGTCCTGAAAGAGTTAACATATATACTGAATTTTTCATTTTAGGGACACTATACAAAGAATTTGATATTTTAAAACATAGCTTTAAAGCAACTTAATGTTTACAAATATATCAAATAACTATTTGACATTTGTAGACATATCTAAATAAAAAATGTGACATTTTATATTGAGATAAACAACCTGACATTTTACAAACACATAGAGGTTAGAAACAAACATTTTACAAAGACAAGACGTAACACATTTCGACAAACAACTATACGTTTACAAACACAAGACTTTTTAACACATTTCGACAAACAAAACTATACGTTTACAAACAAAGCTATACAAGAACTTGATATTTTATAAATATCTAAATATTAACGTGAAATCGTACAAGGAAATTGTCATATGGAAGGAATGTAATGAAATCTAAATCTATGATGTGGTCTTCAATGTACTTTCAATAGTTTTTTTTTTGTTTCAATAGAATATAGAAATCTATATTCACTTTCTGGGGTGGGGTGATAAGTTTCTCTCTACATTTTTATGTGAAATGAAATAATAAAATCACAATCTAATGACGAAGTATGCCATTATCAAATGTGATAAAGCATATGAATTTTAATGCAGAAAGATTCTGTATGCTTAAATTCTAAATCCATTTTGTATGTCTAAATTCTATACCTATTTTTAATATTTTATTTCTAGAACCATTTTGTATGTCTAAATTCTAGATCCCCTTTGTTTGTCAAGTTTTAACAGCCATTTTGAATGTCTAAATTGGCATTGTATTGTATATGTCTAGATAAGTAGTCCACTTAACATTTATAAATTCTGAATCCATTTTGCAGATTTAAATTCTGAATGCACTTTAAATGACTTAATTCTGAATCATTCTAAATTACTAAATTCTGAATGCACTTTGAAATGACTTAATTCTGAATCATTCTAAATTACTAAATTCTGAATGCACTGTGAATAACTTTAAGTGCAGTATTTTGTAATAAAGCATGGCATAAGGAAGAAGAAAGAAAAACTGAGAAGTCAAATAAGGTGTGTGTTTAATGAGCATGTTACTGAATCCATCATTGCAAAAACTCTTTACCAGTTTCTAAGTTTGAGCCAAGTAAAGAATCATTGCAGAGAATAGAGAAACTATTCAGTAACAACTTTAGTACATAAATGGAGAAACAATCACTGTTGCCCTCAAATCGGTTTCTTAAACTCAAGAGAATGGAACAATAATAATGTCAGACTAGATTGTCAATCAATAAAAGTCCACAACATAAAGATAGACAGAAGATGACATATACAGAAGTCTCAAACCTTGTGTGATTTGTCCAAGTCATAACGGTTTGTGACACCAAAGATCTCATAGGCTATGACAAAGGTGGAAATGATACAAAAGAATAGGGACACCATTTTCAAATACCATACTGGCTTTGTTAGGTGTCTCTAAGGGCTTCCTTAAGTGAATTCTCTATCACTGAAAGAAACTGGGATGATCTGGCTGCAGATCATAGCACACTGAGAACTAAAATAACAAAAAAAACAACACAGCAACATTCAAGGCAGCATTGACATCAAATTTAGAAGATAAAAGGAGCAAGGGAAAGGAGACAAGGCTAGACACCACGAATACATCTTGTTCATTATTTAGTCGAATCTGTCTATCCAATATTGGCAAATTCAACCCCGAGAAAGGCTGTTCAGCAAAAACAACATCCAGCATAAGATGCCAGGAAAAATCTATATTTATGGCATTATTCCATTTCTGGGGTTTGATGGGTGCAAAATAAAAGCCACTTTCCAGTGCAGTCACCACAAGATGTTTTGTGCCGCCTACAATAGTGAGTTAGTTAATATGTACAACCAACAAGTTAAGAACCCCTCCACATGTACACACTTCATCACCTGTTGAAAGCGGCAGAGCACCAATGAGATTCTATCAAGTGCTGTGTTATTATCTCAACAATGATTAATGTACAACTAGGAAGCTACAAGCTACTGGAGCCATGCATGTGTGCATAATTAATCATCTGTACAAAGCACCTATGGGCTTGCTTAAGTGCTGATATGTCAACCCTAACAACAAAATTTCCCTCACAATTTGATAGAAATGGAATATGCACCTATCCAGATGCCTTGAGTGCAATGAGATGAGTTCTGCTACTCAATAAAACTAGTCCTGTTTATTACTTGTATGACGAAGGACAGTTCAGCTGCATTCACTTTCGGTGCTGATACGCCTTATGTCTTTTGACGTGTGTTGTGTTTGGTATGATGGGGACTGTAGCTACCTTTCTTTATTTAGATATTCGATGAGATATTAATTCAGATGATTCCACTGGCACAGGCGGTTGAGCAATTATGGATTTCCATTCGTTTGCAGTGATACCGGGGCCTTCAAATAACTATCGCAGCAACAACTAGCGCGCCTGAACTTGTACTCTTAGAGACCACATCATAAGTTACAAAAGTCAATAATTAAATTAACATGTTACTAAAATGGAAAAACAAAACTACAGTTTGGTACAGTTTTGTATTCCCCCTAATTGCTAATGAATTTGAAAAAATCAGCAGTTTATTTATTGAGGCTCTTCCGTGGCAGCAGCCGAGGTGTGAATCACCAACTACACTTCAATAGTTCTGCTACTTTGCTCAGTAAGTCTTTATGGCTGGCGTACATGTTTCTTCTATTTTTATCCAAGTCCTGCCATTCAACGGAGGCTGCATCATCACCTGACCATGTTGGAGGCAAAAAAAAAAAAAATTAAAAACTTAGCCCATGTCATTCCAACAACGCCAAGAAATGAATGAAAACATAACGCATGTCATTTCAACAATGTCAAGAAACAAAAGAAAACGTAACATGTCAATTCAACAATGTCAATAAATAAATTAAAGCATAACACATGTCATTTCAACAGTTTGGATGGACCACAGCCATCTACAAAATTAAAGCCAGTCAGAAAAGAAGAAGCTTCCAGAAAACCCCCACAACCATGACATCTTCAGCTATGCAAGCTGTAGCCATCATCATCATCATGTGCCATACCGGTTGGCGTAGGTGATCATGTCCCTCCACAATCTTCTATCCATAGTGCATCATATCAGTTCTGTTGTTGACTGTTTTCCATGCCTTGACACCAAGTTATCAAGTATTTTCTCTCTTTGTCGTCCGCGATCTCTCTTTCCTTTTATTTTGCCAGTTGTAACCAAGTATTCCAACTTTCCTCTTCTCATGATGTGCCTGAAAAATGTTGATTGCTTCTTTCTGATGTTTTTAAGAGCTCCCTTTTTGTGTTGGTCTCTTTGAGAACTTCCTCATTGGTCTTTTTAGCTGTCCAGGGAACTTTCAACATTCTTCTGAGAAATCCCATCTCTGTGGCCTCTAATCGTCTTTTCATTTGTTTGTCTACTGTCCATGATTCGCTTCCATAAGTCAGAATTGGTTCTATATAGCATCAATGAACTCTCTTTCTCATTTTTATTGACATAGATTTGTTGCATAAGATATTTTTCATTTTCTGAAATGCTATTTTGGCCTGAGCTATTCTGCTTTTTATTTTTGTGGTGCATCTCCCATCTGAAGCTATAGCCAGCTGACATAATTCTACTCACGACTGCTCCTGCTCACAAAGCTGAAAACATCACAAAATTGGGGCAATTCTTTTCTGACTGCTTGCCTTACCACTACAGATGACTGTGGTCTGGACAACTTACATGTTATTCTAAAAAAAAAAATTAACTCTTCACCTTTGAGATAGCCTACAATACTTCTACTTTGGGGGCATCGGTAGCCTAGTTAGGAACACCACCCAACTGGACTACCGACGTTCGGACAACATGTGTTCGATTCCCGCTGGGAGTAGTGTGAATTGTGCTCGTGGTTGGAAAAAAAAATACACCCATGGTCGACCCAGCCATTTGCAGAAATGGGTACCAGGGTATTACCCTGGGAAATTGAGGAATGTCGCCTCACATCGTGAGTTTCGATGCTTGAAGCGACACTATCCAGAAATCTCTGAAAATTTCTGGATAGGCGGCCGAGCACATATGAGTGAAAGCTCATGTGCTAAGACTCCAGTTCAAGTCTCGTACTTTACCTTTATCTCTACTTTAGATATATCTTTTAGCTCATTCATTGCTAACTGCTGCAGTACACATCAGAAAATATTCTCTACATTGCTGCAACAGCTAATTTGAGTATTTTATTAACACATTTCATATAGCAGAATGAGGTTCTAGTAGCTGAAAAAAGAAACCCAGGAGTGTTGATTTATGGGTTTTTAATTTGCTGTTTCCACAATTATTTCCACCAAAAATCTTGCATTTCTTTTACTTAGCAACCTCTTTTCCAAAATCCTGAGCATATTTGTTTAAACCGAGAGTTTTAGATCAATTTCCTTTTATTTTCTTGCTATTATTTCAAATAAGTTGTGCTTTGACCAATTCTGACCTATGGAAGCAAATCATGGACAGTAGACAAATGAAAAGATGATTAGAGGCCACAGAGATGGGATTTCTCAGAAGAATGCTGAAAGTTCCTTGAACAGCTATAAAGATCAATGAGGAAATTCTCAAAGAGGCCAACACTAAAGGGGAGCTACTAAAAAACATCAGAAATAAGCAATCAACATTTTTCGGGCACATCATGAGAAGAGGAAAGTTGGAATACTTGGTTACAGCTGGGTAAATAAAAGGAAAGAGATATCGCGGACAACAAAGAGAGAAAATACTGGATAGCTTGGTGTCATGGCATGGAAAATGGTCAACAGCAGAACTGATAAGATGCACTGTAGATAGAGGATTGTGGAAGGACATGATCGCCTACGCCAACCGGTATGGCACATGATGATGATATTTCAAATGAAAAAAAATTATGAAAAACAGCATGGTCAGTCTTTTAGTAGCAAATGTGTTAATATTTCATTTGATAAAATACAATGAAAATTTACAAAACGATATTTATATATTATAGTTATATATTACAAGTATGCAATCGGGATTGAAGCAGTGTAACAGACATACTGCATTCTTCCTCCTCTTCTTTCCTTCCTCATTTACCTTTCAGCATCAAAGGGAGATATAATTTGCGGTCTTTTGTTCACCTCTGCTGCTATGTTTCCTAATGTTTTCAATACTCTGTCAATCCATCTTTTTCATGGGCGACTCTTGGGTCTGGTGTTCTCGCAATGTTTATTGAGGGCTTGTTACGTTGTGTTTTGATCATTCTGAGCCAAAGTTAGTTTTTCAATCCAAAATTCATTTCCTACTTCATTCTCTTAATGGATCGGGAAGCATCATGTTCTAACTATTACTTATTACAACCATTAAAGTTGGATACAGCCCAGGTACAATAATTAACAATACAAAATTTAATTTCTTAATAAATGTTACATTTCCTAATATTTATTGCTCTCATGTTATTGTGTTTTTTCACAATAAAGATAAAAGAAACTATTATTTTGTACATGATTTTTTACAAAGCTGTTTTCTTTCATCTCAAAGCAGTATTTCAGTTATAACCATAAAAATGTCGCTACATGAATGAACGTAGAAGTCAAGAAGAAACTACATCCCACTCAACCTTGAAATTGATATTTTATTGAAGTGGTTCCAATATGTGACACTAGAAAAATATGAATATTCTAGAACAGTTAATTTTTATGCTATTGATATTTTAGTCCAACAGGATTTATGAGTATAAATATTTCAAAATATTACAAATTTGACCCTTTCTGGTGTAAAATAATCATACTTTAAACAACAAATATTGTAACAAGTGTTATAGTGTAGCTTACAATCATTTTTAATATGCTATAGCAGAATTAATAACCACTGAGGCTCCATTGAGCAGAAACCATTGAGGCACAGTCTGAAAAGTGTTCATTATTGCAGTTTCCTCATATTCCAAGACCGGCTAGCTACCAAGGCTACAGAGTTTAGTGCTCTGTGCACACCGTGAGCTGTGTTTTTCATCTAGATTGTATTTTGATATTCTGATTGCTTATGATGAATGATATCGTATGACGAAGAACAATTCAGCTGCGTTCACTTTTGGTGCCGCTGGTCTTAAGTCTTTTGGCATGTGCTGTTGCAGCTATAGTGGGGACTGCGGCTGCCTTTCTTTGTTTGGATCCTTCAGATTTTAATTCATTTACTGTGATACAGGGGCATTCGACTAACCATAACCCTTGCAATAAAAGATGCATCAGCCTTGTAACCTGACACCAAATGTGTATCAAGTAAATATTCGACTGCATTGAATTTGCTGTGCTCCACAGATAACGCAGAAACATGAGGACGTCTAAGAGTCAAAGTAAACAAAAGCAAACATTTTTACCTGCGGTCAACTTGAATTGAGCCACTCCACTCCCATCTTCATCATGGAAGTTCATAGCCACAGTCTCCATCCATGCATTGTCAGTGTTTCGAGGGTCATCAACATATCCTCTGTAAACCTGAAAGAAAGAGAGCTCCACTAAAAAAAAATATACAAGGTTAGTCTTTCTCTTCTGAGAGAACAATCATGGAGGATATTGTACCAAGATAAAAGTGAAGACTTAAGCCAAAAAAAAAAAGAAGAAATTAATGGGACTAGAACATCGAGGACGGAATATAATGGACAACTATAGTCAAGGCATGCACATCGCTAGACAATAAGAAACATTAAAACTAGCAAGTAAAATGGATGATGTCCACACATCAACAGGTACATGAATATTGTCTTCTGACCTCTTGCCCATGCTTTTTTTTATATTTCGGATGTTTGTAAATTAGCAATCAATTCTCCGGTTCGTGATCCTGTCAACACTGTTCTAAATATGTGTACTTCACTGACATGATTACAGAAAGTAATAGCAAATGGTGTGACCAATGAAATAAAAGTAAAATATAAGAGTACAAAGTAAATAAGTGAATGAATTAGTGAATAGCCAGTGAACTATGTGATCCATCAACCTGGATATGCTGTACCAATTACCTATGTGTTTGCCATAAGTACCACAGTGTTAATTCTATCAATAAATAATTAATAACAGTAATTCAACAACTACATGATACTTAGCTGAAAAAAATAGGTACTTGACTCCAAACAAAGTTGTAGAGTCAACAAGAAAAAGACAATAACCAATCGGCTTAAACAATATATGCACATAGACTTGTGTGTCCAGAACACAGTTCATCAAGAACATAATTTCACAGTTTAGAGAGTTGCTGTCAACAAACTTTAGTCTTGTGAATTTATAAAACTGTTCTGCAAAGTCCTAGTTTAGTCAAATAAATTAAAGTCCGAAAAAGTAACAGAGAAACAACATGTGAGGGTAACATAAACCTAACCCTGTACTTACTTTTAGTAATTGCAAACTACTATAGTTTTTCAGTGACACCAACAAAGGGGAAATCACTCGTGTTGCTTAAATTACTTATCTGGGTAAACTAGGGTTTTACCAGCTATTCTACTCACATTAAAATAAAACAGCTGCCACAAAAATAAAACATTGCCCACTAAGACATTTAGATACAAGAGCCCTCACACAAATAAGAATGTCCCTATTAATTCTAGACGTGCGTTGAACAGATAACTGAATAGCAAAGCAAGCCCTCAAGTGGGAAACACCAGGTAGGAGGAAAAAAGGCCAACCCAGAGAAACACTGAGAAATACATTGATCAGAGAGGCAAAGGGAGCAGAAATCAGCTACCTCAATGATATTGAGATGCTTGCACAGAACAGAGACAAATGACGAGATTTGATAAATGATTTTTGCAAGGATTCAGACTGCTAGAAAGAAAATTTAGAAAAAGCAGAAAGAGTATCGGGACTATGCCCTATGGGCCAGCCACGGCTTGAAAGGTCAATAGATAGATTAATTCTAGAACCAAAGTGCTATGGGATGCATACTTACCTCTACCCCATTTTTGAAGAGAATGTTCACAGACTCAGCAATTTTCTTTTTTCCTGACTCTGACACGTCCAAGGAATTGAGAGCTTCTTCACTAAACTCTCTCCTCATGGTATCTGTGACAACTTCATTTGCATCCACCATTCCCTGAGCAGAGGAAACACTTGAATGACACGACACCTTATCTTACATTGTAATGATATCAACAAGTAACAATGAAATATTTAACATTCTGGGTGAATTTAGTTAAATATAGGCAAAAATTCTATAAAAAGAAACATGAAACCTCATTAAAAATGGACCAAACAAAGACCAGTAAAAAAGTAAAGTAAAGTACCCCCGTCACGCCAAGTGACGTATAGGGAATATGGTGTTAGTGACCACAAATTTTACAGACCATCGGCACATGATTTTTGGGGTAATGTGGTCGGTATTACACCCATGCCGCTTTACTTTCCCAGAAAAAAATCTGGTACCCATTAAAGGCTGGGTGAACCGGTAGCCATCGGTTGGGATCGAACCCTACCTCTTGTCCTCTGTAGTCCAGTTCACTAACCACTGAGCTATCGCGGCTCCCAACAAAGACCAGTACTGTGTATTAAATGAACGTCTGAAATTCATCAAATATGGGCCATACAAGGACTATAAAATTGGGTATTAAACTCTAAAACTAGTCAAAATACAAACCATATATAGAGAATGAGATGAACACAGTGTATGGTGACAGCTTTACATAGGAGGACGATACAGATTATTGATGTTTCAGCCTACATGTGGTCTCCATCAGAAAATGACAACAAAAACAGATACACAAGGGAAATATAATCTAACTACATATTGGAAGGTAACTAAAACTAATAAAACAAAGAAAGATGCACAAAATGTAATGAAAAGAAATTAGCTTATTAGAACAAAATATATTATGTTATTCTACATTCTAACCATATGGATGAAATTTTCTACATTTCTGAAAGATATCTACAGTATTCAACTAACTTTTGGCTTCTAGTAAAGTCTCTTTATGTTTGTTCTAAAGGCAGTGTTAATAGTTGTGTCCTTCTGTTTGTTGTTATTTTATTTGTTCTTTTACCCATGTCTTTAGTATACTAATTTAATATACTACATTAGTATATTAATTTTGTATCCAGCAATAGATAAACATTGACCAAGAAAAAAATGTTTGTTGCTGCCCTACAAGGTGTCTCAAGCCACTGACTACTTCGTTGATCTGTCACGTCACAAGGTGTCTCAGCTACTGACTGTTTCATTGATCTGTGACATCACAAGCTGTGTCAGCCACTGACTGATTTATTGGTCTCTGACATTGCAAGATGCCTCAGCCACTGACAATCACCAATCTGTGGTGTCACAAGCTGTCCGAGCCCCTGACTACATCATTGGTCTGTCATGATACAAGATGTCTCAACTACTGACTCATTCATAGATCTGTAACATCACAAGATGTCCCAGCCACTGACTGATTTGTTGGTCTGTGATGTCACAAAATGTCTCAGCCACTGACTGATTCATCAATCTGTAACATCACAAGATGTCACAGCCACTGACTGATTTGTTGGTCTGTGATGTCACAAAATGTCTCAGCCTCTGACTGATTCATCAATCTGTAACATCACCAGACATCTCAACCACTGATTCATTGGTCTGTGATGTCACAAGATGTTTCAGCCACTGATTGCTTTATCAATCTGTAGCATCACAAGATTTCCCAACCACTGATTCCATGGTCTGCAATGACTAACCCACCAAATTACATTTTCCATGTCTCCACCAACAGACTACAGCAACAGTTCAAGTCAAGATACAGCATGAGGAAGTGCAAGCCACTTCAGAATATACACAACACTAAACTATAGGTTCTCCATGATGAAAACTTTGGGTTATCCCCTGATGGGGAAACTTCAGTCAACCTGACTATAAAAATTGACACACAAAATTTGGAAGGCAATAACAGTGAGAATGAGCACTGGCTACTTCACTTTCAAATCCTGCAGCTCTGTGTGGGTTAAAATTATGGTAATTTCCTATTTTAAGTAAATAAATTATTTCAGAGAAATGAGTAATCTCCCCTTAGTTGGTGGCACAACAAATCTACAGTGGTTTTCAAATACTAAAAATGATGTTATACGGTTCGGACTTTACCCTAGAGTCGTTTCTCTTTTCTCTACAATAATGACAGATTAGAGAACTACCGGATGAAGTGCAAGGCGACGTTTCCAAAATAAATAATTTATGTGCTTAAACTAGGAAATAATCAAAAATATTTATAGACGTTTAACTATTATGCTCACTGAGAAACATTCTCTTCTTGACAGTAAAAACACATCTCGATTAACGGAATCCATAAACGTGGAAAAACTTACTCCTGGTATTGCCCACTCTCCATTGTCTCGTCGTTGGATTGCAATAAACTGAGCAAGTCTCTTTCCATCCCTATCTTTCACTGGCTTGTTGTTTGCATCAACTTTCCACCTTAGAGAAATAACGAAAAAAAAATAAATAAACTTTTCATATTGAATAGAAAAACCCTCCAAAATAAATGAACTTTTCATCATAGAGAAAAGAAAAATGAATCAAATCTTGAATCGAAAGATGAAAAAAAAAATTAACTGTTCCACTTTACCAGAAACCAATTTATATTAACATTACTCATAAAAATAAACACTTTCGCAATGCTCCTACCTCCTAGCTGCTGTGGTGAAAATCAACACATTGACCTCACTGATCTGTCTTCTCCAATAATATTTTGGTCTTCCTCTTTGTTTTTTTCCTTGGGGATTACAAAAAAGGAAATATGTAAAAACTCTCAGTTGGCTTCTACTGTGTGTGTGTCCTATCCAGCGCCATTGCCTACGCTGCGTCTCTTTATCCACTGGTATTTGACTGGTACTTTTAGATAACTCTGTTAGTGATTTTTTCCTGCTATTTCCATCCTTTTATTCTGCCTAAGAATCCATTAATAAAGGTCTGTATCTTCATGATTGTTATTTTTGTTGTTCTCCATATTTCACAGCCATATAATAAGACTAATTTAAATATTTGGGAACTTTGTTAACCTCAGACGGAAGATGTACAAAAGAGGTGAGATGTAGAATGGCTCAGGCAAAAGCAGCTTTCCAAAAAATGAGGAAGATACTATGCGATCCATTTTTGACAATAGAAACAAGAAAAAGAGTTCTTAAATGTTACGTAGAGCCAGTCTTAACATATGGATGCGAATCATGGACAATAGGACAACAGACAAGAAAATCACTGGAGTCTGTAGAAATGTGGTTTTACAAAAGAATGCTGAGAGTACCATAGACAGCTAAGAAGAGTAATGAAGATGGTCTGAGAGAGGTCAAAGCAAAAAGAGAGCAAATTTCCAATATTAGGAAGAAACAATCATCATTTTTTGGCCATGTAATGAGAAGAGAACAGCTGGAATATATTGTAACAACTGGAAAAATTGAAAATTGAGGGACGAAGAGATAGAGGGAGGAAAAGAGTAAAAAAATAACAGACAGCTTAAGAGAATGGCTTGGCAGAAGGTCAACAACAGAAATGAAAAATAGCTGTCGAGATCGAAAGTTGTGGAGAGACATGATCACCTACGCCACTAGGCCCGGTACTTGATGATGATGATAATAAGACTGACTTAACATTGGAGAACATTTTTATTTTTGTATTTAACCTAATTTCTCTGAATTTCCGTATGTTTCCCAGTGCAATGAATAATCCTCTTGCTTTTGATTTCCTTATTTTGGTATCATTCTATATTAACATTACACTCTTACATTTCATTTGAATATCAAAACAATTACTAACATTTGGAGCACGCACCCATCATGTTCTTCCACAATTCTCTGTCATTAGTTCTGTTGTTGAGTGTTACTGAGGCACGACACCAAGCTAACTAGTATCTTATCTCTTTATCATTCACAGTCTCTTTTTCCTTGTGTTTTGTCAGTTGTAACCAAGTATTTCAACTGCAAAATATGAACTCTAATGCTGACAACAAAAGTAAAAATTACCTCGTAACTATTGGATCTGCTGCATGGTTAGGCCCCCATCGGCCTAGACATCCCCTGCCTGAGATACCTGTTCGTCCCCTAGGGTTTCTGAGTAAGAATAGAGAAGAAAAAAAACATTACCATATCTGTGTACATTTTATTTTAACCCTTAGTAGATGATGCAACACTTCCATGTGGTGTTTGGGCAGTCATGATTTTACACAGAGCCACATAGTGTGGTGTGATGTTCAACACACTTTAATCCTAGATTACAATATCAATCTTTGACTCACTTGTTAAAGATACCACAGTAAAAATTACTACCACTTAATTGCAACATTTGGTGCTCTAAAAAGTGTTTTAATTTTTTGACACGCAGCTGTGTGTTTACACTAGGACAGACACGGGGCAATCAGATTTCCTGTCTCAAGTTGATTTATGACCTGAATTTGACCTCAGAGGTCGGACGTGTTACAATGTCAGTACGGACACCATAAGTCCATCAGTATGTTCTATCTCATAGCGTTATGTGCTGTATTTCCCGAGTTACAAAGGGTTGTTTTTATGTCGGTTGTTTTTATGTTTTTATGAAGGCTGAGGAAATTTCCCGGGTCATTAGAAAAAAAAAAAGGAAAATTTACCAATTTCTTGAAAACTAGCACATCTTTTTCACAATTTAGGAGATTGAATTTCACAAAATCAGAAAGAAAAAAAAACTCCACCAACAATGGAAACAAGTAATACTTATGACCATTGGACGTGGTTATTAGGAAGATACAACAGGATGGGTGGTGGCGGTGGGGGGTGTATATAAACATGGAAAAATTGTCAAATTTTGAAGAATTTGTGATTTTTAGGGGTTCATTTATACTATAGTTTTGTAATCTAGAGTTAAAATAGTTACAGTGTAGTTATAAAAAAAACAAAAAACACCTGAAGTGATATAATGATCCTCTTCTACTATATGAATGTGGGTCATAGACAAGAAGCAAGACAACACAGAAAACATTGGAGGCAGTTGAGGTGTGGTTTATCAGAAGAATGCTACAAATTCTATGGACAGCAACAATTACAAATGAAGAATTTTAAAAATAGCTGGAGAAACCAGAAATATCAGCAGAATCATCAGAAAAATACTTACAGTTATAGAACATGCGATGCGAAAGGAAGGCATTGAGAATACTATAACAGGCAGCATGAATGGAAAGAAGAGCAGAGGAAAACTAAGAGAATAAATATTGAACAAATTATCCAAAAGGTATAATAAAAGATCACTGATAGAAATCATGACATTCATGAAGGACCGAGAGATGTGGAGAGAGAGAGACAAACATAGGGAAGTGCAGAAGACTGGTCACTCTGTTACCATGTCCACATAGGGAGGTAGGGTAGGGACTGGTCAGTCAGTAAGTTACCATGTCCACACAGAGAGGTGAAAAGGAGATTGGTCAGTCTGCTACCATGTCCACACAGAGAGGTGAAAAGGAGATTGGTCAGTCTGCTACCATGTCCACACAGAGAGGTGAAAAGGAGATTGGTCAGTCTGCTACCATGTCCACACAGAGAGGTGAAGAGGAGATTGGTCAGCCTGCTACCATGTCCACACAGAGAGGTGAAGAGGAGATTGGTCAGTCTGCTACCATGTCCACACAGAGAGGTGAAAAGGAGATTGGTCAGTCTGCTACCATGTCCACACAGAGAGGTGAAAAGGAGATTGGTCAGTCTGCTACCATGTCCACACAGAGAGGTGAAGAGGAGATTGGTCAGCCTGCTACCATGTCCACACATGGAGGTACAGAGGAGATAGGTTTGGTTTATTGAGTATAAACATCATCTTTATACTTTAAACATCTCCTGAGCTCTACTTAAGTATCTTGTCTGATTTGATTGACCACATGAGGAATTGTTGTATCTGACCGTGTGATTGGTGAGGTTACATGCTCATTTTTAATATAAAAATGATATGTTGCACATTATATCATTCAATAGCGTTGACTAATGTTTTGATAATTGAATCTCCTATTATCTCCATTTATTAATTGTACACTAAAGAAGTCCCATGACATAATCATATTATCATAGAGAGTGAAGTTCCATAAAAGAAATAACAACATATTTGAAATCCCACAATATAATTGGAAGTGACTTGACAAATATTGCTTTCCATTTTCTTTCCTTTCCAATCACTCAGTCCGGCTGACAACTGGTTATGGTGGCCATACACAAATTAGTATCTGATTATCACTAAACACATTAACCACCCGGCTACCCCCAAACAATCATTAACCACCTAGCTACCCCCAAACACAATACATTAACCACTTAGTAAAGTAAAGAGCTCTCGTCATGCCAAGTGGTGTGTAGGGAATATGGTGTTAGTGACCTTAATTTTTACAGACCTTTGGCACATGATTTTTGGGGTAATGGGGTCAGTATTACGCCCATGCCTCTTTACTTTCCCAGAAAAAAAATCTGGTACCCATTTAAGGCTGGGTGAACCTGGAAGCTGTCGACTCTTGTCCTTTGTAGTCCAGTTCACTAACCATTGAGCTATCGTGGCTCCCCATTAATCACTTGGCTATACCTAAAATAAATAGGAACTTCCTGGCTACCCTAAGCACATATTAACATCCTGGCTACCCCCAAACACACAATCACCTGCTACCTCAAAACACTTTAACCACGTGGCTAAACCCAATCATACATTAACCATCTTGATATCCATAACTACACATTAGTTACTACATATAAATAATGAAATGAAAATAATGCAGGCATGCTGGTAACCACTGAGACCTAATTTCAATGAGCTCACCTTGGAACCTTTGTGTCTGGATCAAGGGCATAATTGCCCAAGTAGCTACTCCTGTTGACTTCAGAGTCTAGTTTGTTCCACTGTGGTACTGTAGCAGACCTGATATCATATAAATGGATGAGACCATGAGTTAGAAGGATGAAACAAATAAATGTTACAAGCATAACATACTATAAAACAGAACATGAAAGAGATCAGTTTTAAACACTATCATGTAATTAATAAGCATGAATCTCAGTTTAAAGCAATAAAGTTTAAACATTTTTTATTATTTATTCTATTATTTCCCTATTATTAATAGTTATTTTTCTTATTGTTTTTGAGTCTAGTGTCCAGGACTGGCATTGGTAGCACAATGTTGGAATGAAGATTGCATTGTAGAGTGCCTGTTATACCTCTAGTGTTATTTCCCTGTTGGACAATAGTGGTGATAGCTGTCTGATGACTTGACAAGCTTTGTTGCATCTTAAGTCTATTTCTACTGATTGTGAATTGTCGATTGTCACTAGACTTCCTAGGTATTTAAATTTCTTTACTTCTTTTAGTTGCCTGCTGTGCATTGTCCTGTTGATATTCTGTTTCTCTTTTCAGATATTCATGACTTCTTACTTGCTAATGTTGATTTTCATGTTGTATTGTGTGCCTGTGCTGTTAAGTCTAAGTGTTCTTTTATGCCCTCTAATTTTCTATGTATTAGTGCCAATTTTCAAATAGAAGCTCTTTAATCTCTACTATATCTGAAAGGTTGGATTTATCTATCAATCTTTCATTTGCCTGAAGTATTGTCTATATCTGCAATGTATTTCCTGTATACATTTTACTGTCTTTTGTAATTCTTGCAGTGGCCCATATAATTTTGTCTGTAGTGTTGTATCTATGGGCCAATGGATTTTCCTCAGTCTACCATATTCAGTGCAGTCTTGAGGTATGTGTTCAGCAGTCCTGTTCAGCCTGTCCACATGTACAAGTAGTTGAGGTGGTGATCTTAAATTTTGTATACATGTGGCTATGGAATCGATTGTGTCCTGTTCTGAGGCGTATAATGATAACTTGTTCATATCTATTCATATTATGAAAGGCATCCTGATTAGGGGCTTGTGGTCCTCTGATTGATTTGATTATATGTTTCTTATAATGGTATGTAACCGGTGCATCTAGTTGTGTGCCTGTTGAACCTTCCTTTGCAAAGGTTGGATAACTACATATGTAGTCCATGTAGGTAACAAATACTAGTGTGTATAGTATGCACCCTTGTCTTACTCTTGATCTAACTTCAAAGTGGTCTACGTAGCCTGATGCTGTTCATTTAGAGACTTAATTAGGTTGGTTATTTGTTGATTTCTCTGTATGTTATTAGTATCTCCCATTGTTGTTTTCTGTTTACTCAGTTTAATGCTGTTTCCTGTCAATGAAAGCTATGTACAAATTTTGATTGTGTTCTGTCATTTTTCTGCTAGCTGTTTTAAGGTGAATAGTGCATTAGTGCATCAGGTCAAGTCAGCCTATGACAACCTGTACTATCAAAGCAAGAGACAGGGTGGAATGGCGCTCCATGGTAGCCAACCTTCGATGTGGAGACAGCACTCAAAGATGATGAGTGCATCCTCTATTTTTTTCAGAAACCCATTTTAGAATCGCTTAACTAGTTCTATTATTGGCCTGAACCAATTTTTTTTTATTTTGGCTTATAACCTTCCTACATTACATGACTGAGAAAGGTGATACTTCTACATTGATTGCAGTCTCTCTTGCTACTTTTCTTTTTCCATATTAGTACAATGATTGCCTACTGCCAATTTTCTGAGGTTTTCTGTTGGTGTCATGCTGCATAGAATATTCATTTCAACAATAAAATACCTAAATAGCTTATCAATGAGACAAGATGTAATGTTTCAACAATAATACAACACTAAGTTTCTGGGTAAACAGAACAGACTACACAGCACTCTGCACACAACCAAAGTATTCAGTACATATCTAATGACAAAAGCTATGGATGACAATGGCCCAAGTACTCTCTAGTTATAACTCTCAACAACTATCCTTGATGTCAGCACCTTCTACCTATACCACACTTTATTTCAAATTTCTGCATTTTCTCTACTACACTGGCTCTGTACCGTTCTTGGGACTGCAATAAGAGAAAGATGCTCTCAGAGGTAATGGGGGATGTTCAAACTTTGATTAGAGATGGAAACAAGCAGTACATCATATAAACATATACACACACACATAAACATAAAATAAAGAACACTTGTGCCAATAATATAGTGAAAATGATATTAATACACATATTTTCTATGGCCACTGGCACATGTTTGGTGAATGTGGACAGCATTACATCTGTACTGTCTTTCCAAGAAGAAAATATCTGGTTTCCATTTAAGGTTGGGTGAGCTTTGATGTGAAAAATGGAAAACAACAAAAGAGTTTGAGAACAAACTAAACGCTTCTGAAGACAAATGCCTTAGAACACTTAGTGTACGATGGAATGAATTCAAGACTAATGTAGAGATAAGAGAAATGGCCACACAATTAGTGACCTCATCAACAATTAGGAAGAGAAGATGGACATATGTCGGATATGTGTTGGGAAAAGAAAACAAGAATTTCAAAACAGCCTCTTCTATTGGAAATATCAGAATACAAGAAGAAGACCTAGAAATAGACACTTAAAATAACACTTATAAGAGAAGTAAAGTTTGCAGGCATAGACTAATTTGATAAGATTGAACATCTCGCCAAGAAAATAGATTTTAAAAGCACTAAAGAACTATGTGACATCTAGCGGCACTGGAAGGATCAAGATCAGGATCCTAAAAGCCGATAGTAGAGGAACCAAACAAGATTTCTTGTCCTCAATAGACCAATTCACTAACCACATATCTACCACAACTTCATGAAAATGAACAAAGGGGAGCAATTCTAACAATTCTAAAGTAAAGATTACTCTGAAGAAAAAACATAATTGATTGTTGACATGAGGACTTCATACCCAAAAAAATATGTTGAAACTATTAAAATAAATCAATGGAATTTTGGAGGCACATACAGATTTAACCAGTGAACTGTCAGACCCACTACTACATATTGTAAAATGTGATATATCTACATATAAACACCACATAGAGAACACAACCCACTTTCCATTGAATATATCCTCATCATCTGCCCAGGGAGGCTTGTCAAGGACAGACTTGGACGTGTAGTAAACTGGCTCATATTCTGGGAATGGTACGTCCCATGGTACTTTATTGTCTGGCACAGGAAACCTCTTATTGTTGGAACGAGGATATATCTAGGAATGTAAGAACAGAAAGTGAAGAGTAGTAGCTATGTTCTTTTGGAAATATGGGAAAGAATAATATTTCATATGGTAAGTAATTTCAAGAGCAGGATAAACAATTATTATATATGGGAAGTAATTTCAGGAAATGGATAAATAATTATATATGGGAGGTAATTTCGGGAAATGATAAATAATTATTATATATGGGAGGTAATTTCGGGAAATGGATAAATAATTGTTAAATGTGGAAGGTAGCTTCAAGCACTGGATATACAATTATTGGATATGGGAAGCAATTTAGGAGATGGATAAACAAATATTATATGCGGGAGGTAATTTGTTGTTATAGATCCACAAGTCTATGAGCAGATGCCCTTGCTCACAAAAGGAGGTAATTTCAAGATATGGACAACCAATAGGCAATTTATTTCAAAAGATGGATGAACAAATGTTATATTGTTTTTTGTTGTTGTTGGGATCATCATCACAGCACACTGGATGAACCTATAGATGCTCCGATATCCCCCTCAAGAAAATCCTAGGAGAATTCTAGCCCATGTGCACAAACTCCATAGCACAGCCTGGGATCCACAGTGTGGGCAGGTTTCTGCTGACAAATTTGCCAGGGCAGCGGCCACATTGGCCCACTATTTTCAGTTTTAATTGCCAAGGATTCTTTAGTGTGTGGATGTGCCCACAGGACCTCCTGTTTATTGATATTATCTGAGAGGGCTAGACATCAGATCTCACTACACTCAAGAGATCAGGGGAGGGTAACGTCATAAAGAAACAACAGATTAATTTTTCCACTTTTTGAAAAAAAATGACTTCTGATAGGCTTTGAAGGTCCTTGAAAGTTTATTTTTTTTTAGGTCTTTCCTGTCCTGAGACCAATGTCATACCTCTAGACTATCCAGCCCTCACCCCCCTCAAATGTTATATGTGGGTGTTTACTTTAAGAGATTATGAGATGGATAAACAGGTAAATAAAGTCATTAGAAAATAGCAATAATAAATATGATTATGGCTGGAAGCTTCCAAGGTGAGAGACAAACAAATTACACAGAAATAATATTACTTTTATAGCATTTGGAAAAATCCACAAAAAACACACAAAAACAGAGAACAATAGGCAGTTCAAAATAGAATTGAACCCATACTTCTTTCTAGACACGGAGTCTTGCCAAGAGAGAGCTGCATTTCAACACACTGCCAGCTAGGCAACCTACTAGAAAGGACTTATATACACATATCATCCCATAACTAGAACAATATCAAGTTGGACTGTGAAGCAATCATAAATATCCACAATTTCCTGTCTCTAAAATCTGTCCTTTCTACAGTTGGTTTTCTTATATATCATCTTGCTAACTGCTCAGCAAATATCCTAACGAAAATGTTGCCCATTTGTGCTATAAATATCCCCTCCATATAATAAGCAAACAAAAAAATTAATGAGGTTTAATACTCTCTGATATTTGTAGCACACAAAAAATGTTGTACACACAATTTCGCTCCCTTTCGATTTCTGATTACTCTAGTAAAAGAACCCTAAGACAAACAAAACACTGTGCAAATTCCGTAAAGAGATAAAACTGCGGCTGACGAAGTAGTTTACATTGATAAGTAACATGGAAATAACTTGCGTCAAGGAATTCCAACAACGGTCATGAACAGCACCAATGTAAAGCGCAGATCAAGTCTAGACGTTGGAAGGTCGCATTCACAACACTTGATTTCTCAAAAAGGGACTGTTGCCGGCGTACAACATCGCTTTAGCGGCGCAGATGTTTAAGAAGATCATCACTTTTACTTTAACGCAGAAAAGTACAATGGAGAACCGAAATTAATCACATCCCAAATGCACTTACTGCATACCTTAGATGACGTATCAATCAGATGATATTTGTAACAAGTTTTTCTGTGTGCATTTATTTCATTATCATCATTAATTTATAAAACAATAAAAATTCAACCCGTGGTTTTTTCATGACATTACCCTCCTCTGATCTATGGGAAAAGAGATCAAATGTCTAGCCCTCACAGGAAACAGAGAAAAATAGGAGGTCCTGTGTTTGCGCACTTCGCAGTTAAAAGTCAAAAAGAGTAGGCCAAAAATGTCTGCTGCCAGGGCAAAAATTGTTAAGCAAATCTACTCAAGACAGGTGTGTCAGGCCTAAAGGTGCAAATTGTAGTAAAGAGCCACATCATACCAAGTGGTGTATAGGGAATTTAGGTAACGTGCTCGGTATTATACCCTTTCCGCTTTATTTTCCCAGAAAAAAAACTGGTACCCATTTAAGGATGGGTAAATCTGGAAGCTGTCGAACAGGATCGAACCCGACCTCTTATCTTTTGCAGTCCAGTTCACTAACCACTGAGCTATCATGACTTCCTGTGCAAATATTGTGGATATAAACTAGCAGTATAACGTATTCACATGCACTAAATGTGTGAACGCAAAGATTTACTCAAAGAATATTACAATATATCACCCAGGGCAAAAGGTAATAATTTTTATGATGTGATGCAGCAGCCAGGGATGGTGATATGAAATTTGATCATGTCCATCCACTGTCTGCTAGAGTCAGTCAAGGAATGATGAAATGTATAATTAAGTTCTGTTTGTTATTCTTGACCCGGTGAGGTATATTATAAAATATCAACTAAAAACTTAATTGTCAACATTTTAAACAAATTGGTGTGTGGAAAAGTAACAAATAGAAATTTTTTTTTAATGCGGGGAAAATAAGAAATAGTGCAAAATTAAATACAGCAACAACAAAAATCAAGAAAATAGGAATAAAATGCTAAAAATAGCATCACGTTAGAAACAATATTTTTTTGTAATAAGATAAAAACTATTGTATAAGAGAAGATACTGTTATATATAAAAACTCATGCAGCAAAAAAATAAAAACATCAAATCAATTAGACAGTCAATCAATATTTTCTTATGGTAGTTACATAAATGGATAGTGTGATTATATTAATGAAATAGCACGAATTAAAACATGACATTGATTCAGCAGAATGATCTATTCAAGTTTTCACAGATGAAAGATTTGCATCATAGATCTAGAGCTCAATTCATCGAAGCTAGTCTACAAACCATCAGACAAAATGACTGCAGCATTAACCATACCAGGGTGTAAGTAAAACATGGCCCACTGACCAAATTTGCCAAATAAACTGCCAATCATCATCATCATCAAGTACCGGGCCTGCTGGCGTAGGTGATCATGTCTCTCCACAACCTTCGATCTTGGCAGTTATTTATCATTTCCGTTGTTGACCTTCTGCCAAGCCATTCTCTTAAGCTGTCTGGTATTTTTTCTCTTTACTTCCCTCTATGTCTTCGTCCATCAAATTTTTCGCAGTTGTTACAATATATTCCAGTTGTTCCCTTCTCATTACATGGCCAAAAAATTATGCCTGTTTCTTCCTAACATTGGAAATTAGCTCTCTTTTTGCTTTGACCTCTTTCAGAACATTTAAACTGCCAAAAAATGATGCCTGTTTCTTCCTAACATTGGAAATTAGCTCTCTTTTTGCTTTGACCTCTTTCAGAACATTTAAACTGCCAAAAAATGATGCCTGTTTCTTCCTAACATTGGAAATTAGCTCTCTTTTTGCTTTGATCTCTTTCAGAACATTTAAACTGCCAAAAAATAAACTGCCATTAATGGAAACAAAAATACAATTTTTGCAATCAATGGCTTGTTACCATATGGATGCATGTACATTTGGCTTCTAGTACAAAGGAGCTGTATTAGAGCAGCTGTTAGTGAACTGATTATGGACAAGATGTTGAACTGAATTATGATCAACACCTACTTGGTACACCCAGTCTTAGTTGGACATCAAAATTGTATTTTTTCTTGGAAATAAAAATTGTACAAGTGTAATGCTGACCACATCAACAAATGAGTCAAAAATGTGGGCAGTAATACAATATATTTCCTATACACCAATGGGTGGGATTGGGAGCCATGATAGCTCAGTGGTTAGTGAACTGGATTACTAAGGACAAGAGGTTGGGTTCGATCCTGATCGACGGCTTCCAGGTTCACCCAGCCTTAATGGGTACTGAATTTTTTTTGGAAAGTAAAACAGCATGGGCGTTAATACTGACCACATTACCCCAAAAAATCTTGTGCCGAAGGTCTGTAGAAATTATGGTCACTAACACCATATTCCCAATACGCCACTTGGCAAGCAAGGACACTTTACCTTTTTTATAACTGAGTGAGATGGGGTTATATCTTATATATTTTTCCAGGCTCAAGTAAAGCTATCAGTCTCAGACAAGTAAGCTGTCACCCTCTGATTAAAATAAATAACAGTCCAACCTATAATAAATTACTTAGAAACAAAATCCACATACTAACCTCACATCTGGCCTTGATGTGTGGCAAACCTCCCGACATAATTGGGCTGTCTAATGAGCAAGTGAACTTTCTATGAAATGATGGTGATATCCTGTCACAAGTGCTGTCCCTGTTAAATGACCTCACTTTTCTGTGAATGGAGTTGTTAGCCCTGCCTAATCCTAGAATCAGGGATGCCTGCAGGAAACAGTGGAAAGACCTACAAACAAAACAATCATCTAATTTTCAAAAACTAGAAAATGATTTTTTTAGACAAATAACCGTGAAGAGTTTAAGATTTACTTCTATAAACAATACAATCATAAGATCTACTCTTAGAAATAATTTTTAAAAATTAAGTGTTTAGTAACCTACAAATATCATCATCATCAAGTGCCATTTCCACATCAAAGGTTGGCAACCATGGAAAGTGTTTTAAAAGTTGTAAAACCTACACACAATACAAACCTTAGGTCTTTAAAACCTAAACAATACAATCATAAGGTGTTTAAAACCTACACACAGTACAATCATAAGGTTTTTAAAACCTACACAGTACAATCATAAGGTGTTTAAAACCTATACACAATACAATCATAAGGTGTTTAAAACTACACACAATATAACCAAATACTATTTTTTGCTAGTAACAAAAATATAACCAAATTACTTAAGGGTTATATGAACTCATTCAAAGAAGGAAAACACAATTATGCAACCTATCTTTGACAATAAAAATAAAAAGTTTTTCTGTTTTGTTATGTAGAGCCAGTCTTGACATATGGAAGTTAATCATGGAAAACTAGACACAGACTGGAAAATTGTTGGAGGCCACAGTACTATGGTTTTATAGAAGAATTTTGAGAACATCTTGGAGAGCTACAAAGAGTCATGAGGAGGCTCTAAAAGAGGCCAAAGCATACAGCAAGTATGTTACTAACATCAGGAAATTGCAATTACTATTTTGTGACTATGAAATGAGAAGGGAACAGATGGAATATATTGTGACAAGGAAAAGTCAAACAGAAAGAGGGAAGTAGCGATAAAGCCAACAATAGAAAAGATAAAGTGTAGAGGTAGAAAGTTATGGAGACATTATCACCTACACCAGCAGTCATGGCACTTGATGATGATGATCTAAAATCAATAATCAAATGCTAATTTTCTAAGAGAAAAATCTTAATTGGTTTAATATTTGCAAGACATAAATCTTCATAGAGGTTCATTATAAACGAGACATTAAATTTTTATGTTCAGAATATATCGATCAATAATGTTTTCTTATTACTGTATTAATTATTATTATTAATTACATAATTATAAAAACATGAAAAATAAAATAAAGGCAAGGTGTACTGTAGTAAGATACTGGGCACAGCACCAGGTCGAAGAGAGACAGAGAGACCAAGAAGGTGGGTGTTAGAAGTCACAGATGAGCTGAATAGGACTGCAGCATATGCTGGGAATCTCACGCAGGACACAGAAAGCGCTGGAAGCAGTGTGAGTTGTACTCGTGGTTGGGAAAAAATACCCCCACGGTCAACCCAGCTGGTGGCAGAAATGGGTACCAATGTAGTACTCTGAGAAGGTGAGGAATGCTGCCTCACATCATGAGTTTCGATGCTTCAAGTGACACTATCCAGAAGTCTCCGAACACTTCTGGATAGGCTGCCAACCACATGTTGGAGAAAACTTGCGTGCTAAGATGCCGATTCAACTCTCGTACTTTACCTTTATATATATATAAATGTTAATTCCATGTATTGATACGAAAAACCCCATCATACCCTGTGTTCTATTGAGAATATGGTGTCGGCCTCCATATTTTTTTAAATATTGACACATTTTTGGGTAATGTGGTGAGTTATAATATCAAAACAGATGGTAAAGATGTGAGGGTTCATAAACATATATATTGGAAAAAAAGAAGCATCCATTAGAAATTAAAACAAACATGGAAAATATCAACAAATAAGATGAGGAACATAACAGGGGTGTGTATTGTCACAAGATTTATTCTCTTTGAACTATGAAAATATATAAAGAACAATTATGAACAAGCCTGGTATTAAAGAGGGGGGAAGCAACATAAACAGCATCAGTTATGTAGATAGCATAGTATTGATAGCAGATAACCAATATGATCTACAAAATCTATTAGATGAAATTGTGACAGAAAGTGAACAAAAAGGCCTGACTCTCAATATCAAAAAGACAGAATCTATGATAATATCAAAGAAGACAAACACACAGGAATGTAGAGTCAAATTAAAAGGAAAAATCCTGAAACAAGTGCATAGATTCAAATACCAGGGATCAATAATAACAGATGTATTACAGAAATTAGAAGCAGAATAGGACAAGGAAAGATAGAATTCAATTTAATTAAAAACATTCTACGTAATAAATAAATGTCAATTAATGTTAGAAAACGTGTCCTAGAGTGCTACATAGAAGCTGTTCTACTATACAGAAGTGAGTCATGGACAATAAGCAAGACAACACAGAAAACATAGCCTAAGATGTGGTTTATCAGAAGAGTGCTGTGAATTCCATGGATAGAAACAATTACAAACGAAGAATGTTACAAACAAGCTGGAGAAACCAGAAATATCAAGATCATAAGGAAGAGACAATCTACACTTGGGCATGTGCTGCTAAAAGAAGGCATTTAGAGAGAATACTATAACAACGAGCAAAATTAATAAAAGAAGAGCAGAGGAAACCAAACAGAAAAAAATACTGAACACCTCATCCAAATGTCATAATAAAAGATCACCGACTGAAATTACGACGAACATGAAGGACCGAGAGATTGGAAAGACAAGATTGCCTATGCCAATTGGCATTGCAACTGATAATGACGGTAATTTTTATACAAGTGTTGTTTTTGTTCCCAGAAATATCCAGTACCTATTTAGGCTGGTTCTCAAATATTGTTGTATAGCTCTTGCTCCTTGTAGTGTTGAGAGCAAGAATAGAATAGAACAGATTAAATAGAATATAATAGAATAGAACAGAATAGAATAGAACAGAATAAAATAGAATATAATAGAATAGAACAGAATAGAATAGAACAGAATAAAATAGAATATAATAGAATAGAACAGAATCGAATAGAATAGAATAGAACAGAATAGGATAGAATAGAATAGAACAGAACAAAATAGAATAGAATAGAATAGAACAAAATAGAATAGTATCACACTTCCCATTTACATGTAAGAAACCATTGTAGTCAACTTTGTTTGTTTTTTTAAATAGAAAATGTAATATAGGAACTGCAACTCATCGATTATGTTAACTTTTACTTGTAGCCATGAATAATACTTGTTCACAAAATTGTGTTTCTTTCACATAAAAAATAGGCCACAGGCACACACGTTTTAAGATATGATATCAGAAAGAAAAATACATACAGTTATCTTCTGTGTGTGCTGAACAATACACTGTGTCAATCAAACATGCATAACTACAAATGATATGTTGAATCAGCAGACAGGGATGGGATAATGAAGCTCAGTGTAATTATTTTGTTGAAAAATGAATCAAATACAAACATCAAGTCAACATACAAAATAAATTTGTTTACAGCAAATAAAAAGAACAAAGCTGCTGTGAAAATCCAAAGGCAATTTATAAACAAAAATTCAAATTAAACAATGCAGAGAATGAACTCTAGTGATTACTCAACTGTGTGCCCCATACAGCATGTTGATGTGCTCTGTAAGTTTAATCCAGAATGTTTAAATCAACAGTTTTGTATGGACAAACTTAGCTATTTTATGAAATATCCAATAACAGAGGATAAGAACACTAACAGTTCTTTTTCTCATCACTTTCAACAAGTTCCATGTCCATAGAAGTAGATAACCTCTAAATATCCATGTTATTTGTTTTTTAATAATAGTATTTTATGATATTACTCTGTTTTTACTAATAGTATTTTATGATATTACTCTGTTTTTACTAATAGTATTTTATGATATTACTCTGTTTTTACTAATAGTATTTTATGATATTACTCTGTTTTTACTAATAGTATTTTATGATATTACTCTGTTTCTCTTTCCTTCAAATTTTCCTGTAGTTACAATATTTTCTGCAGTTATTCTAAATTTCTCTTTCCTTCAAATTTTCCTGTAGTTACAATATTTTCTGCAGTTATTCTAAATTTCTCTTTCCTTCAAATTTTCCTGTAGTTACAATATTTTCTGCAGTTATTCTAAACTTCTCTTTCCTTCAAATTTTCCTGTAGTTACAATATTTTCTGCAGTTATTCTAAATTTCTCTTTCCTTCAAATTTTCCTCTAACTACAATATCTTCAAGTTTTCATCTGCTCCTGAAACTATCAAAGAAGACAGATTTCTCTCCAAAGGTTCTCAATGTGAAATGGCTTCATTCAAGTCTGCATTACTTCGTTTATCTGCCCATGGTATTCTCAACATCCTCCTTTAGAACCAGACTTATGTTGTCTTCATTGCTTTTGCTGCTTGTTCATTATCTATCAATGCATCGCTTCCATAAAACAGGATAAGCTCATCTATGTAACATTAAGGAACTACTTTTTTTACTCCTCCTAACAGAGAGTTAAGAGTATTAACATATGGATGTGAATCATGGACAATAGGACAACAGACAAGATACTCACTGGAGGCTGTAGAAATGTGGTTTTACAGAAGAATGTTGAGCATACCATGAACAGCTAAGAAGAGTAATGAATCAATGTTCTGAAAGAGTCCAAAGCAAAAAGAGTGCTAATATCCAATATTAAGAAGAAACAATCATTTTTTTGGCCATGTAATGAGAAGGGAACAGCTGGAATATATTGTAACAACTGGAAAAATTGAGGGATGAAGAGATAGAGGGAAGCAAAGAGAAAAGATACCAGACAGCTTAAGAGAATGGCTCGGCAGAAGGTCAACAACAGAAATGATAAATAACTGTCGAGATTGAAGAGTTGTGGAGAGACATGATCACCAATGCCAGCAGACATGGTACTTGATGATGACGATGAAAGAGACATGTTACAGATAATACTTTCCATTTTGTGATATTCTCCTCTATTAAGCAATAACTTTCCATTTTGTGACATTCTCCTCTATTAAGCAATAACTTTCCATTTTGTGACATTCTCCTCTATTAAGCAATAACTTTCCATTTTGTGACATTCTCCTCTATAAAGCAATAACTTTCCATTTTGTGACATTCTCCTCTATAAAGCAATAACTTTCCATTTTGTGACATTCTCCTCTATAAAGCAATAACTTTTGACATTGGATTTAAGAGCAAAAGCATTGTGCTTTTCCAATAAGAAATAAAATCTACTTTTCAATATGTTATAAGGGTTTTTTTTTAACCACCTTTAATAATATATATAAATGAAAGTATGGCTTATTTCTAGTTACTATATGTTATATTGATGACAATGCTTTGAACAGTTGATTGCAGGAAAAAGCAGCATTCTTATATAAGCCTGTACATGTAAGAGGTTAAAAATCTATGTTTTGAAATGTGTGTAACTTATTTTTATTTTTCAGAGACCACTAAAAATTTGTTATAAATAAATTTTAATTAACAAAACTATTTATATGAGCTTAAAAGCACAAAAATACAAGCTATTGTATATATATATAATACTTACAACAAACATTAACATAATTATACTAGCGCTAGACAAGCACATAGATACAGCGGGAAAAGAAATATTTTGCACTGGAGTGAAGACACTCATGCAATGCTGCTTGGGTACCCATCTTGCACACTTCTCAGAGCCCAAGCTTGTCATGAATGACGTGCTGTGGGGTGACCCAACATTAATACTCAATAATAATGCCACCTTCCCTTGATTGTGACAAGTCAGTTATGCTGAATCATGTTCTCCATGACTGCAAATGTCTTCTGCGATTGCCTTGAAACCCAGACCATGGAGAGAAACATCCTAAACACAACTGATGCAGTTCAGTCTACTTTTATATTTGTGTATGCTTCAAAAAATGAGGAAGATACTATGCAATCCATTTTTGACAATAGAAACAAGAAAAAGAGTTCTTAAATGTTATATAGAGCCAGTCTTAACATATGGATGCGAATCATGGACAATAGGACAAAAGACAAAAAAATCACTGGAGTCTATAGATGTGGTTTTACAGAAGAATGTTGAGAATACCATGGACAGACAAGAAGAGAAATGAAACGTTCTGAAAGAGGTCAAAGCAAAACGAGAGCTATAATTTCAAATATTAGAAAGAAACAATCATTATTTTTTGGCGAAGTAATGAGAACAACTGTAATATATTGTAACAACTGGAAAAACTGAGAGACAAAGAGATAGAGGGAAGCAAAGAGAAAAAACACCAGACAGCTTAAGAGAATGGCTTGGCAGAAGCTCAACAACAGAAATGATGAATAACTGTCGAGATCGAAAGTTGTGGAGAGACATGATCACCTACGACAGCAGGCCCGGTACTTGATGATGATGCTTCATATAACTGTCACTGTACTACTAATTTCTCACCTGAGGAACCTCTACAGGTGTAACATCTTTGCTAAATGAAAATCTCACAACATGTCACCACTCCTGCTTGTTGCAAGGAAGTGACCATTTCCTTGAACTGTTTCCTAGATTTCTATGCATGTTGTAGGCCACGCCTACACCATTTATTGGTAGCTCAAGGTCATTTCAAGCTGTAGGCATGTCAACGCCATCTATTGGCTGTTCATCAACGCCGCCTACTAGACATACAATAATACTGGCAGTACACATATAAAAAAAAAGTAAAATACCCCTGTCACGCCAAGTGGCATATAGGGAATATGGTGTTAGTGACCATAAATTTTACAGACCTTCGGCACATGATTTTTGGGGTAATGTGGTCGGTATTACGCCCGTGCCGCTTCACTTTCCCAGAAAAAAATCCGGTACCCATTAAAGGCTGGGTGAACCCGGAAGCCGTCAATTGGGATCGAACCCTACCCCTTGTCCTTTGTAGTCCAGTTCACTAACCACTGAGCATTCGTGGCTCCCAGGAGTACACATGGTTTTTAACATTATTTGTTTCCCATTGAATTATCCTTATATAAGTGCAATGTACACTGACTATCTTATGCAATATACTTCTCAAAGCAAAGTACTAAGAGGATTTTTCTGTATTATCAAATAAACACATAAGATTTTATTTTTAATTAGAAAAAAAATACTTCATACTCTACTACCAAAATCATAGCTACAAACAATGAAGTTCAAACTCCATCAAGCAAAATTAAAATAACTGTATTAACTGCCTCAAAATAAACAGAATATTTAAAAAAAAAATAAAAAACAGCTTTTAAATATATATCTTTGAATTTATTTCTTTTAAATAACAAGAAAGAAGGAAATAATAAAAACTGAATAATATAATTAAATGTTATTTTTACACCATTATATTGATGTTATTAATCAAAATAATTCACAGGGCCTTATTTAAATGCAAACAATATATGACCAAAAAAAAACTATAATGCCATTTAACTATAAGCAATACCAAAAGCCTCTTTTTAATATTTTAAAGAATGTTGGCATCTATGTTGAGTTTTACAGGAAACAGCTACAATTACTTAAGGGAACAAGGATAACTATCTGAATACTGACCGATGAGCCCATGCAATCCTCTTGGCAATAAAAACAAAAAGTAGCTATAATTTCCATTATTAAAGAAGCCTTAACTTTTATTTTATTGATGCAGTCACAGACTGCATTTTTTAAAGACAAAATTATATATAAATATAAATTGAATATATTAATACTGGCTAATAGTTAGTAGGCTACAAAAGGCTGTTAGATGACATTCAATCAGGGAAGCTACAAGATTCTCATTGCTACAAATGCTTGTTAAAATTACATTCAACCAAGCTACATGGTTTATATAATTAGAAGTGTATTTTTTATTAAAAATGCTTGTTAAAATGACATCCAGCCAAGCTACATGGTTTATATAATTAGAAGTGTATTTTTTATTACAAATGCTTGTTAAAATGACATCCAGCCAAGCTACATGGTTTATATAATTAGAAGTGTATTTTTTATTACAAATGCTTGTTAAAATGACATCCAGCCAAGCTACATGGTTTATATAATTAGAAGTGTATTTTTTATTACAAATGCTTGTTAAAATGACATCCAGCCAAGCTACATGGTTTATATAATTAGAAGTGTATTTTTTATTACAAATGCTTGTTAAAATGACATCCAGCCAAACTATATGGTATATATATAATTAGAAGTGTATTTTTATTAATTTACAACTTTGCTGAAACTGTCAATGAGACCAGAAATTTGTTCAGTAAAACCAAAACTTGCATGTGATTGGTTGTTAAAGCATTGCTATTGATTATAAAATTTGTCATTCCAGTCAACAGAGAAGAAAGCTACATATCTATGATTCACTAACAGTGAGGAAGTACATGGTGTTAGTTATGCTAAAGAAGGGGAAATTCAGTAAGACAATGAGAACTAATGTATAGTTTTTTGTGCCAATATGGTAAGGAACTATATGTTAAGAAAAAGTATACTCCAAGCATTTTTATCAATATAATCATCTTTGTTTCCTAACATAGACTGAGCTGTGTGTATTAAACATACATGCATTAACTGCCACAGACTTCATGAATTATCAAGGTTATAAGCGTAAATGTCAGACAATGTCATAGCTCTGACATAAAAGCCAGAAAACATAATAAATTCTGATATAGAAGGCAGAAATAATAAATTTATTATATAGTTAACATAAAACTTACTATCAAATAATTCTTTTACATTAATGTAATTTCTTTAATAATATAGCATTAGGCATTAGGTTTATGCTAAATATACTAAAAAATGTTAATGTCCCATTTCACTTATCCATTTTTTAGTTTGACTGAAAATAAAATTTGATATCATATTCAATTATTTAATCGGCTCCCTCAATGAGATAGTGTTGCTTGCACAGAGCAGAGACAAATGGCAAGATTTGATAAAATATCTTTAAAAGAATGGAAAACTGCTAGAATAAAAATTTAGATAAGAGAAAGAGTATCTGGGTCTATGCCCTATGGGCTGGCTACGGCTCGAAAGGTCAATAGATAGATAGATTCAATTATTTATAATAATAGTATAATAGTAATAATTAATGTTTCAATGTTATTATATATTTTAATCCAGAAAATGATTTATTATTTACAACTACTACTAACCTGTAAATCTCAAAATATTAAAGTATTATAGTATATAATCATAAGTACAATCATTTTTGCTTCCTCACTGTTTTTTAAAGTTAAAATTTATGTTCTCTGAGTATAATCAATCATTTCAATGCAATCTATAATCTAATAATCTATCTGCAAGTTAGCATAAGTTATAATTAATATAAGTATTACTATTAAAATAATATGCATAACCAGGAGCAAAAATACAATTAACAATTCTTTACCAGGCATAGATCCCATTTATCTCAATTATTCCTCAATAAGTATTGCGTAATGTAATGTGATGTTCATTGTTCAGTTACAAGTCAAATGCAAAGCTGCAACTATAATTAATTACCTAGCCCTAAATAACCAATAACAAAAAAAGTCAAATGTACATTTTAATCTTCCTAATTAAATTAATTAAATTACTATTTTTAAATTCACTCTACTACTACTCCAGTTCGTGTTGTCAACCCAACACTACTCACCTCTTAAGTTACGTTTCTTAAGCATTAAACAAATTCTAAATTCCTTGGCTTAAATTCACAAGACTGTATCAATAATGTGAGCAATGCGGCTGGCAACTGCCTGGAGCTCAATACATTTCATTATTCTTTTTATATCCAATATAAAATTCATCAGTTTTCAAATGTTGATATAGTTTCCATGGTCATAACGTCGAGATGTGGAGTTGTCTGCGTTGGCTTGAAGGGCGTAGACTAGAGCTCTTGCCTGGCAGTTTATACAGCAAAAGCCTACACTAAACAGGGTTTTGCTATTGTAGGGAATAATATAAGAAACTTACCTCCGATTCATGTAACTGCAATGAATCTGACTGACTTTATTGCCGGTTGATCAGGCGATCGACAAGTTTGTCAATAGCCATCAGCAGAAGCTGGAATCAAAGGATAAACGTCACTACCGGTTGACACAGTACCAGCCAATCAGATTGCTACTTCTATAAATAATCGTGCTAATTATAGACCATGCTGGGAGATGCCTGGTAGTGTATAACACCAGCCGGGGAGACGTCACTTTGTTTACATATCGGTAACAGGAGGTACAGTTGAAGACATCAATACAGCAGCCGGACTGTCATTCAGCGACTTATATTTGACTAAAAAATGCGTTAAGATCAAAGGTTACAGCAGCTTTTTCTAGATCCTACTCCACCTCCACCTCCACACAATGCCTCAGTTCTTGAAATCTAGTAGCAAGTTTGGACAAGCGATTAGGTGTGTAAGAGAGAAGGCAACCCAGTATTCAGTACTCAAAACGATACTCAATGGCAAGCTGAGGTCGTGTGTTTTATGTTGAGTCAAAAGGAGCAAATATCACAACTTGATGCAAGCACAGCTCATCGACGCACGCTTTTAAGGGAGGATAATGGAGAAAAGCAGTCGCCGGCTTAATGCCAGAAAAGAAAAAATAATAATAAAAGTAGCAGTGGTAACATTAACTGAATTAGATTTATCCTTTATGTGGGATGGGTGGTTCTCTTGTGACAAGGCGCTGAAAACGCCGGTCTCTTGTAACAAGGCGCTGGAAATGCCGGTCTTTTGTGACAATGCGCTGGAAATGCCGGTCTCTTGTGGCAAGGTGTTGGAAATGCCGGTCTCTTGTGACAAGGCGCTGGAAATGCCGGTCTTTTGTGACAAGGCGCTGAAAATGCCGGTCTTTTGTGGCAAGGCGCTGAAAATGCCGGTCTCTTGCGACAAGGCGCTGGAAATGCCGGTCTCGTGTGGCAAGGCGCTGGAAATGCCGGTCTCTTGTGGCAAGGCGCTGGAAATGCCGGTCTCTTGTGGCAATGCGCTGGAAATGTCGGTCTTTTGTGACAAGGCGCTGGAAATGCCGGCAAAAAGACAGAGGTAATGGTAACAACAAAGAAAAAGACATCACCTCAGTGCAAAATAAAGACAAGTGGAACAATATTAAAACAGGTAAATGAATTTAAATATTTGGGAACTTTGTTAACCTCAGACGGAAGATGTACAAAAGAGGTGAGATGCAGAATGACTCAAGCAAAAGCAGCTTTCCAAAAAATGAGGAAGATACAATGCAATCCATTTTTGACAATAGAAACAAGAAAAAGAGTTCTTAAATGTTATATAGAGCCAGTCTTAACATATGGATGCGAATCATGGACAATAGGACAACAGACAAGAACATCACTGGAGTCTGTAGAAATGTTGTTTTACAGAAGAATGTTGAGAGTACCATGGACAGCTAAGAAAAGTAATGAAGATGTTCTGAGAGAGGTCAAAGCAAATTTCCAATATTAGGAAGAAACAATCATCATTGTTTGGCCATGTAATGAGAAGAGAACAACTGGAATATATTGTAACAACTGGAAAAATTGAGGGACGAAGAGGTAGAGGGAAGCAAAGAGAAAAAAATAACAGACAGCTTAAGAGAATGGCTTGGCAGAAGGCCAACAACAGAAATGATTAATAGCTGCCGAGATCGAAAGTTGTGGAGAGACATGATCACCTACGCCAGTTGGCCCGGTACTTGATGATGATGAGTTGTTGTAGATCTTTATGATTTTCTGCTAGTAATACAGAGCTTATACATGAGCTTATCTTGGGTTATTGATTATATAGTTATTTTAAAACAATAATAATCATCATCATTATGTACCCTGCCGGTTGGCGTAGGCGATCATGTCCCTCCACAATTTTCTATCTACAGTGCATCGTATCAGTTCTGTTGTTGACTGTTTTCCATGCCATGACTCCAAGCTATCCAGTATTTTCTCTCTTTGTCGTCCGCGATCTCTCTTTCCTTTTATTTTGCCAGTTGTAACTAAGTATTCCAACTTTCCTCTTCTCATGATGTGCCCGAAAAATGTTGATTGTTTCTTTCTGATGTTTTTTAAGAGCTCCCTTTTTGTGTTGGCCTCTTTGAGAACTTCCTTATTGGTCTTTCTATCTGTCCAGGGAACTTTCAACATTCTTCTGAGAAATCCCATCTCTGTGGCCTCTAATCGTCTTTTCATTTGTTTGTCTACTGTCCATGATTCGCTTCCATAGGTCAGAATTGGTTCTATATAGCACCGATGAACTCTCTTTCTAATTTTTATTGACATAGATTTGTTGCATAAGATATTTTTCATTTTCTGAAATGCTATTTTGGCCTGAGCTATTCTGCTTTTTATTTCTGTGGTGCATCTCCCATCTGATGTAATTATTGTGTCCAAGTATTTGAAAGGTACTTGTTTCAGTTTTGTCTCGTTTATTTTTATGCTGCATGATTGTGATGATTGTTTCTTCGATATAACCATTACATTAAAACAATAATACATTTTAAAAAACGTAATACGCCATAGATTGTTGACTTTTTACATCAGAGGAAACCAGAATTGCAAGTTCAGGTGACGTCACCAAGAGTAAAGCTAATCATCATCAAGTACCATGTATGGTTATGGTTATCGAAGACCCCGGTATCACCGCAAACGAATTAAAATCCAAAATTGCTCAACCGCCCGTGAAATGTAGTGTTTTGCACGAAGGACAATTTACATAAGTATTTGAAATAAGAACTGGAGCACGGCAGTGATGCCTTGTATCTCCATTTCTCTTTCTAATGGCCTTAGATTGGATTATGCAAATAACTCAACACAACAGAAATGGAATCCAGTGGTCACTGACCAAGCAACTTAATGACTTAGACTTAATCTGATGACATAGCTCTCCTATCACATAATCATCTACAAATGCAAGATAAAATGAGCATACTTGATGAGAGATCATAAGATCTGGGACTGAAAATAGAGATAAGGCCAAAATTAAGAGAGTTAATGCAATTGGCAATAACCAAATAACGATAGGAAAAATACTTCTACTAGAGGCAGAATCTTACATATATCTTGGCAGTAATATAGACAAAGAGGGAGGAACAGAGAATGATACCAACATATTGAGTTATTTGCGGGTCATCATCATTGCACTCCGAACATGTTCATATGTGCTCAGATCCCCTCCTCAGCAATTCCCGCAGTGTCCAGCGACTGACGACTCCAGTTCTATGTTGGTTGATACCAACATAATGAAATCAAAAGCAAGAGGAGCATTCGTTGCACTGGAAAATTTTGGAAATCCAATAAAATTTGGTTTAATATAAAAATTAAAATATTCAACTTCAGTGTTAAGTCAGTCTTATTATAAAAGTAAAAAGTAAAGTGCCCCGGTCACGTCAAGTGGCGCATAGGGAATAAGGTGTTAGTGACCATATATTTTACAGACCTTCGGCACATGATTTTTGGGGTAATGTGGTCGGTATTACTCCCGTGCAGCTTTACTTTCCCAGAAAAAAATCCGGTACCCATTAAAGGCTGGGTGAACCCGGAAGCCGTCGGTAGGGATCGAACCAACCTCCTGTCCTTTGTAGTCCAGCTCACTAACCACTGAGCTATCGCGGCTCCCTCTTGTTGTTGTTGCGTTCACCAGCTTTCAACTCTGACGAAGTCCCTAGAGACTAGGAACTAAATTTTGCGTGTTAATCTATTTTTTTCCTGGCAGCCGTGTTCACTGGGGTCCCTCGCCGCACAGGTAGATAACTCCGACTTCGGAGGTACTCATGTTTTTTTCCGTCGATGAGTAACTGACGTTTCAAGCCGGGCCTCGCTGCTGACACCAGAGGTGATTGCCGCAGAGAGAAATCATAAATAAAAATCCCAACCGGTGTAGCCGAGATTTGAACCCACAACCTCTCTGTCCCGAGGCCGGCGTCTTGCCTCGAGACCAACCAGTCCTCCATGGACTTGGAATATGAGGAAACTGCAACAAGGAACACTTTTCATGCACAGCCTGCAATGGTTCCAGCCGCCTATCCACCATATACCCGAAGTTCACGTCCTTCTGAAAATGATAATCGTCATATTTCTTTAAAAATGTAAAGCGCTTGATGATGTTAGGCTATCGTTGTTGACTCCAATTTCGAACATATAAACACACAGTTAGTCGTCATATTATCCCCGTCGCACATCAAACAACAGACCGTAAGATTTGCTCGGTACGGCCGGTCTAGGGATTTACGATGAGCCATTACGATGACGTAGCAAACACAACAATGCCGGACGCACAGCAATGACGCGCCCTTTAGATTCCTGATTACTCTAGTGAAAACAGCCTACGACGAACAAAACACGGTGCAAATTTCCTAAAGAAATAAAACTGCGGCTGACGAAGCATTTCACATTAATGAGTAACATGTAAATAACTTGCATCAAGCAAATCCAACAACGGCCATGAACAGCACCAGTGTGACGTAAAGCGCAGAACAAGTCTAGACGATGGAAGGTCGCATTCACAACACTTGATTTGTCGAAAATGGAATATTGTCGGCGTACGAAACCGCTTTATCGGCGCAGATGTAATAAGTAGATCATCATTTTGACTTTAACGCAGAGAAGTGCAATGGAGAACCGAAATTAATCAGACGCAAATGCACTTTCTGCAGCGATCGAGAGAACGCAAACTAGATCCGCCATCTTGGAAACGGAACGCCATCTTGGAAACGGCTCCCTTTAATTGCTATAAGAAAAGATTAAATACAGAAGTGGAACATGTATAAGCATGAAACACAAACTGATCCTAATACAAAGAATAGGCAATGCATTGATGTATTGGGATAAAGCTGGTGGTGACTTCCGGTCAATATGGCGGATAGCCGGCAGCAACCGCTGAGGCTCTGTCTGAAAAGTGTTCCTTGTTGCAGTTTCCTCATATTCCAATTCTGGCTTGCTGCCTGAGCTAATGAGCATAATTCTCTGTGCACACCGTGATCTACTTTTTTTTTCATCCGGATCGTGGTTCGATATTCCGATTGCTTACGTTGAATGATGATATCGTATGACAAAGGATAGTTCGGTTGCGTTCACTTTCAGCTCAGCTTTTGGCGTGTGCTGTGGCTACCGTGATGGGGACTGCAGTTGCCTTTCTTTGTTCGGATTCTTCAGTGAGATGTTAATTCGGATGATTCCACTAGAACGGGCGGTTGAGCAATTATGGATTTTAATTCGTTTACAGTGATGCTCGGGCCTTCGACTAACTACAATCATAAAAGCAGGTGGACAGGGAAAGAGGACAGCACAGTGTACTTGCATTGTGATAACTTTACATATATACAAAACTATGACGTTTCAGGGGAGCCGCGATAGCTCAGTGGTTAGTGAACTGGACTACAAAGGACAAGAGGTAGGGTTCAAGAGTAGGTAAGGTATCCCAACCGGAGGTATGGTTCGATCCAAACCGACAGCTTCCGGTTTCACCCAGTCTTTAATGGGTACTGGATTTTTTTCTGGGAAAGTAAAGCGGCACGGGCGTAATACCGACCGCATTACCCAAAAATCATGTGCTGAACGTCTGTAAAATGTATGGTCCCTAACACCATATACCCTATACGTCACTTGGTGTGACGGGGGTACTTTACTTCTTTTTTAAAAATGACTTTTCAGTTTAGATACAGCACTTTTGGGACAACAACAAAACCAGACAAACGAACACAAAGGTAAAATGTCATCTTGATACAAATGTTCTATTCGGAGCTCAGTTACTGAGGCAAGTATCCCAGTGTGAACAGAAAACACAGTTGAAAGGTCCTCTCACTTTATATCTAAAGCAAATCTTTCAACATGCTGTGACTTACTTGAACATCATTCAGCAGAGTCCACACAATGAGCAGCTCTACAGGTCCCACCTGTGGCAGGGGTCTTTGTTCGATTGGGGCTTTAAAATCACATCTGTGCACATGTAAGAGATGAACGAACAGTGTAAGTGTGTAGATGCTTTCATCATTACATATAAGAGATACATGGGCAGTGTAAGTGTGTAGATGCTTTCATCATCACATATAAGAGATACACGAACAGTATAAGTGTGTAGACGCTTTCATTATCACATATAAGAGATACACGAACAGTATAAGTGTGTAGACGCTTTCATCATCACATATAAGAGATTCACGAACAGTATAAGTGTGTAGACGCTTTCATTATCACATATAAGAGATACACGAACAGTATAAGTGTGTAGACGCTTTCATTATCACATATAAGAGATACACGAACAGTATAAGTGTGTAGACGCTTTCATTATCACATATAAGAGATACACGAACAGTATAAGTGTGTAGATGCTTTCATTATCACATATAAGAGATACACGAACAGTGTAAGTGTGTAGACGCTTTCATTATCACATATAAGAGATACACGAACAGTATAAGTGTGTAGACGCTTTCATCATCACATATAAGAGATACACGAACAGTATAAGTGTGTAGACGCTTTCATTATCACATATAAGAGATACACGAACAGTATAAGTGTGTAGATGCTTTCATTATCACATTACAAAGGGCGACTATTGTCTACTAATTACAGGACAAGCAGATCAAATCGATGTTATGAATACCACGAGTACAGAACTTTGGAAACATACTTTTTTCGTGAAACGCGGTTGTTAGTAACAGATGAATAATTGTTGAAGACATAACCACAATCATATAGCTGTGACACACGATAGCTAGTAGCAGATGAATAATTGTTGAAGACATAATCACAATCATATAGCTGTGACACACGGTAGCTAGTAACAGATGAATAATTGTTGAAGACATAGCCACAATCATATAGCTGTGACACACGGTAGTTAGTAACAGATGAATAATTGTTGAAGACATAGCCACAATCATATAGCTGTGACACACGGTAGTTAGTAACAGATGAATAATTGTTGAAGACATAGCCACAATCATATAGCTGTGACACACGGTAGTTAGTAACAGATGAATAATTGTTGAAGACATAGCCACAATCATATAGCTGTGACACACGGTAGCTAGTAGCAGATGAATAATTGTTGAAGACATAACCACAATCATATAGCTGTGACACACGGTAGCTAGTAGCAGATGAATCATTGTTGAAGACATAACCACAATCATATGGCTGTGACACACGGTAGCTAGTAGTAGATGAATAATTGTTGAAGACATAACCACAATCATATAGCTGTGACACACGGTAGCTAGTAGCAGATGAATAATTGTTGAAGACATAACCACAATCATATGGCTGTGACACACGGTAGCTAGTAGCAGATGAATAATTGTTGAAGACATAACCACAAACATATAGCTGTGACACACGATAGCTAGTAGCAGATGAATAATTGTTGAAGACATAACCACAATCATATGGCTGTGACACACGGTAGCTAGTAGCAGATGAATAATTGTTGAAGACATAACCACAATCATATAGCTGTGACACACGATAGCTAGTAACAGATGAATAATTGTTGAAGACATAATCACAATCGTATAGCAATTTATGGAAGGAGAGGGAGTGTCCTTCCACATCAAATTGAGTTACGATGCTTGAGGCGACATTAGACAGGAGTCTCCGAACACTTCTGGATAGGTGGCCGAATACATATGGGTAAAAATTCCGTCCTCAACAAAACAGCATGCATTGAATGTCGACGTAAAATATAGTTATAACTTATACGAGTTTAATCTGTTTATTTCAATTCATGCTTACTTCTGTCATCATCATCATTAGTACTAAACCTGCTGGCGTAGGTGATCATATCTCTCCATAACTTTCGATCTCGAAAGTTATTTATCATTTATGTTGTTGACCCTCTGCCAAGCCATTCTCTTAAGCTGTATGGCATCTTTTCTCTTGATTTCCCTCTAGCTCTTCTTCCCTCAATTTTTCCAGTTGTTGCAATATATTCTAGCTGTTCCCTTCTCATTACATTGCCAAAAAATGATGATTGTTTCTTCCAAATATTGGATACTAGCTTCTACATGTATTATACTAATGTTAATTTCATAATGTGCTTCCAATGAACATAATTCATTTCATTCTTTGTCGCTCTTCCTATTATTTATGTTATCTCCCTTTATATTACCTCTTTTCTGCGATATATATATATATATATATGGCCCTTTTCGTCTTGTCAGACGGTATAGTGGAGGTTATTGTATTTTGTTTGTTTGTTGAGGTTTTGTCTTTATCGAATAGCTTCTCTCGTGGCTAATTCTACCAATGTTTGACAAACACGCGGTCACAGAATGAACAAGTCAGGCCCACTTGTCCACAGGGTTTTACATCCTTTTTCTTGAGTCTCTTCTCTTCTATGTTTTCCCTTAGCACGGTCTCAAATGATGTTATACTGTTCCTTATACATGCTCTCCATGATGTGCGATCACTTGCCAGATGTTCCCAGTCATATTCACATATGGAGAAGTCATTCAGAAATGATTTACATATATCTCTGCATCGTAGTTTAGGTCTGCCGATTTGTCTTTTTCCGTGTGTTAGTTCACCATATAGTATTTGCTTGGGATACGCTTTTCTTCCATTCGTTGGACATGCTCCAGCCATCTTAGTCTTCGACATCTGAGCATCGACATATGTATATGTATGTTTCACTTCACTTAACCTCTGACGCCATACGCCAATTGGTATTTCGTGTGCTCCCAAAAGTATCCCAACGTCTCGTGTTATATCTAGCGACCTTGACAATACGTTTCCACCACAACATATTTTTGTTTGAACACATCACGTTTTTGCGTTTTCCATATTATGTCCACAATCAATTCGCGATGCCAAACAAATCTAATCCGTGTTTTTGTTAACCTATTTTTGCTACCGTCTACTCTGGTTTCCATACGACTGGCCAGCTGTTACTCCCCGAAAGGTAGACACGAGTCTACTTTATTGAACATGCACGAAGAGGGAAAGTCAGTTGTTTGTTAAAGTTGTTTTTTTTTCGTTTCAACGTGGCTTTTTAGTTACAATCTTGGAATTTTTGCAGTGATTAGGGTTAAAGATGTCCTCAATCTGGTATTTTCCACTCATTCTTAAAATTGATATTTTATTGATTTTTTTTTTTTCAATGTGCGACACTGCACACAAAATATGAAAATTGTATGAAAAGTAAAGTATTTGTCAATGAGTTATATGTCAGTGTAATAATGCTAGTGGGAGCCGCGTTAGCTCACTGGTTAGTCAACTGGACTACAAAGGGCAAGAGGTCGGGTTCGATCCTGATCGACGGCTTCCAGGTTCACACAAACTTAAATGGGCACCGGATTTTTCTGGGAAAGTAAAGCGACACAGGCGTAATATCGACCACATTACATCAAAAATAATATGCTGAAGGTCTTTAAAAATTATGGTCACTAAGACTATATTCCCTATATGCCACTTGTCGTGACGGGGCTCTTTACTTTATAATAATGTTAGTAGCAAAATGAGATGGGATTTCTCAGAAGAATGTTGAAAGTACCCTGGACAGCTAAAAAGACCAACGAGGAAGTTCTCAAAGAGGCCAACACAAAAAGGGAGCTCTTAAAAATACATGAGAAAGAAGCAATCAACATTTTTTGGGCACATCATGAGAAGATGAAAGTTGGAGTACTTGGTTACAACTGGCAAAATAAAAGGAAAGAGGGATCGCGGACGACAAAGAGAGAAAATACTGGATAGCTTGGTGTCATGGCATGGAAAACAGTCAACAACAGAACTGATACGATGCACTGTAGATAGAAGATTGTGGAGGGACATGATCGGCAACGCCAACCGGTACGGCACATGATGATGATGAGTAGCAAAATAACTTTTCTGCTTGCACAGAACAGAGACAAATGGCGAAATTTGATAAAAGATCTTTACAAGGATTGAAAATTGCTGGAATAAAAATGTAGATAAGAGGAGTATCTGGGTCTACGCCCTATGGGCCGGCTACGGCTCGAAAGGTCAATAGATAGATAGTAGCAAAATTATCAAAGATTGGCAAATCTGAACGTTTCCGGGGTGCGATATTCAATGTGCATGAAGATGGAATATTAAAAGCACAAGGAAACATAACAGCAGCCGAGGCCAACCGAAGAGCAAAAGACCGCAAATTATATCTCCCCTCTTCGCTGAAAGGCAAATGAGGAAGGAAATAATAAGAAGAAGATAATCAATGTTTAACCACAATCGTCTCTACATTTGAAGCTACTGCTTCTTCTAAATACTTTGAGTGTTTAATAGAGCACGCTTACGTATTGTAGCTTCATGGAAAGTGAACGAAAGTATCAGTAACAATGATCGTGACGGTACAATACCCTTTTCAACGTCTCCATCAGGGATATTGCCTAACGATTTATTGATTGACTGAAGTCATCAAATATTGTATTATATACACTTTCTTTGTAGAAAAAGATGTGGGAAAAAGGGGAGGGGGGGAGCCTGGATGAGGGGACTCTTAACTTTATTTCATTTTTTATTTTAATCCTCATCCTCCTCCTTTGCACACCCCCTCTCTGCTTTGCCCCCCTTTAGAAGGGATGTACGAAGTTTGTTTCTGACAGCCATATATGGTTGTGAATCATGGGCAATTTGGCAGATAGCAATGAAGAGAATCGATGTATTCGAATCAGAATGTTACAAAAAAAAAACCCTTAAGATTCCTTGGATAATGAAAAAGAACAATGAAGACATATTACAATATTTAAACATTTAAAAGAGATGGCCTATAAGCACCATTTTACAGAGGAAATTCAAATAATGTGATCACGTTAAAAGACACAGCGGGCTGAAAAGAACAATATGAAAGGCATGGTTCCTGGGCGACGCATCTGGGGCTGACCAAGAAGAAGGTGGTTTCAAGATACCAAGAGACATTGAACATGACAATAGAAGAAGTAGGTGATCTGACTAGAGAAGAGATTTTTACAGCAAGGTTGTGGTGAATGTAACATTCTGTGGGAGATCTGTTTACAGACGGGCTGTGGTGAGTGCAACATTCTGTGGAGATCTGGCTAGAGACAGAGATCTTTACAGCAAGGTTGTGGTGAATGCAACGTTCTGTGGGAGATCTGTTTACAGACGGGCTGTGGTGAATGCAACGTTCTGTGGGAGATCTGTTTACAGACGGGTTGTGGTGAATGCAACGTTCTGTGGAAGATCTGTTTACAGACGGGCTGTGGTGAATGCAACATTCTGTGGGAGATCTGGCTAGAGACAGAGATTTTTACAGCAAGGTTGTGGTGAATGCAACGTTCTGTGGGAGATCTGGCTAGAGACAGAGATTTTTACAGCAAGGTTGTGGTGAATGCAACGTTCTGTGGGAGATCTGGCTAGAGACAGAGATTTTTACAGCAAGGTTGTGGTGAATGCAACGTTCTATGGGAGATCTGGCTAGAGACAGAGATTTTTACAGCAAGGTTGTGGTGAATGCAACGTTCTGTGGGAGATCTGGCTAGGGATTGAAACACTATAGTGTGTTGATTGAAATCCTCGAGTTTGTTGATAGATACACTCGAGTTTGTTGATTGAACCACTCAAGTTTGTTGATTGAAACACTTAAGTTTGTTGATTGAAACACTTATGTTTGTTGATTGAAACACTCGAGTTTGTTCATTGAAACACTTATGTTTGTTAATTGAAACACTTAAGTTTGCTAATTGAAACACTTAAGTTTGTTGATTGAAACAGGATTTATGAACATAAATTTTGATTCAAACCAAAGCGGAATCTTGGGGACCAAAGTAGAACTTTGTAGATGGGGAAGCGTGTACTGGTAAACGCATGAGTTGTATATGATACACGCAATGAGTTGTACATGATACACGCAATGAGTTGTACATGATACACGCATCAGCTGTACATTTTCTGATAGTTTGAAATATCCTTTACGTGAAATGTCATATTGCTTGCGTTAGCCCGATGACTAAAGGAGTGTGCATCTTCGTCATCCGCCCTTAAAAGGACGTTAAGTGGGCTTATCTGCGTTGTGGTTTGCAGTATAACTGTCATATTTGCGCCTATCCGCCCAACACATCCGACTTCAGCATGACATTTTTGAGTACCGGGTTGTCTTCCCTCTTCGATTACGACTCGCTTGACCAGACTAGTCAGTTTAGTCTGTTACTAGAGGCACCACGGAGAGCTGGTGCAGGGTCTGGATGGTTCTGGTTCACCGATCCTGGCGCAAGCCATCAGCTGTGGGTCGCTGACAACTTCCAGCTCTGGTGCTGTGAGGCGCGCCTTCGCCTCCAAAATGTCGTATTATGTTTCAACATGGTCACCAACCCATTCGACAGACAAGAACCAGCGCCAGGCGAGTTTATCCAATCAAAGATGAAATCAGACATCTCCTTCCACCATCAGGTAAAGTAACATAGAAGTGTAAGGGCCCTATTAGTCACATCCACTTGACCACGTCTGTGTCGCTGCTACTGCTGTTCTAGCACCATCGGAGGCAATACTTTTCACACTTCGAAGCTGGGTAAGCCCTAGAGGGCAACTTGCCAGAGAACACAAACCATGGGTGATTTTCTACCATAGATGGCAACTTGACAAAGAACACAAACCATGGGTGACTTTCTACCATAGAGGGCAACTTGACAAAGAACACAAACCACGGGTGACTTTCTACCATAGAGGGCAACTTGGCAAAGAACACAAACCATGGGTGACTTTCTACCATAGAGGGCAACTTGACAAAGAACACAAACCATGGGTGACTTTCTACCATAGAGGGCAACTTGGCAAAGAACACAAACCATGGGTGACTTTCTACAATCCTAGAGGATAACTTGACAGAGAACACAAACCATGAGTGACTTTCTACCATAGAGGGCAACTTGCCAGAGAACACAAACCATGGGTGACGTTCTACCATAGAGGGCAAGTTAACAAAAAACACAAACCATGGGTGACTTTCTATAATCCTAGAGGCTAACTTGACAGAGAACACAAACCATGGGTGACTTTCTATAATCCTAGAGGGTAACTTGACAGAGAACACAAACCATGGGTGACTTTCTATAATCCTAGAGGGCAACTTGACAGAGAACACAAACCATGGGTGACTTTCTATAATCCTAGAGGGCAACTTGACAGAGAACACAAACCATGAATGACTTTCTATAATCCTAGAGGGTAACTTGACAGAGAACACAAACCATGGGTGACTTTCTATAATCCTAATTGGTAACTTGACAGAGAACACAAACCATGGGTGACTTTCTATAATCCTAGAGGGTAACTTGACAGAGAACACAAACCATGGGTGACTTTCTATAATCCTAGATGGTAACTTGACAGAGAACACAAACCATGGGTGACTTTCTATAATCCTAGAGGGTAACTTGACAGAGAACACAAACCATGGGTGACTTTCTATAATCCTAGAGGGTAACTTGACAGAGAACACAAACCATGGGTGACTTTCTATAATCCTAGTTGGTAACTTGACAGAGAACACAAACCATGGGTGACTTTCTATAATCCTAGATGGTAACTTGACAGAGAACACAAACCATGGGTGACTTTCTATAATCCTAGATGGTAACTTGACAGAGAACACAAACCATGGGTGACTTTCTATAATCCTAGAGGGTAACTTGACAGAGAACACAAACCATGGGTGACTTTCTATAATCCTAGAGGGTAACTTGACAGAGAACACAAACCATGGGTGACTTTCTATAATCCTAGTGGGTAACTTGACAGAGAACACAAACCATGGGTGACTTTCTATAATCCTAGAGGGTAACTTGACAGAGAACACAAACCATGGGTGACTTTCTAAAACCCTAGAGGTTCATCATTTTACAGGCGGACTGTGGTGAATGCAACGTTCTGTGGAAGATCTGGCTAGAGAAAGAGACTTTTACTGGCGGGCTATAGTGAATGCAATATTCTGCAGAGTACGACCTGAAGATGTGCGAAATTTGCACTAAAGAAGTCATCTGTTTAAAATAAGGGCTACCTATATATCTAATCTATGGTTCTGTTTCCATAGCAACACTTTTTACAATGACAGCTTGTCAAGCCATCGATCAAGAAACATCTAATTATGTACCATTTTGGCACGCAATGTTTCTGTTTTTGAGATTATGGTTCTGCTCTATGTGCCGTCTTCGGCTCGAAAGGACAATAGATAGATATATCTAATCCGTCCATCCTATCTATATATCTACCCATCCCATTCGTTCGTATGTCCCTCTATCTGTCTGTGCACCTACCTACCTACCTAACTACCTACCTACCTACCTACCTACCTACCTACCTACCTACCTACCTACCTACCTACCTACCTACCTACCTACCTACCTACCCACCTACATACCTACCTACCTACCTATCTATCTACATACCTGCCTGTCTGTATGTCTGTCGTCTAAAGTATAGTCCATATATGCAACGTCTTTCTTGTATAAAGTTTACTGTTTTATTTTTCCTGTAATTCTTGCAGTGGCCCATATAGTTTTGCCTGTAGTGTTGCCAGTGTTTTATCCTCCTAGATTGAGTACAGTCTTGAAGTATGTGTTCAGCAGTCTGGAGTGCCAGTCCACATGTTACTGTATCTGAGGTGCCAATCTTGAGTTGTGTATACCTCTGATTATCGAGTCTATTGTGTCCTACCGTGAGACGTATAATGATAACGTTTTCCTATCTATTCATATGATGGTAGGCTTTTGATTTGAGGTGGGGTCTTGTGATTGATTGTAAAATCTATTTCTTCTGATAGTATGTAATCTGGTTGTTTGCCTGCTGTACCTTCCTTTGCCATCTGGTCTGTATGTCTGAAATTAGAAATGCTAATTTACGCTAATTTCAGGTGTGTGTTTTTTATGCGCTTGTAATTTTGACGAGCTGAAGCTGTAAGGATTTATTGAAGGCTATGTTATTTTCATTACACTATTAAAATTATATTTGTTTATATATATATATATATATATATATATATATATATATATATATATATATATATATGCCACAAATAAGATAAACTAAATCCCAGCTGTTTGTTTGCAAATAATTTTTAAAAAGTATAACATCATGAAATAAACAGTTTATATATAACAATTCCTACACTTGAAACTAAACAGTTAATAATTTACAGAATTTTGAACAAGGGAACGACTTTTGGGTCGGGATATAGGTTAGTTTAGTTTAGTTTTAGTTTTAGTTTTTAGTTTTAGTTTTTTTTTAGTTTTAGTTTTTAGTTTAGTTTAGTTTAGTTTAGTTTAGTTTAGTTTAGTTTAGTTTAGTTTAGTTTAGTTTAGACGACAGGTCTTCATCATTGCACAAAGGGCAGAGAGGAAAGGATGTTAAATATTTATATGTATTGTGATGTCTTTAACAGAAGAAATGATATTTTGCTCTTCTCGGTCCAACGTATCTCGTATCTCGGTCCAACGTATCTCGGTCCAACGTATCTCGGTCCAACGTATCTCGGTCCAACGTATCTCGGTCCAACGTATCTCGATCCAACGTATCTCGGTCCAACGTATCTCGGTCCAACGTATCTCGATCCAACGTATCTCGGTCCAACGTATCTCGGTCCAACGTATCTCGGTCCAACGTATCTCGTATCTCGGTCCAACGTATCTCGGTCCAACGTATCTCGATCCAACGTATCTCGGTCCAACGTATCTCGGTCCAACGTATCTCGGTCCAACGTATCTCGAACAAACGTATCTCGGTCCAACGTATCTCGGTCCAACGTATCTCGTATCTCGGTCCAACGTATCTCGGTCCAACGTATCTCGATCCAACGTATCTCGGTCCAACGTATCTCGATCCAACGTATCTCGGTCCAACGT